>JAHSPW020000014.1:3306408-3846408 GCA_019985065.2 Arctostaphylos glauca | reverse complement strand
TATACATTATGAGGGCTACATATATATAAATATAACTATATGTAAGTGTGTGTAGTTATGTACTTATAATATACGTATACATACATACATATATTATTTTTGAAATAATATATTGAATTCATGGCGAGGGGCAAAAATGTCTTTTGATAGTTTAATACACATTCTCCTTCTCTAACTTACCCTTCATCCAATCACTATATTATTTAACACACCCTCATTAAAAATCACATCAATGTGGGCCACCCCATCTTATTTAACATACCCAATTATCTAACACACCCTCTTTATTTAACACACCAAAAATTAAAGCGGCATCCAATCGGGCCCTTAATTGTTTAGTGTCGCCCTGGGTTATCGATTCTATTTCGTTTTATAACCTTCACTGATATTGCAAGATTAATTCCGTTGTGTCAAAGTATATTCATGTATAGATTAATTTCATTAGAGTTGACATAAATAAATTCTTAAGTCACAAATTTTAACTACTAGGTGTTTACAACATATTTTGTTTTTATTCCGACGTGGCACGTAAGAATTTCAAGTGACAAAGAAATTAATTCAGACACGTTTAAATTCAGGCACGTGTGGACAATTCTGCCTTTGAGATTCAATAAAGAGAGCCCAACAAGCATTTGAAGGGAGTTGGGCAATTTTTGAAGGCAACTAGTAATTCAAAATTAAATAAAAAGATAATGCAATTATCTTTTTGTTTATAAATATATTTAATTAATTAGTTTTTAGGGATGAACACAATAATTATCTTTATATTTTCTTGCTCTGTCGCAATCATCGAAGAAGTTAATAAAAGTTCTTTTGTCTGATTTTAAACTTTGTTGTGTCTTTGGTGAAATTCTTAAACATGATATTGAACCATATATCCACCTTACAACCAATCACATTTTAGCATTTGTTTCAATTTGTGTATAAGCAACTGGAGTTAGGGAATATGAAATCAACCTCAGTGACCCTTCAATTAGCTGATAGAAGTGTCTGTGTGTCGAGGGGTTTAGTAGAAGATGTGTCGGTCCAAGTGGACAATTTTGGATATCTAGTGGATTTCATTGTCTTGGACGCATGTCCCGTGTCTAATTTTCAAGCCCAAAAGCCTATCATTCTTGGACGGCTTTTCTTGGATACGTCCAATGTGATGATCCATAATTAAAATGGGCTACTTAAGATGACATTCAAAAACATGACCCTTAAGTTGAACATTTTTAACATTGGGAACTAAATAGGCGATGATGATGAGATCTGTGACACATATTGATACTTTAGTTCAAGAACATATCAATTGTCATCTTTTTTTTTACCCTTTGCAAACTTGTCTTACCTCAGATGAGGCTAACTTTCTTGATTCTCCCAAGGTGGAGTACCTCTACTCTCTCCTCGAGGCTGCAGAGGTGATGGGCACTGAGAGATGAGTGTCCACTTTCGAAGAATTAACTCTTGCCAAATCCAAAAACCTTCTGTCCAATGTCCAACCATCTAAACTTGAATTCAAAACTCCACCCTCTGATCTAAAATATGTTTTTCTTGGTGATACTAAAACCTTTTTGGTAGTGATCTCTTCAAACCTCGAGGATCACCAAGAGCAAGGAAACTGGAAGGTGCGGCTGGATCACCTCCTTTTCAGGGAGAGCTAATGTTGGGGCTTACAATTCACCTTGTGCCTCACCTATGAATTCTACCCCAAGAATCCTCAAAAGAGAGAATTTCTGGGGACACTAGCACAAGCAAAAATGCTTTTGACAATTTTGAGGGCGCATTATCGAGTGGACCATAGACAAAATTTAAGGTGTAAGCTCATTGCTTTGCAAACATCACATAGGATGATATTAAGCCATTTTGCCAACCCCAACGCTGAATCCCATTATAAGGGATGTTGTATGAGATGAGGTCTTAAAGTTGTTGGATGTGGACATCATCTATCCTATTGTCGATAGCTAATGGGTGAGCCCCATCCAAGTGGTGCCTAAGAAATCTGACGTCACCGTGGTGGCCAATGAATATGAAGATTTAATCCCAACACGTGTCTTCACTGGGTGGCGTGTTTGTATCGCCTATAGGAAGCTTAACTCATGCATGAGAAAATACCACTTCTCTCTTTCATTTATTGACCAAATGTTGGAAAGGGTAGTCGATCATCCCTTTTTATTGCTTTCTTGATAGTTATTTCAGATATAATCAAATTGAGATCTTCCTAGAGGACCAAGAGAAGACTACTTTCACTTGTCCAATCGGCACTTTCGCTTACTATCGCATGCCTTTTGGGATTTGCAATGCACCCGGCACCTTTTCTAGATGTATGACGTGAATATTCAACGACATGATTGAAGAGGTAGTGAAAGTGTTTATGGACAATTTCTCCGTCTTCGATGACTATTTTGAGTCATGCTTGAAAAATCTAGAGTTCATACTTGTGAGGTGCGAAGAGAAGAACCTTGTGCTTAATTGGAAGAAATATCATTTTATGGTCACCCAAGGTATCGTGCTCGGCCACAGTGTTTCGGCCAAGGGAATAGAGCTAGATAAGTCGAAGGTTGTACTTATTTCTAAGCTACCACTTCCAAGTGTTTCTAGGACATTCGCTCGTTCGTTCTTCACACAGGATTTTATCGGTGTTTCATTCAAAAATTTAGCGCCATTTTCCATCTGTTGTATCAATTTGCTTTTGAAGGACACCCTCTTTGAGTGGATACATGAATGTGAAGCTTTATTCTAAACTCAAATTAGTCTTATGACTCCTCCAATCTTGCAACCACCCAATTGGAGCTTGCGATTTGAGCTCATGTATGACACTAGCGACTATACCATGACACATTCCTTGGCCAAAGAGATGGGACGGTACCTCGTGTGATTGCTTACGCAAGCAAAAACATTAAATAACACCCAACTCAATTACACCACCACCGAAAAAGAGCTTTTGGTTGTTTTGTTTGCGCTCGACAAGTTTTGATCCTGCCTAATAGGATTGCCCATTATTGTCTACACTAATCATGCCACTCTCAAGTATCTCATGACTAAGCCTGACGCCAAGGCATGGCTAATTCAGTGGGTGCTTTTATTGCAAGAGTTTGACCTCACTATCAAGGATAAAAAGTAGGTTGAGAATGTGGTCGTAGACCACTTGTCGCGCCTTGAATTCTAGCAATATACTACTAATCTTCCCATTTTTGATTCCTTCTTCGATGAGCAACTCTTTGCCATCTCGAGTTGCCCATGGTATGCTGACATTGCTAATTACTTGACCGCGGGACAAGTCTTTCAACATTAGACTTGACAAGATCGAAGAAAATTGTTATTGGAGGTGAGAAGATTTGTTTTCGATGACCTTTACATATTCAAGTTTTGTGCGGACTAAATTTTCCGGTAGTGTGTGCCCAATGATGAACAAAGGGATATCCTTTCATTTTGTCACACCGAAGCATGCGAAGGCCATTTTTCCTCAAAGAAAACAACCGTCAAGATTCTACAATGTGATTTTTATTGTCCGGATCTCTGTAAGGATGTCTTTGAATATTACAAATCTTGTGATAGGTGTCAACAATTGGGAGCTATTTGCTTTTGGAATATGATGCCCCGTACCCCCATTCTTATTGTAGAAATCTTTGATTGTAGTGCCCACCGCAAGCTCCAATTGGATGAATTAGAGGAGATTCGTCGAGATACTTACGACAATACTCACACTTACAACTGTAAGGTCAAGGTCTTTCACGAAAAAATATTGTTCGCAAGACATTCTCCCTAGGCAAAAAGGTGTTATTTTATTACTCTAGACTTCATCTTTTTTTCGAAAAAATTATGATCCTGATGAAGTGGTCCTTAAATTCTAAAAAATTTCTCCACTCCTAGAGCGGTTGAACTTGAGAATCCCAAAAATGGGACTAGCTTCAAGGTGAATGGCCACCGCCTGAAATCCTTCCTTGAGAACTTTGATTTTGAGGAATTCGTTGAATAATTGAAAAACCCTATTTATGAGGAATTCGTCGAGGAGTTAGTGGACCCAATTCTTCGGTTCTGTGAGCTTTATTGAGTCTAGGAGACCAAGGTTCTGAATATCGGATCGACTTGAGTACCAATTTGTCTATTGGTATGGTACGTATTGGTATTGGTTATATACCGGGTACCCTATCAAATTTGTCACAACTATATGTGTGTGTGTATATATATATATATACATATATAAACCATGGAGAGAGAGCCAAAAAAATTAATTTCTTTTTTCGCAACTATAAAAAGAAATCCAGTATCGGCCGGTACGGTACGGTACGGTATTGATAACCTTGTAGGAGACCATAAATCCATGAAGTTTAAGATACCTCTAGTGTTTGTCGTGCTCAAACGACATTTGACAATCTGGTATAGCCATCTTGTCAAAGCTATGTGTGTAGTACCTACAAGGTTGGTCTGACGGCAAGCGCATAGTTAGCAGCGAGAAATTTGTCCGAACTATCTGAGTTTAATGTACAATTCCATGGAGATTGCTTCAATACGGGATGGCGAGTAAGGAATTTGGTAGCCCAAAAGGGAGTGGTAGCCTATTAGTTGATGGCGCCACTTCTCAAGATATCGTTGAATTCTATGCATATTGTCTTTCCAACAATTAGAGAACCTCAATATTTGATTGAGAGAGAAAAGTAGTACCTGTATCTTTCGCATGAAGAAAGTGGTGGATTATTTCTTACTTATTTTATTTCTTTTTTCATTATCATTTATATTCATGTACTAACCCACCAATGAAATTGTTGATTGGTTGGAGTCATTTTCTCTAATGACGAACGAAACAAGTGACGAGAAATTCTCAAATTTGGTTGAGGTATGTGGTGGTTGACATTCCACCTTAAAGATATGTTCGTCCCTCTTTTATGCTTTATGACGTGTTGTCTTTTTACATTAAGTACAATGTAAATTCTAAGTTGGGGGAGGATTTAGTCCATTTTATATTCATTTTAGTCCCAATTTGTTTGAAATTTTGTTACATTTTCTTTGCAATTATTAGTTAGCATATGCTTGATTGCCACCTAGTATTATAGTAAATGCCAAATCATCCTACTTGTAAGATTATGAACTATTTTGAACACTTTGAGCTAGGGTGTGTAATTAAGTATGTTTCATATAGAGTGGAGACTCATTTTTACCGCATCCCATGTATCAACTTCACACTCTATGCATTCTTGACTAGCACATGCCATGCTCTATTTATGTTAACATCTTGCATGCATTGATTTGGAATCCATAATGTACAAGGGAAAGGATAATATGCATTCCTTGTATGATCAAACCACAAATAAGTTCTGTAGTCCAATTTTGAACCAAGTCTAAATTCTTCCAATTTTTGTAAAGCGCATATATATTCGGATGTTCGGGGGTGGTATAGGGAGTATTATTAAAGGTGTTGTGAGGTTGGAAGGGAAAATGGAACAAGTTTTTTAGCAAAATTCGAGATAGTGGATGTTTGTACTAGTACAATATTGGTAGAACAAGAAAAATATAATTTGTACCGGTATCGATAGAACATGAACAATGTCCAAAAATTTGAAAATTTGTGAACCAATCAAGCAAATGTCCAGGGATGATATGAGAAGGGTATTGAAGGGTTCTATGGGTTTCAAAGTGAATTAGAACACAGAAACTTTTGAGACAGAGTTACTTTATACTCGGTACAGTGGAAAAAATTGGGTTTGTAGCGGTACACTACCGGTACATGTACAACATGTCAATTTAAAAAAAAAAAAAATCTCCAAATTAGTTAAAAACTCTAGCCACTTCATTATCCCATTATGCGACATTTCAAAGCAAAACTTTGTGGCGATTTGCGCAATTTGGGTGAAATTTCTATCTCTCTCTCTCTCTCTCTCTCTCTCTCTCTCTCTCTCTCTCTCTCTCTCTCAAATGCCTTAAACCCTAACCTCCATTCGCCCACCACACTCCAAAATCCTATCCCCATACTCGGAAATCCTTCTCCTCCTCCATACATGAACCACCTCGGTCCAAAATCCCTTAAACCCTAACTCTAGCTTTCGAAATCCATCTGCATTGCTGAAATGGCTCAGCTCCTCAAGGGTTCTGCAATTTCTCAAATGTCACAGGTGATTTCTTGGCTCTTCCATTTTATTGGATGTTTATCTCTCTCACTGGTTGTCTGTGTAATGTCCCAGACCAAACAGACCTTCGTCGATTCTGAAGAAGAAGGAAGTGAGGGTGGTAATGTGGGGGAAGAATCTAATAGTGAAGTCGAAAACAAAAGGCAACCGAACCCTTAGAAAAATAAAAAAAAATCTGAGGAAGAAATTACTAAGGAAAAAAAACAAAAGACCTGGGAGGCATCGATTCTCGGGCAAGGGATCACTTCTGAGGGTATCGTACATTGAGAGAATATAGGGCAAGTCGCTGTGATTCGCCGAATAAAGGAGCAAGGATTATCCTTTTAGTTTAACAAAGTTAAGGGCTACAGATGCCCCATTTGAGAGGCCTTCTATACTCACTTAGACATAAGCAATCATGGGTAATTTATCAAGTCAAGGGTTAGAAAAAAGGTTGTGAGGATAACACCTCTCACTATCTCGTTATATTTGGAGTGTCCACTAACTGACCGAGTCAATTGCATATTTCCTTGAAAAGATGAAGAGTTTGACTTGAATAACTATTTGAGGGAGATGTATGCAAGGGCATTCAATGGGATAATTGCAAAAAATTCAAAGAGCATTACCACTACTCAATAATTTTACATTTCAATCTTTTCTCCCGTGGAATAGAGAAAGCACCAAGAAGACCCGAGGTAAAATTGCTCTTTGCCTTCATGGAGCAAATCATTGATTTTCGAAGAGTCTCCACTGTCCAAGCAAGTTTTTCGTACCCTGCTATGATCACCACTCTTTACCTTGATGCCGGAGTTCACCGATTGTCCATGGATATCTAGACATCTCTTGAGTTTGGGCCAATAATTAAAACCACAAAAAGTAATAGGAATACCACATTCAAAGCTCCTCTTTCATCACCATTTTCTGGACCTAGTCAATTCTCTGGCCAAGCTCCTAGCCAATCCGATCCAAGAACTTTCAAAGAGAAACTGTTGAAAATCATAGAAGTCCTCTTCTACCGCCAAACCAAAATCATGAAAAATCAAAGGCAACTTGGGCGGACACAAGAATAGATTCTTAGGAGGCAACAATTTTGCATTGATAATACAACAGCATGGAGCATGGCCCTTATATTTCGAGGGGGGAGAAGAGTCGGATGATGATAAGGAGGAGGACGGAAAGCATGTTATTTTCTTTAAGGGGGAGGAAGGAGGGGATGACGATAACATGTGATAGTTTGGGGAAAGATGTTTGTGTTGGCTGTTGACGGTTTTTAGTTGGTTGTTATTGTTATAGTTGATGGAAATTACTAGTAGTAGGAGTGTAGGAAGAACTGAGTCGGTAGATGTATTGTTTTATTTTCTTTCTTTTAGCACAAGCGTACACGGATGGGTAGTTAGTTTTATGTGCCGATTTTTGTGTAGATGACCAAGCCATGCTAAGACCAGCACTGATTTTGTACATCATTCATGTCAACCCATATCATAACGCTTGGCATTATCATACCGCATTGATACACATATGTAACATAGACTTGTTGATTGCACTGAATCATTTGAATGTATGAGGCTTCCTTATATCGCTTTGCATAATTTTTTCGCAAGTCTAGGGATACAATATTTTGTTTCAGTTGAATGAGTCCCCATTGTGAGAGCAAACCGTGAGATTAGAATTGAGGCTCACATTGGCCACCTTCCTTCTTTTGCATTCCTAGGCTAGACTTGTTCAATGTTGTTCATGATTTAATTGTCACAGGGATTAATTTTGGTTCATGCAAAGAATTATAATTATTGTTGAACTGGTAGGATCAAGCATATGTAGGCGTTACATTTCAAGGGAATTCATTTTGTATCTTGTCGTTTTCGATTGATGAGTTGCTAGGGACTAGCAACCTTCAAGTTAGAGGGTGTGTTGAGCACACTTTGTTACATATCCTTAGAGCTCAAACATGTCCTGTGCATCCATTAACGCCTTAATTCCAAAACATTGCTTGATTGTGCACGGAAGGTTCTCATTGTCTCCATCTCAGGTTTTCCGAGCAAAAGAATCGAATACGAGAGCCATTCCGAAGCCATGAGGCCTAGAACTGAATTGCAAAAGTCATAGACAGTCCAAGGATGATGTGATGAAAGTTTGGGATGAAAGATTGGAGGCCAAAACTGAAGTTGGAATTTCGGAGCCAAATCAAGATAGAGCTAATTTCTACCAATAAACTACCAATAGAAAGAAGAAAAAGTGAAGTTGTACTAGTACACTACCAATACAAAATGATTCATAAACAAAAGAAATTTTAGAGTTTGTACCAATACAGTACTACTGGTAGACACATGGTCCTTTTTAGGTTTGTACCGGTAGATAACGCTGCAATAAATGTTATTTTGGCATTTTATGTTTTATCGCCATTTGGGATTTTTCTTCTATTGACTTTTGATATGTAAGGGGATGTAAAGGAGCATTTTAGGCTTAGTTTTTGTTCCTTTTTTGACTCATCTATGTATGTATAATGGAAGAGCAAAAGAGATTTAGACTTTTTGATTTTTTTTATACTTTCACTACAAGAAAAAACACCTTTGCGACAAACGCTTTGGTTGCCAAAGGGCCATATTTTCGTCGCCAAAAGGTTTTCCTGGCCAAAACATTTTGTTGCCAGGTTTGTCGGTGAATCGAGATTGAGAAATGGTTTTGGCGACTAAATATATTTTTGTCGCCGAAAGGTGACAAAGGGCGACAAAACTATTGGTCGGGGTTGAGAAATGATTTTGGCGACAAAATATATTTTTGTCGCTGAAAGGTGACAAAGGGCGACAAAACTGTTGGTTGGGGATTTATTTGGCGACTACATAGCCGTTTGTCGCTACAAGTCAGTTTGGGCGACAAAAACATATTAGTCGCCAAAAATCCTCCGTTTTGGCGACTAAACCATAATTAGTCACCAAAAAACCTATCAATGCCGACAGAACCTTTGATTGGCGTACAAGTTTTGGCGACTAATAGTTTTGTTGGCAACATATTCACTGACCAAAAAGAGAAAATTTCGAAAAGCTTCAGTATGCAAAACTAAAACACTGTAATATCAAAAAATGTGCAATAGCAAAATTGATAAGTCAAAGATAAATAAAACACACATAACCCTTTAACCAAATAAAAACAACAGCTTGATAGGAACAATTAAAATGCACTTGTAACAAAAAAGATAACCACAAAAGCAATCGGAAGCTATAGTTCGACTATAAAACAACATATAGTTCTACTATAGCAACAACATATAGTTGTACGATAACAATTGCAAGACAACCACAAAAACTTTTAAGTTCAACAGAAGACAAGCCAAAATGACTACGCGTCCACAATTCAACACCTAATATACTTACCTAATACTATAACCATCATCACCTGAATGCCATATGATTGCGTCCACAATTATCCTTGAATTAGCTCATAAAACTTTTAAGTT
Source organism: Arctostaphylos glauca (assembly GCA_019985065.2). Taxonomy (NCBI): domain Eukaryota; kingdom Viridiplantae; phylum Streptophyta; class Magnoliopsida; order Ericales; family Ericaceae; genus Arctostaphylos; species Arctostaphylos glauca. The sequence goes on along the minus strand of JAHSPW020000014.1, from coordinate 3,836,874 downwards.
TGTCAATCTCACTCTGTTGGGCATCCTGGCGTCTCTATGTCTCCTCCTCCTGCTGTTTCTACTCCTCGTTACGCTGTCTCTGCTCCTCGTCACTCTGTCTCTGCTCCTCCTCGCTTCGTCTTTGCTCCTCTTCTCGCTCTCTCTGCCTCTCCTCACGAAGTATCTCTAATTCATATCGCAATTTTTGAACCTCTTCACGACGTGCAATGTCAGCATCAGATCTAGAAGAATAAAAAGTAGGTCTTGGCCCAACCCCAAATCCTCTTATGTACTGTTTCTTCTCCCCAAGCACTGTTTTTGAAATTTTCTCTTGCGTCATTGGAGTCCCGGACTCGGAAGCCTCATCTCGCACTACTACCATTTTCGACTGTAGTTTAAAACAAAAACATAAAAAAAATCAATGATGAAATGCATAGAGAAAACATGAAATACTAGATCCTTACATGTAACTCCTCGCAAATAGGGTTGATCCAGTTATTTGTCTCTTTATCTTTCATAAAAGTCACAAAAATCTGGCAATTGACCATCATTGCTTTCAGCCTATAACATCCAATCAACATAGAATACAATTACTAAAGGACATGATAAATATTTGTAAAGCACACATGTAAACACAAAATCTCACCACAAGGCTCATGGCAGCAGAAAATGATTGAGTCCCATAGTATAATTATATGGTATGAGGGATCTATTTCTTTGGCAAGCCTCTCTACGAGCCTGAAAAAAATATACTTGTTACATATAAACGTACACTTGAGAATGTAAATTAAATAAACAATGAGTAACCTTAAGTTTTGAGTCTTTGAATATGTGATCGATCATAAACCTCCATCCATCTATGTTTGGCCCTTTATACTGATGTTGATATGGATCGAATCCTCGGTCTACTTGTTGGGTGTAATGCTTGCACATGTTGTGTTTCCAGTCTTTGTACAACCTATAAGCATTCTCATCAATAACTTCCTTAACTAATTCAGTGTACTCTTCACCATCCTCCCTGATTTTGAATTTATCCTACAAGCATTGTAATGAGTGAAATCAATCGCTACAAAATGTAAACAATCTAACTCGAGTATGTTTCCAAGATTAAAAGTCTTACCTGGACAGCATGTACAATAGCTTCTTTAAGCATTGAATCAATAAGTTTCCACGAGTGTGCGAAGCCATCAAGAGGACAAACCCTCCGAATTTGTGAGCCCAACTCATTAGCCACCTTCGTTGCATTTATCCAACCGAAAGTTCTCATTTCTCGGTGTACATATACTTGGAGTCTATCCCCATGATTGTAAGCGATTATTTTTCTAATTTGTTTTCCAACAGTAGGCCCTCGCACACGCCTTAATGGAGGCGTTCCTAAAAAGAACAATAAGCAGTATTTACCAAGCAAGTAAAAAAAAGATAAAGTACAAAAAAATTGCAATATAAAAAGGTTTGTACTTACTTACGTCACTAGACTCGGTAGAAGGAGATGACACACTCCCAGGAGGAGATGGTGTAGGTGTTGTCCCCAATGGTACTGGTACTAACCTACACGATGTGCCTGTAGAGGATGATGATACATTACTCCTTCTATATCCAGGAGACATGTTGCAACCTGTCATAAATTAAATGCTATAAATGAAAATGATACCAATAGGAAACCAAATTATGATAATCGTTATCCCACAACTCGCTATAAAACAATCTATCAAGTTTGTACAATTTTAAATAGGATAACAAATACGCTAGTCAAAAATACATTAAGATTCTTCCCATCAAAAGAAATTTAAAGAGATACATCAAGGGTCTACATCAAAATTACATCAAGGTTCTACATCAGTGTCGATATAAAAATCACTATGAAACTCTTCTTTTTCTTCTTCATCATCATCAAAATCTCCCACTACTTCATCTTCATCATCACATATGAAGGTTTCATCACCTACACCTTCGGGTTGTGCTCGTCGACTAGTCAAATGTAAAACCGCATCCTCGCCAACAATTTCAGATTCCATATCATTTCTACGCAAAGAGATCGCAATACGATCATCAACAACAAATGGTGGAACGTTAGTAGTTGTGTCTTGTTGAAAAATTTTGGTAAGAGCGCTATTAGTTTTTAAATTATCTGTTTCCGGTACATTCCAGATTCCTCGGCGCTGAATGAGTTTAACAAATTTCCAATGATCACCTAAGTTGGTGTCATTAACGTAGAATACTTGTCAAACTTAACTTGGTAGCACAAATGAGTCATCTTTGTACCATCGACTTCTTACGTCAATGCTTGTACAATGTGTATCAACGCTCAAAGTTCTACTCCTTCTGGTGTTGAACCATTCACGTCGGAACAAAATAACCCGATGACTAAACAAGTATGTCATCTCTCATACTTTGATCAAATAACCGTAAAAGAGATTTGGTTGGCCGTCATGATCCCCTTCAAGAACCAACCCACTATTCTGAGTCTTATGTCAGTTGTCACGATCAATAGTATGAAAACGGACACCATTAGAAATGCACACTGAATATGTGTTTATTAGTGCATCGGGTTCATTAGCCAATGACCATAACTCATCGGTTGATTCTAGAGACCCTTACTTCCGCAGTTCATTCATCTACATAAAAGAGATTTATTACGTGACTTTTGATAAAATCATAATTTAATTTGACACATGTTAAACATGATAATTGTATGCCTTACTTGCCATTTGAACCATTGGGGAAACTCTTTGCGTTGCCTCGTCGCAATATCAAGTGCATTTGTCTTCTCCAACAACTTCTTATGTATCCTAATTGACAGATGTATGACTAAGAATAATAATATAACGTCAAAATAAACAAAAAAAACACGGTGAAATGTTAAGTACATACTCTAGATAGGGTTCGACTTCAGGGCTATTCTACAAGATAAACCAATGAGCCATGTCGCGTTGTCGACAGGTATATCAGGTGCCCTTGCGATTAGACCAAATGGACGAACATTTTGAGTGAATACCCCAAACCCTTCTGCACGCACACCACCATCATCGTTCCTCTCTTCTTGATTGAACACCGTCTCTATTCCATCGAGATACATAGAGCAAAAGGTTGTACACTCCTTAGACATATAAGCCTCCACGATCGAACCTTTGGAGCGAGTTTTATTGGATACGAAGTGTTTTAGAACTCCAAGTAGCCTATTCAATAAGAACAAATAACTATACTACACATATGACTGTAATTTAACCACGAAAATATAACAACAATACGATCTAATACCTTTCAATCAGGTACATCCATCGATATTGCACTCACCCTCCAAGCTTAACCTCACGAGGTAGGTGAATAGCCAAATGCACCATCACATCAAAGAAAGCAGGACGGAAAATCTTCTTCATCTTGCAAAGTACAAGTACAACGTGCTCCTCTAGTTTTTCCAAATCGCTCGTTTTTACGGTCTTGGAGCACAATTGCTGGTAAAAATTACCAAACTCAAATAGTGCAGTGCCAATTTCCTTGTTCAAATAGCCATGCATCCCAATTGGAAGCAGTCTTTGTAGAAGAACATGATAATCGTGACTTTTTTTGCCCAATAGTTTACCACCGTGAGTGCTTACACATTTTGAGATGTTAACTGCATAGCCATCGGGGTACTTGATAGATTTTAAAAATTTACAAAAATCTTCTCTCTCTACCGATGACAATGTGTACATGGCTGGAGGCTTCTCAAAAGACCCATTTGCACGCCTCTTCGGGTGCAATTCTTTTCGTATTTTCATATCCTCCAAATCTAATCGTGTTTTTTCTGTATATTTGTTCTTCCCATCCATACTCAACAATGTCCCCAACAAATTTTCACATATATTTTTTCCTATGTGCATGACATCAAGGGAATGTCGGAGATTGAGAGTCTCTCAATAAGGCAACTTGAACATTATGCTACTCTTTCCCCAATTCAAATACTTTTCATTTCCATTCCTTTGTCTTTTCTTGCCTTTCATTGTGTTTGTATATTTTTCAAACTGCTTGTACATTCCCAAGTTAATTTGCTCTCGTACTTGTTTTCCTGATAACTCCAAAGGTCTATTCCTAATATCAACTTCACCATTAAATAGTTTGCTCTTACGCCAAATGTGATTCTAAGGTAAGTAGCGACGCACGCCCAAATATCCTATCCTACTTCTTAAACCAACTAATGAATTGTCCTCATTGCAAATGGGACAAGCCAAATAACCCTTTGTAGACCAACCAGACATGACGCCGTATGCAGGAAAGTAATTGATAGTCCATAAAACGCATGCTCGTATTCTAAAAGTTTGTTTACTAGCGGCATCATAAGTTTGAACACCATGCTCCCATAACTCCTTCAACTCATCAATCAATGGGTGCAAGTAAACGTCAATATCTCTATCGGTTTGTGATGGACCTGGAATAAGCAATGACATGAAGCAAAAGGGTTCTTTCATGCACTTCCATGGTGGGAGATTGTAAGGAACACTAATAACTAGCCACATACTATATGATGTACTCATATTTTCAAAATGATTGAAACCATCAGTGGCCAACCCTAGTCTCACATTTCGCGGATTGGCAGCAAACTCAGGATATCATTCATCGAAGTCCTTGCATTCCTGACCATCCACTGGATGCCTTAATTCTTTATCATCCACACGTTTTTCTTTGTGGCATCTCATATGTGGAGCTGTTTTCTCTGAAAAATACATTCTCTGCAATCTCAGTGTCAATGGTAAGTATCGCAATATCTTATGAGGAACTTTTGTACTCTTACCATCGTTCACTTTGTATCTAGACTGTGCACACGGGGGGCAATTTTCCAAATTTATATTTTCCTTCTAAAAAAGTGAGCAGTCATTTTTGCATGCATGAATTGTCACATATCCCAAACCCAAATCACGCAAGAATCTCTTGGCCTTGTATATGTTCCACGGAACTGTCTCATCACACTCCGGTAACATCTCTTTAAAGACGTTCATAATCATATCGAATGCAATATTGCTCAACTTGTTGTGCACTTTAATGTGAAGCATCTTAAAAATAAATGCTAACACGGTGTTTGCACATCTAGGATACACTCTACGGTGAACACCATCAAATAACTTATCAAAGTTCTGCATATCTTTCTTCTCAAAATCAATGGGCAAGTCATCGATATCATCGTCCATAATGCCACCCACATAAATATGATCCAATATATCATGCAATTGGTCATCATTAGTCTCTGTGCCCCCTCCCGTGTCATCCCCGCTATCTTCATCGTGGTCATGTTCATCGTCATTGTGTACTTGAGGCTGACAATTTTGGACAAGTTCCCCATGGTGTACCCAAGTCTTGTAAGAAGTATCTATTCCTTTCCGTATCAAATGAAACTTAACAACTCCAACGCTAAATGTTTGCTATTCAAGCAATCAATACATGGACACCGAATATCTACCTCCGGTTCTAAATTTGTCATCGCAAACTTTAAAAATGATTCTACCCCTTCTTTATATTCCCTACTAGTCCACCTATTTCTAATCATCATCCAACTCTTGTCCATTACTTCTCACCTAAAAATTAATTAAAATGTCAAATTCATGTGCTCACACAATTAACTCAAGAGACAACACGATGCCGTTTTGAGTTAAAAAAAAAAATTAAGACTAAAAAGTCAATATCCAGTGCTCACACAATCTACACATACCATTAGATTTACATACACATATTCATCTCACACAATCAACTCAAGAGTCAATACTAGGTGCTCAGTCAATAAACAAATATGCAACATAGCATAATAAGGAGTCTTGCAACCTGGTACTCTGCTCCAAAAAGTCTTTCAACTTTGGGGCAGGGCTTGCAACCAGGTGCTCCAATTACAGATTATGATTAAAGAACATAATGACCATGACACATCCATGCTCACACAATCAACTCAACAGTCAACACTAGGTGCTCAGGCAATAAACAAATATGCAGCATAGCATAATAAGGAGTCTTGCAACTTGATGCTCTGCTCCAACTAGTTTTTCAACTTTGGGGCAGAGTTTGCAACCAGGTGCTCCAGATACAAAGTACAGTTAAAGAACATAATAGAATGCCCAAGTTATACATGATGCTTGATAAGACGTCTACAGATGGCTTTGGATTTTTTTCAAATCATTGCCAGAACCTGGACAATAGACATTTTGTCAACTCTGTTGTAATAGAATGTAACAAGTTCAATAAAGAATGAGAAGTACTTGAATAGTTCTTTAACATAAAGAACACTAGTTATTACATAAATAATAGGATGGCCGGACCTAATAATGGAATCTTTATACAGCTCAAAAAAAAGAACACTAGCTATTCATGACTAAACATAATTTGATGGCCGGACCTAATAATAAAACGTGGTATTTGATGGCCGAACACCAAGTTCCTCAAATATAAGTCAAATGCGTTTAAACTTGTATATGAGTTATACAAAGAAAATGGTATATGTCATCATACTAGTTTATGATATTGCAACTACCCAAAGACAGGAGTCAATCAGAAAACATAAATTATGAGTATTATCTGTGTACTTTAAATTATCTACAAAATTATATTCTTATACAACATAAGTAGAGCTTCATGTTAAGGCCAAAATGCAATTAATAGAAAAGGCAACATCGACTTGGTTGTATATTATGAGTATTATCTGTGTGCTTTAAACCTAAACCAACCATAAAGACTAGTCCAATCCCTTGTGGTCCATTTCCCTGTCCAAAAAGAAGACTTTTGAGGTAATTTTTGTCGTGGTAACTTTCATAAATCTAGACCGTTGGATATGAGAATCTCATTCTCACAATCTCCAAATAGGATACATGGTGCGGCGCAAAAGTACCATAAGACTTCCCATTGTACCATATTTCGATTCATTACTTTTTGCATTGCACTTTCAATGCTCCTCAATTTTATTCCTAACATTTTTTTTATAACTCAAGCGTGTCTGAACCGATTTACACGTACTTGGATTATTTTTTGAGAAATTAATCTTATTATTCATTAGCAGGGATCTCAAACAAAGTAAGGGCAAAAGTCTATAAGAGTTTAGTAGTTAGATATTTCAAATCTAAGATCTTGTTTTAATGCAACATTGTTTGGCCTCGTTTGATACATGTTAGAGATACACAACAAATTCAGGCATCTTGTTTTCTTGCTAATCATTCGTCATGATATTTCAACAAGTGGAAAGAGACACGTACTTTTGTTTTAAATTCAGATCCATTTGCTTTCTCTTTTACCCAGTTCACTTTGTATTTAATAAGGTTCATAAGGGGTCCATTGTCCATTAAATATTAGGCTGAATGTACCATTCATGTATCTGGGTCCACTGTCTATTAAACTACTAGGAAGTGTCTGCCTTTTGGGTACATTTACTAAAACACAAGCACTGCTAAATTCCAAAAGTCAAAACATATAAACAATATACAGACAATGACATATCCATGGGCCCATGGCAATATTCTATATTCCAAAACGCAAAGATAAATTCCTATTTTTGAAAATACTCCAAATTGAAGAGAGGCTCACAGTTAGAGGGAGCAGTGAAACTCACTGTGAGCTGAGGTCTGCCAGAAGCAACGTCGGCAGAAAATGGAGGCTGATGGTCGGCGAGCAACAGCGGCGACTGGTGGGCGAGCAGCAGCAGAGACGGGTCGCCGACCAGCAAGAGAGACGGGACAGCGAGCAGCAGCGGAGACATGAGGACGACAACGACCTAGCACGACGATGGCAACAGGGAGTGGAGAAGGAGCGACAGCGAGTGGACAAGGAGGCGACAGCGGTGGCCGTGAGAGAGGAACGGGACAACATAATACCAAACGCGCACGGCTGAGAACATAAATCAGATCTAGGGTTTGAAGACACGTAAAACGACGTCGTTCTATGGGATAACCTTTGCCGACTAAATTTTTAGTCGGGAATTGATACTTTTACCGACGGAGGCCAACTTTGTCGGTAAACGTGTACCCCGACTAAACCATATTTTGTCGCCCAATATAGTATTATTTCCTATTAAACACGTGGTTGCTCAATTAATTTATTTTCCCGCCAAACATGGTCGTCCGCGGAAAAGTTTGGCAGGCGAAATATTGGTGACCTACGGTTTGTGGTCGGGAAATGACTTCACCAACGGCGACTAAATGATTCGTGGTCGGGAAATGATTACACCAATGGCGACTAAATGCTTCGGGGTCGGGAAAGGGCTCACCAACGGCGACTAAGAGTGTTTAGTCGGCAAATACCGTAACCTGGGCCAACTAAACATAACTTGGTTGGCCAAAATGTTGTTTCGGCGACCAACATGTATTTTGTCGGCAATTTTTGTCGCCAAAGATGCATTTTCTTGTAGTGTTTGAAGCCTTTTATAGTTTTGAGAGTTTCTCTTTCTAGTTCTTCATGTTCCGCTGAGATTTTCTCTTCAAGTGTAAGACATTATCCATTTAAGAAGTAAGTAATATAAGGCTCTAGCTATATTTTGTGTTCTTGCTCTATTTTCTTATTTTTCTGGCAAGTCTTCGGAATCAACTGTGTGTACATTTTCTCTAGATTTTTAAGTATTCTTGGTAAGTTTGTCTTTTTTACTTTCTTTTTTAGTCTTAGCATTGTTATGCCTTTCATATCCATGATTTCTTCTATAAGCATGAGTAACTAAATCTTTATATAGTAGGGTTAAGGATAAAGTTTACCAAAAAATTAATATTAGTCAATATCTCCTAAGTGTTTTTCTAAGCTTGTTAATAGATCTATACAAGTTCTTCTCTTTTGAAACAAAAAGAAAATATTGAGCTCTTGCTTAATTATTGGCATATTTTGGTATATTTAATATTTAAACCTATGTCTTTTCTATTTTGGAATACTTGTTCTTGAACTTGAATAATCTAGAAACATATATTTTGATATAAAAATAAATTTTTATTAAAATACTTCCGATTTAGAATCCTTAGTCGGAAATCTAAATTGAGTTATGAGGAGAGATATTATTTAATGGAGGTTTAATGTAAATGAATTCTGAAGACTAAGCCTATATTTTAATCTTGATTATATTCTCTCGTTTAGTGTAATCGTAGTCATTAATGGAAATCCAATTCAAACTTTGAGGTTGACGTCCGAAACGTCAAAAATTTTGTGGAATTTTTTAAATCAAACTTCTTTTCCCGTAGACCAATACTTCGAACTTTTTACGGTACCTCATTTATATCCTCGAGGGAAGTCCTGTTTCAGGTATTAGACCTTGACTTGGCCGGCGCCTCAACGATGCATTTTTACCGGTCAGCCAAATACCTATCTTAAATTAGGGATATTATGGGATGTAATTATTACCGATATTATATGGTATCCAATTTTGAACTAATTTTTTGTTATAATTTAGAGTGATTGAGGTAATTGACGCACACCTCGACTAATTTTTAGAAGACCTATCTAATTTTAAGTCAGCTGATATTATATATTTTGATGCCGTGAAAAGCTTCATTGATAATTCTTCATAGTTTTGAAATTTATCAATCTCATTTTCTCTTCCATATATTAGAACTAGTTACAATCCGTATTTAAAGTCACTGTAATTTGTTTATAAGTTTTGTCTTATTTCCCTCTATCTATCATTCGGTATCACTAAATCTCCTTGATTTTTCAATCATCTCAATGTCTCACTTAATCTTCTCAAATATCACATTGGACAAACAACGTTAACGGAATTATTAATATTACATAAAAGACTCCTTGCAATTTGACCACAACAACGTTATTCTGGTCTTTATCTCCATTTTCAAATTGCGAACACATCGGAGATTGAATTAGGAGAATCATTCTTACGTTGCAAAGAATGTCACAGGGAATAATATCCATTTTTATTTTAATCAATGAATTATTATTTAGTACATCTTTTTCGTGTTTTTATCGTAGAACTCGATTTTGTGTGTCACGCTTACAAAGCCTTATGGATTGGCGATCCTCGTTATCGTAGGGTCATTAGCGCTAAACCCATTCACATGGGACAAAGTTGTCTACTTTCTCTTGGAATTTGGCAGGGACATTGAGTAGATACTTCCTATCATTGAAGCATTTAACGATAGCCAGTCGCCCATGTAATATGGTTCGCGCTTCGCCTTCCAAGGACAATGAACCATTGGTGCAACCTTAGTGCTGGGAGCATAGTCACGTTCGCTCCATATACCCTTGTATGCAATGTCCATGAACAGACTCGTGGGCTCGGGTGATTGTAGATCCTCCACATCACTAAGAGGTACTGCCTCGGGCTAGTCAGCCTCATCATCATCATCGTCGCCAAACATCTCATCATCGTAGTCAAAATTCGTCTCCATATTGTCCCAAGGTCTTGCTGGTCAATTGTTGTTGTTGTCTAACCCCAATTGGGGCACCTCGTTTGCGGCAGCAGGCAATACATTGTTCCCGTCATTCTCGTTGAAGTCTGGCTCCTTCAAGTCGTCATCATCATACCAAACTAGCTATGGCATATCAGCTACATCATCATTTGCTATCGTCTATATCTCATCCATAAGCTTATTTTCTGAAATGTCATCTGCCAATGTACTCTTCAGGATCTGAATCAGAAGACATCTACAAAACAACATATATATGTTAGACTTGAGATATATGGTACTGTTAATGATAAAATAAATGCGAAAGTAAATAGCTACCCAGGGTAAAAACTCTTATGTGTGATCTACCCAATCTACCCAAGGTCTCAAACTAAAGAAAAACCTACAGCTTTGATATGAAGCTATAACGCCCCGATTTTCAAAAATGTTAATTAAAAGAAAGTAACCAAAATTCAAATATCTTCATTTTATAATAGGAAAAATTTTATTTTTGTTTTATAGATATGGGAATACCGAAATAAGGTCAAAATTCAACGGTGGTCATTTTATTTCAAAATAGTCAAAATACAACTTGAACTACAAAATTAGGGACTACAAAAATAGGGTCTCGTTACACAAATGGGTTTTAATAGAAATGACTTTTCAAAAGTGAGTACATAGCCCTAACTATGTGAACCACGGCTCAATAAAGTCTTCTTTAGCATTATTGTCAGCGTTGGTTGAATTCTATTTTTCCACATCGTCTTCGATAATTAGCATGAAATGTCAGGGACATAATATAGCACCATGAGAGATAAGGCTCAGTAAATAAATCATATATCCTTAATGCCAATTTATATATATGATAACAATGAATGTATGATGCGTAGATAAACAGAAGCAATAACATATAAGCACAAAATTTAAAAAATTTAAAAACTATTGTCAAAATAGTATTTGTGAATCTAAACATGATCTCCAAAGGTCAGCCATCTAATCTATATCCTCATAAGTTTTCTAACAATCCAATATTTTAAAGTCAAACAGTTCTAACAATGATAATTGTCACATCATAAAATACCAATTGATCGTATTGATTCCCCCGTATTTGTAATGCTCCTGTTCGATATGATCCTAACCCGTATGTTGATAGTGCTCTTGACTACTACCATTCCCAAACGTTGGCTCCCGTCCATCATGTTCTCAACCATTATGTTCCCGAATATTATGTTCCCCGTACATCGTGTTTGACTTCAAAATACATCCAACTTCACTTCTATTACCATTAGATTTTATTGAAAAAACACGATACGACTTAAATTTCACTTCTATTGAAATGTCTACTAAAAGATTCACTTCTTCGCGCACACAGTTGCAAGTTTCTTATGCTTTAAACAGCAACCAAGTAGGATTTGAAGTGTGAAGAAGTAGGGAAAGATAGGCCAAGTATATATGGGAGGTGGAGAAAGGTTTTGATCCAAAGGCTAAGAAGAGTTCAAGGAAAATGAAAGACTAAGGGAGGTGGAGTGAAGAAAGATGGGTCTGCCATAGTATAAAGGTAAGAGATGGGATGGCCATGGTAGGTTGATGGAAGAGGTGAGAGCAAAGGAAGAGGATGAGACAATAGGAGGAGGATTTTGATTTTATAGTAGATTTTGGAGAGGAGGAGAATGAGGTGATGAATAAAGGGGAGAGATCTGATGAGGTTGATACCAGGAGGTGAGGAGGATTTGATTGGGTGTGGTTGCATCACCTAGAATACACACACACACACACACACACAAAAAAAAAAAAGTGTATAAAATATTTATATACATCTATACAAAATTTATATGCAAGTTTAAATTCAATGCACCAAAGTGAAGATACAAAATTAAGTAATTAAATAGAATTTTTATTATTGAATTAAAAATTTAGACTCGTACAACCATAACGCAATTACCTCCACTATGATCACAACCCAGTTTCTCTTCCTTCAAAATTAGGGCTTATGGATTAGGAAAATGAGAGAGAGAGAGAGAGAGAGAGAGAGAGAGAGAGAGTCACAACCCATTCCTGAGTTTAATACGCAACCTTTCTTGATAGGATGGCCACACATATAAGTTCTGCTCATAAAAAAAATACACCGGTCAAGCATCACATGAGTTGTCACAAAAGACAAGACCATGGGTGTTTGCAAAGTAAAACAAATAAAGAAGGAAGGGTAAAAAAAAAAAAGGATGTACACTAGTTTAAGAAGTCAATTAGTCCAACTACACTCCTCTTAACCACGATCTAGACTCAGCAGTGAACCCACATATAGTCACATACCTGAAAAGAAAACATTGCGAGGTTGTGAGCTATCAACATGCTTAGTGAATGCACTAACTTATACAAATACAAATAACACTAGCAAATTTTATAAAATAAAACTGAACAACAATCCCCCTTCTCGTCAATAACTTAATATTAGCCAATATATATCGGTCTTATGCCAATCACATAACATTACTAAGATAGTACGAAGACGCCACTAAGGTAATACCCACAAAAGCGCCACTAAGGCCATATCCGTTATGCCACTAAGGCAATATGCATATCGTCATTAAGACTATTGATATATGAAAACGTCACAACGCCACGCAAAAGTGTTACAAACAACCAGAAACTTTACTCAACATATGTAAAAATAAATAAGTACACCCACCTTCAGGCCAACGAATATACCAACCACTGACTCACTCGTTAGGTGGAGTCGCAGTACTTATCGCTGCTTCCGAACCTAGCATAACGCACATCAATCTACACATGTGAGTATTAAATTTAGGTACTCATAAACATGAACTACAACATCTATATATTACACTTGCGTTGAACTCTTTTGTTGTCCATAGCCCAGGTAGATATGAGGTGTTTAGAATTAAATTGCTCATGTGTGTCGACCAAAACAATCGTCTTAAATATTTTTCTACCACAAAAGTTCATTCTAGAATCTTTTTTTTTTTTTTTAAGGTTTAGCTTCTGATAACCAATTCCAACAGTGAAACACAAATTTCTTTCAAACCCAACTACTAATTTCCATGCATAACAAAGGTGAACTTATACTCCAGCTCTTAAAGTCGTATTCTAAGTAAATACAATCAGTTTTCAGCATTAGAAAACAGTTTTCTATATCTAAATTACACCGTCTCAGCACTTTTGACATTATTTCCAGCAAATAAGGTCAGTTTTCAGCCATAGAGATGCAGTTTCACCATACTGCACTACTATTTCAGCTTCCAATAGCAGAAATTCAGCATATAAATGGATGGTTTTATACCCTAAGCATCATAACCAACTTAAAACATAATTTCAGCATCTACAATACATACTTCAGCTTTGAAATCTTTTTTCTAGCAATTTTTTTAATTTACAGCAAATCAGAATTTGTTTTTCAACAGTCTTAGTCTTGGTTGTCAACAAATAACTTCCATTTCAGCATAAAAAACTAATTTCCCGAATTTAAGTTACAGCTATAGCAGTTCTTTAGCAGAAATACCTGTTCGTGGCTTCAAAATTAAAGAAAAGAGATTTCAAAATCAAACCTAAAAACTTTAAAACTCTTACTAGAACAGTCCAAACTAGACTTCTAATCCTCTTTTGAATCTTTTTTTGTTCTTCATTGCCTCCTCGTACGTCTCTGTTAAACCCAGAAGAAACCTAATGGCTTTCCTTCTCTCTTTACTTCCTTCTCTTATTTTTAGTTCATGAGCAACATTCTTTTTTTTTTTCATATAGTTTATATACAAGCAGATGTTGCCTACTTGCCACAGCCTTCCACGTGCACACACAGCACATTACACTAAAGAACTATAAGTAACTTCCTCTAATTTATGTGAATTCTCTTTGAGCCTTGGTGTTGATTCTCTCTCATTCTCCCACTCTCTCTGGAATTCCTATATAAATTTCAAGTGTGCTTGTTCTAGGGTGGGAATTGAGAATGGAGAGAGTGCAAACTGGTGGCCTCAATTAACTTCACTATATACAGTATTTTTTAATAAATCAAATTTACTCAACCTAAAATGTAATATTGTTCCAAATGAAATAAATATTTCCTCAAGCAAACTTCAAATTCATATAGTCGCATCACTGATCAAACAAACTTCAATTCACAAATACTAGTAACGTAACTAAAGCAACAAAATGAATTTACCTCAATAAAATTACTCCATATGTGTAATCGTCATTAAAAATATCAAATAATTCTTTCGAAACCGTACTAGAAAAATTAACTTTAACACGTAAAAATACACAAAAGCAAATGTTAAAAGAGACAATATTTTTTTATATGTATATCTGCGTGTAGTCATGACCGAAGAAGAAAAAATAGAAAGTTTAATGCATCTATTGTAAACTCTCACAATTCGACATGAGAATAAAAAATTAAATACAAGACATTAAAATTAATTATCTTGTAAATAATTTTTGCACCCCTTACTACACCCAATTTGTTTTTCTCATTTTCTCATTACTTTGCAGGACTTAAAAATAATATTTATTTTTGCAAGTTCTAATTTCTACCATTAACACCATTTCTTCTTCTTTTCTTGCGAGAATTTATTGTCATGATTATGCAAATGTACAAAATTATTCTTTAAGGTGTGAAAATTTGAGCAAATAAAATAATACTACAAACTTACATAAGTCTTATCAAAAGAAGTCGAACATAAAAAAAGTACAAAAATAATATTATTATGGAAGTTGAAATAGAGATACAATTAAAACAGTCATTGTAAAAGGAGGAGTACTAAAAATTAATTTTTGTTTCTATATTTTGGGTCCAAATAGTGATTTCATAGTGACCAAATAATATTTTCATCAATTATGTCTCTTAGTGTAGGGGCATTTTAGTTATTTAATTGCTGAAATTAACGTTGTGGGAAGATCCTATCCAGCCTTAACTCCACCTTTATTGCTTTAATTCCTAAAATCCCAGGGGCGTGTGAGCTCCAGAACTTCAGACCTATCAGTTTGATAGGCTGTATTTACAAACTCCTAGCAAAAGTCTTAGCCAACAGACTAAAACTCATCCTCCCCAGCATCATAAGTGAAACTCAGTCTGCATTCATGGGAGGAAAGCAAATAACGGATGCCATTCTTATTGCGAACGAAGTTATACATTGGTGGAAATCATCCAATACCAAAGGGATCATCCTTAAGTTGGATTTTGAAAAGGCTTTTGATTGTGTTAATTGGGAGTTTTTGCTAGCTATGATGAGGAACCTGGGTTTTGATACTAAGTGGATCTCCTGGATTGAGGGCTGCATCTCCTCCACATCTATCTCTATCCTCGTCAATGGATCCCCTTCTAGTTTCTTCAGGCCATCCAGAGGTCTAAGACAGGGCGATCCCCTCTCTCCCTTTCTATTCAACATTGTGGTTGAAGCCCTTAACATTCTATTCCTACGAGCTAAACAGGTAGGTCTGATCAGAGGGGTTACGGCGGGGAGAAATGGTGAAAACCTTACTCATCTACAATTTGCTGATGATACGCTCATTTTTGCAAATAATGATGAGGAAGAATTGCAAAACATCAAAAGAATTTTGAGATGTTTTAACATGATCTCTGGTTTGAAGATAAACTTCCATAAGTCCACCTTATCGGCTACAGCCATTTCAGAAGCAGAAGGATCAAACAGGGCTACCACTTTGGGTTGCAAGTGGTTAAAGATGCCTATTGAATACTTGGGCATGCCCTTAGGCTCTAATCTTAAGAGGAAAGCCGCCTGGACCAAGATATTATCGAACTGTAGAGGTAAATTGGCGCTATGGAAGAAAAAGATTCTCTCTCAGGCAGGCAGACTAACTCTAATCAAATCTACCCTATCTCAATTGCCATTATTCCTTATGTCCATCTACAGAATTCCTAGCTCAGTGATTAATCAACTGGAAAAACTCCTAAGAGGCTTCTTCTGGGGGGACAGTGAAGAGAAGAGGAAAATTCACTACTTAAAGTGGGAAGCTATCGCTCGCAATAAGAAGTATGGAGGGCTGGGTATCAGAAGGCTAAAGGTCCACAACTTATCTATGTTATCAAAATGGTGGTGGCGATTTAGTAGAGAAACCAACGCCCTTTGGGCCAGAATTATCAAGAAGAAATATCAAATGAGCCCCACGGCTTGGTTGCCGTCTATCCCAAGGTTGACTAGGGCCACTCAAGTTTCCCAAGCCTGGCGTAACATATGTTCACTGGGTGAAGGAAGCCCACTGGATAAATTTGCAATCATAATTTAGAAAGGGTTCAAAATCTCAGTCAAATCTGGGAACTGCACGAAATTTTGGGAGCATCTATGGTTGGGAGACTCAAGGCTACAGGATGACTTCCAAAGGCTCTATTCAATCTCACTCCAACAATCAGACACAATCCAGAGTATGATAACCAATGGATGCTGGAACTTGCATTTTCGAAGAAGCCTATTTGTATGGGAAAGAGAATTACTCAATGAACTACTGCTCAGAATCAGTAATGTGATGCCTTCGAATCCTAACCAAGACACAATGTCTTGGTCGTGGAATAAGGAAGCTATTTTCTCAGTGTCATCGGCATATGCCAAATGGGAAGAACTGGTTTTCACTCCTCAACCTACCCTATCGAAAGTATGGAAAAGAAACTCCCCTCCTAAGGTGAATCTATTCATTTGGCGTGCATTACAGAATGCTATAGGGGTCAATGCGACATTAATTCGTAAGGGCATAATTCCAGCCATTGAAGGTATGCTTACCTGTAGAATCTGTAATGGGGGAGACGAAACCACGACCCACCTTCTTCTGCACTGCAAGCTTGCCTGGAAACTATGGAACCGCGTCTTCAACTGGTGGGCAGTTTCATGGGTCATACCACCATCTATAGCCTTACTTCTGTCAGGACACCACGGATTGCGACTCAATAGATTTGGAAAATGCCTGTGGACCGCATCCCTCTCTGCAACCCTTTGGTCAATTTGGCTTGCACGAAACAACCGAGTCTTCCGCAATGAAGAAATGGAATGCGATTCGATCTTCTCCTTAATCCAACTCAGAGCAGCAACGTGGGCAAAATTCACAGCGGAGGGTAGCCGATTCTCCATCCAAGATATCATCAGATGCCCATAAGGGGTTTGCCTTATTGACAATGGTTAAGATCGCCTCCCGGTAGGCGGTGGCTTTCACTACAACAAATATCGCATTTTATAGCGGGCGATAAACGCTATCAAAAGTAATAGATAGCGTTCATAAGAATGCTAAGTTAGCCCAAGCTATTAAAAGGTCTCCACTTTTTATAGCATTCTTAGAACGCTATAAATAAACGTTATAGTATCTAGTTTTCGCAGCGTTTTATGTATGTTGTGAACATAAGCTATAGTATATATTTTTATAGCATTCATGGAATGCTATATATTAAAGTTATAATATCTATTTTTTGTAGCGTTTGTAAAATGTTGTAAACACAAGCTATGATATGTATTTTCTATAACATTCTTGCACCGCTATAAATAAAAGTTATAGTACCTAATTTCCATAACGTTTTTTACATGTTGTGAATACAAGCTATAGTACATATGTTTTATAACATTCTCGATGTGTTGTAAACAAAAGTATAGTATTGTACTATTACTTTATATGTCTGCTATATAATGAATTGGAGAAAAATGTCATAAATTTGTCAAAATGCTATAATAAAATTTAAGAAGCCGAATAAATAAGAACGATCTTTCTTTTTGCTAGGGAAAAGAATAATATATTGAGAATGAGAAAATGTCCAAGCATATACCCAATGGTTTGTAAGGAACCAACCAAGTGAATAAATAAGTAAACCAAAATAAAAGACAAGACTCGATGAACACTTAAGAGGAGATAAAACAACCTTACATAATAATACCTACTCTTTGCAAAAAACCTAAACCAAGAAAACATCTAAGGGACCAAATAGATTGATGAAGTATCCAAGCTTCATTTGAAGCCATCCCTTTCAGCTTATAGCCCATTACACACCAATTCAACTCTAGAACAAGACAATCAACAATAGACCACATCCAATGTGAGAATCATTAATCATCAGCAGCAGCAGAACAAAAAACAATCAACGCCCAACAGCAGCCGAATAGCAGCAGTAGTAGATAGATGAGACTGAGCTTGCAAATGGCCATCATAAATTCCATAAAAGTAGAAGCATAGACACAGCAGTAGCAGCAGCAAAATATGATAAACAACAGCCAGAGCAGCAATAAAAATTGGAATCCATTAGAGGTTGTTTGCCGATAAATTTCTGACCTCCAGGTTGCTCCTTCAAGGATGACATTGGGAAGACTTAACAATGAACCCTATATCATAATTGAAGGCGAAGTTAGTCACCTATTCATTTGGCATTCTAACTACAAAAACAACATGCAACAGAGGGAGGGGAAGTAGCCCCTCTCCACAGCCAGCAAATAAAAGAGATGCGAAGTCTGGGAACCAGCAAAAATATTCAGCAGAATGAAAACGCTTTAACCTCTTATAAGACTTGATCTCTAAGTAGGATATCAATTCAAAAAGCAAGCTAATACTTTAGCAAAATGGAACCAGTCAGCAAAGCCATTCAACACATTGAAGTCAACAGAAAGCTAGTTTCAGAGGGATCTCATCTCATGAAAACCAACAAAAAGTTTGTTTTAGCTAGAGCTTACTTTGTAGCCCTATTTACCTGCAGACTTGTGAAAATTTGTATATGTTGAACTTTGCTCCCCATTACTGAATTGTTGCTTGGGAACTTCCCATGGATGACACTCTTGCATTCTGCTGCAACACTCTAGGCACTAGGGACCTCGAACCAGATGTAGGTGCCATTGGTTGGGCAACAGGCATCACTTGCTGTGGTTTGAAACCTAAACAAAATGATGAAGTTGATCAGTTGTACAAGGATGATGGTGAATATTAGAATCATTAAAATACAATTTAAACCAATGGTCGTGTATTAAACACAATTTTCCTCTGTATTGCAACATCATCTTATAAACAACAAGAAAAATAGAAAATTCACCAGAGTGACTCATTGAAAAGTAATTTCATGTCAAGGCTGCAGCAATACACCTCCTGCACGTAGTCCTCCCGATTGACCAAGCCATGGATCAGATACAACGCTACTTCACTAGAATGTGTAGCTATTTGAACATGCTGATAACAGAAGAACAATAGCAAGCGAAGATAGACAACTCTCTCACTAAGACATCAACCTCACCGCAAAATAAAAGGAACGATAGGTCATAATTAAATAGCTTATGAACAAAAAAAATTATCCAATCCCATAAATCAATAAAAGGAACGACAATACAATCCATTCAAAGAACAATACCACTTAAAAGTTTGAAATAAACTACTATCTTAGCATTAAGCAAAATACTAATCTCCATCAAACCAAAGGAGGAATGAACATTCTCCATCACAAAAAAGATTAAAATGATCCCACAGATATCTACGATGGAAAGTAACAATATTAAATAAAAGCCTCCTACTCAATAACTAAAAATATCAAACAAAAACCTCCTCCTCAATTTGAACTACAATTTGAGGAAAAATCAATAATTGAAGTCATAGAAGAACGCCTTTTCAACTAGTTTAGACCTGCAACAAAGAAAAATCGTTTAATCTCAATGACAAACCAACAATGAATATCCAAGTTATTTGGAGTAAACAAACATACCTCACCCTTCAGTGCCATCCATAACAATTTTATCAGAAGGCCATGCGACGGTAGTTCCAACAGCTTCTTCGATGTATGTCATGTCAGCTGTAGTCCTCCATAGAAACACTTCAGATTTTTTTGCGACATCTACCCAAATTCTCATAGCATTAGGTCCAATAGGAATATGATGAACAAGTGAATGCGGGTCACTTGAAGACCAACGCCCTTCAGCCACTACATCTCCTGTTCCCATCCAATCTAGTAGCTTGCACTTGTTGTTGTGAAAGTTAGGGTCCACACGCTTTGGAAACAAGATATCACAAATTTAAACAGGAATATCATCGTCAAAGAATGAGTAGTTTTAAGATATGTGCATTGACCCATGTAAGAGAGGAAGACGCTAATAATACAACAATTTTATATTTTATCATTGAGGTAACAAATGGACATGCCTAAAGGCACACAATCTCATGATTGGTGACAAAATATTTTCATAGTGGCATCAAAGCGCATAGACTATTCAATCAGTTGTAAACATATAGAGTATCTGAAAGTATCTTTAGAACAATTTTCTAATGATAGTAAGACCTTATGTAGAAGGTAAGAAGTACATAAACCTCTCCAGGCTTGTGGCATTTGTGTCGGACACCATAAATAGTTAAAAAAACTGCATACAGCTAACTTGAAAATACCATAATAACTAGACCATAGAGCTATCATATTTACCTGGGTATGAGTTGAGTAAACATTTGGTCCGCTTTGAGTTGCATCATTCTGATTGCACAGTAAAATACAATTAATCAATGTCATTTTAGGACGAAGTAGCAAAACATAAGTGAGTTGTCCTAAGTTGCTTGCCTTATTTCTCATTAGCTCAGCGAACAAACTCTCCACATGTTCCACTTTGTTCTTCATTTTCAGATGTTCTTCCTTCATTTTCAAATGTTCTTCCATTAATTGAGTTGTATGGTTGTCCCTTTTCGACAGTAGAGCTAGTTTTGAAAGTGTGACTCCTTTTCCAAGCCCTCTTAGTCGTCCACGTTTCTCAGGACCAAGAACTTTAGCGAGGGGATCCTCTTTCAAATTACATGGAGATGACAACGGTGCATCATCTTCAAGCCTTTCCAGTTCCTTCTAAAAATTATGTAAGAGTAGTTAAATGTGAAATGGTTAAGGTGACTCCTATATACATCACATTCAAAATATGATAAGTGAATAAAGAAATGGTCTTACAATAGTTTGAGCCGCAAATGTGTTTACAGGTTCACCATTCTTTTTGGTATGTGCTCGAGCCCAAACAGGAACTCTTGTTACGGAAGAGGGGTTTTCACTCATTTTTTTCTACAAGGGCAAAAACTCTACCAATAGTAAGAGAATACAACTATACCGCAAAATAGAAACAACACAAGTAATACCATTTCATCCCTCAGTCGAGCATATCCCTTGCGACTCAATGTATGTGAGATCTGGTTTTGTCTCATTTTCTTAAATCTGTCACTCGTAGCCTATATATAAGTGAACAAAAGGTTAAGGAGAATAACTAAATGAAAGTGCAAAAAAATTAATTAACAGAAAAACTCTAATTACAAGTTTACTTATTCACAAAACTGTCATTGTGAAATTTTCTCACTAACTGTCATTATGATCGCATAAAGCATAAATGCGTAAACAATTTGGCTTTATGCTTGAAACAAGAAACAAAAGGTAGCAAAAATAATTAAATGAAACTTAAATCTTTTCATACTTATGGTCAATCCATAGATAAAAGGCAGTAGTTACAAAGTGGAACTTATCACATATTTTGCCATCATCCTTAATTTCATGCAATATGATTATGCATGATGAATGATGCACATACCTTGAACTTTGCACTCGTCTTTTCCTTAACAAATTCTTTCCAATCACGCATTGATTTGACATTAGCAGGTTTGAGCTTTAATCTCTTTTCTTCATTTGGAGCATCTTTTATTTTTTTAACCAACCTCGATTTAGAGGCCCTCCAGAGTTCACCCATCTGCTTAAAAATGTCTTCTTTCTCCCATTCTTTATCTACTTCATACCTTACCTGCAATGTTATTGTATCACATGATAATTTAGTTTTCATATTTGACCTAGGTAATTTTGATACTTCATGGTGAAGATAGATAGGTTTTTTTGTATTAGATTGCTAGAAGGAATTTAAACATAAAAAAGTTAACTTCACCTGGATGGATTTCCATAGAACTTCTGTCATCTCCGAAGGAAGCTTCCTCCAATCTGGAATCGTTACGGGTACGATCTCTCGAACCAGCGGCCCCAAGAAAGAAGACAAACTAACAGATCCAGCACCAATTGGTTGGCCCATATCATTGTACTCAATTTTAACCCTACTGCCAACATCCATGGCAATGGTCTTTAGCTTAGTCGGTCCTCTTCTTCTTTTGGGATTACCTGACTGTTCGGTGAGTACAACATGTGTTTCAGTAGAGCTATGTGGTGCATCAAATGTTGCTGTAGGAGCCTTCTCACTTGAGCTCGATTTGCGATGCAAGTCAATCGACCGCTCACTGCGATTAGAAGCCATGGTAGCCAACCTATTCCAATTAAAAGAACAATTGATCAATTATATTAAGCATTCAAGGATTACTTATCCAGTAGAAAATGCAAGTTGTTTGGGTCACTCACATTATATCTTCGTCTAGTAGAAGAGGCACTACAAAAAGTATATGGACAAATACAATCCAACCATTGTTACGAGTAAGTGTATCATGGCACATAACACAATTCAAGGTCCAAAAAGTTTTTAAAAAAAAAATCACACTCTTGCATGTATAGCATCTACAGCTCAAAGCCACAAAATCATCCAAAAAACAAAAAAATCTTCATTGATACCCAACAATGTGAAAGAAAATTCCAACAATTAAGTACAATAATCACACTAGGGTGCCCTCACAATCTCCTCGTACATAATCTGCTTCACCGTTATCATCATCAATGTCCAAATCAAGGTGTGAAATATCTTGAGGCGTGGAAGACATATCCACATTTTCATTAAGCATTTCCAAGTCATAAAATCCTCTTGGTAGTGCCTTTAGGACAACATACCAATTAGACGAGTCATCGTCTCTTGAGTAAAACACTTGTTTTGCTTGTGATGCAAGAATAAAAGGGTCTTTCTCATATCGGTTTTGACCTTGGTGTAGGTTCACCATTGTAAAACCATCTTCAACCTTAACACCATGACCTATATTTGCCCAGTCACACTTGAATAATGGAACCTGAAATGTATGGTAATCTAACAAAACTATATCTCTAATAACCCCATAGAATGCAACTATATCAACAACTTGAGCAGTGTCCCTTGCACTTGCTCTACAAATGGTTGTTGCTTCAATGGAAACACCACTATTTTGTGTTGCCTTCTCAACCTCCTTGGTGTGAAATCGCTGCCCATTGATAACGTATCCATTGTAACTCATCGCATGGTTTCTAGGACCATATGCAAGCCATTTTAGCTTTTCCGATGCATCATTTGCACATGCTTCAAACTGAATCTGCTAAAGTAAAACAAAACAGGTAAATATTGTATGTAATTTCTTCTTCTATATGACAAACACCAATACCTTATCATGTTACCTTTTCTTTTAACCATTTCGAGAACTCATCAGCATGTCTCGTCATAAGCAAGCCGTTATTCTTTTGCAAATTGAGATTCTTATGCGATTGCTTTAACTCCTCTATATGCATCCTAATGGAATTATAAAAAAAAAGACAAGAATACATGATACACGTTCGTAAGAAATTGAAACCTTAATATTTAAAACAATACAATACTTACTCTAAAAATGGTTCTACTATGGTTGTATTGAATAACACATAACGATGTGCACTCTCTAAACGTTCATCGTCCATTGTTATTGACGTTCCAGCTGAAATTGGACGACCTTCAAGAATTACACTACTATCGAAATCTCCGTTACGACAATCTCGATGATCTACTTTTAAATTTTTCTTCATAAAACCACTACAAAATTCCACACACTCTTCTGCAAGATAGCATTCTGCAATGCAACCTTCAGGACGTGCACGATTCCTGACATATCCTTTGAGTATTTTCATATGTCTGAAAATGAACGTTGTATCAAATTCATAGGTTGCAACAAAATAATAAATTACAAAGCTATGCAGGTGTTTACCGCTCAAAAGGATACATCCAACGATATTGGACTGGTCCGCAAAGTCTCGCTTCTCGTCCTAGGTGAATTGTTAAGTGAATCATGATGTCAAAGAATGATGGTGGAAAAAACCTCTCAAACAAGCATAAGGTTTCAATAATTTCATCCTCGAGGGAATTCATCTCTTCTCTATCAATGACTCGCTGGCATATTCTCTTGAAGAATGCACATAGTCGAAATATTGCATTCCTAGGTCCTTTTGGCAACAGTCCTTTCAAGGCTACCGGTAATAGTTGTTGCATTAGCAGATGGCAATCGTGGGACTTGAGACCTATAACCTTCAATTGTTCCATGGACACGCAATTTGCAATATTCGAACCGTATCCGTCAGGTAATTTTATGTTGAATAACCTCTTACAAAATATTTTTTTCTCAGCTTTTGACAAAGTAAATGAAGCTGCTGGAAGGTATGTTCTATTCCCACGATCTTCTGGATGCAAGCCATACCTTATCCCCATATCTTGCAAGTCCTTGCGAGAATTGAGACTGTCTTTTGATTTTCCATCAATACACAACAACGTGCCAATGATGCTTTCACAAACATTTTTCTCTATATGCATTAGATCCAAATTATGGCGTAACAATAATTCCTACAGAAATCATGACAAGAAGACTTATAAAGTTCATATTATTCTATTAGTTAATAAAATAACACAATAAATGCGATTGCGATTACCTCCCAATATGGTAAACTGAAAAAAATCGACCTCTTTTTCCACATTTGCAGAGTTTCATTGTCTGACTTCAGTTTTTTCTTCTCGCCTTTTCCCCAGTCATTCACAAAATCTTTAAGAGCAAGCAAAGTCCTAGTGCCAGTCATTATTCTAGGTTTTTTTTCATTTTCTTCCTTTCCATCAAACCAAGATTTTCTCTTCCGAAAGGGGTGAGAGGGCGGAAGAAAGCGTCTATGACCCATGAATACAGTCTTCTTACTGAATTTTAGCCATTGAGAACGTGTGTTTTCTCCACATATAGGACAAGCTGTTTTTCCCTTTGTAGTACACCCTGCAAGATTTCCGTATGCAGGAAAATCATTTATAGTCCACATTAGAATTGCCCTCAAATTGAAGGTAGATTTGGTGAATGCATCGTAAGCAACGACTCCATTGCTCCATAACAATTGCAAATCTTCTACAAGGGGTTGGAGATATACATCAATATCATTCCCTGGTTGCTTAGGCCCTGGAATCAATAATGTCAAGAACACGTTTTCTCTTTTCTTCCATAACCAAGGTGGCAAGTTGTATGTAACCAGCATCACAGGCCAACAACTATACCTAGAGCTCAAATTGCCAAAGGGATTGAACCCATCTGTTGCAAGACCAAGTCTCAGATTTCGTGGATCTACTGAAAAAGACGGCCACTTATCATTTATTGTGTCCCATGAGGGGGAATCTACAGGGTGTCGCATCTTTCCATCTTTGCTTTTATGAGTACAGTGCCACCTTAAATTGTTAGCCATTTCTAATGACCTAAACATTCTCTTAAACCTTGGTATGATAGGAATGTATCTTAAAACTTTGGCAGGAACCCCTTTTCTAATTTTTTTGGTGCGTTCATCTACCTTCCATCTTGAATAGTTGCATTTTGGACAATTCTCCATTTTAGCATTGTCCTTCCTGAATAGGCAACAATCATTCACACATGCATGAATTTTCTCATAACCCAAATCAAATACTTTAAGAAGTTTTCTCGCTGAGTACACTGATTTCACGATTATGTTTCCCTCTGGCAACATATCATGCAACTTCTCCAAGAGTCCATTAAAACTCTCATCGGACCATCCATTATCAGCTTTTAGCTTGTACAAAGAAACAATGGCAGACAACTTTGTGTATTTTTGGCAACCCGGATATAATGGAGTTTCTGCATCTTCTAAGGATTTGGAGAAATCATCCTCTATACTTTCATTTACCGGTTCTATAAAATCTTCACCTAGTGAATATGCAGCTTGATATAAGTTGTATGCATCAGACATTTCCACTTGTTCAGGTTTCTCAACTACACTTGGTTGTTCCTCGTGATGAAACCAATTTGTGTACGTCGGATCCATTCCCTTTATAACTAAGTGCTCATAAACATCCTCAAGAGATTGATGACTTAGGTTTCAACAATCTTTGCAAGGGCATAGGATTTTTTCTAAATTTCCAGCATTTTGTGCAGCCATCTTCACAAAATTTTGCGCTGCATTCATATACTCCTCTGTACATCTACCAATTAAATAGCAAAATGTTTGAACTAGTTTTATAACTGCACTTTGTATAGTATGTCAAAAGTATTAGTTTTCTATTACCTATTCAAGCGGACCCAATTCTTATCCATCATGAAAACACCACGTAACTTCTTTCTTGATCTCAACAAGTCATACACAAATCATCTTGATCAACTAGTCTGTACATAATCATCAAAATAAAATAAAAAGCCTGAAGGGGTGAAGGTTAATTTCTAGTAAATTGGTTTTAAGGATATAAAGGCAATGCGAGGATAATTACAATGAACCTAAATAAGAATATTACAATCAATAAGCACCTCAACACATCCTATGAAAGAGAACAAGTATGTTGCTATGTCATTATAGTTTACCTACTTACTAATACTGAAAGTAGATCACCTACTTGTGTTAAAAAAATATATAAAACAACAGACAAAATAATTCAACCTCCAAATACATTTTTTTCCTGCCCACATATTTCATTTTTTCATTCCATTTACATTCTTTTGTTCATATAATCAAAGATCAAAAAAGCAAAGCAAAACATATGCAACAAAAAAATGATGAAATGAGTGAGAAAGACGATCAATTAAGGGTTCAAAGACAAAAAAATACAAGAATTGTCTCATCAAGAAGGAAAACATGGCACACCAATGTATTGTTTTAATACCATGGAATTCAAATAAAGTAGGACAAATGTAGTTATCATGAAGATTTACGAGGTTTCTTTAACAATGCTTGTCTACTTAAGAGTCCAACATTGACTAACAATCAAATAGTCTTATCTTTTTTCTCCACCTTTTTTTCAGCCTAAGATTAACATAGAATCAAACATCGTACCATATCAACCTTAGAGAGTTAGAGTTATTGGTATGAACATGGTGCCTAGAACAAAACATGGTAAACAATAAGTAAACAACTAGAACTAAACATGTATGTTCGAACTAAACTTGGGGTAAACAATGGGCGAACCTTGGAGTAGTTGGAGAGATAAGCAGCTCCACCCAAGTATGCTAAAACTAAACATGGGTAAACAACTACCAAAAATGCAATATGTCAAGTAAGAAAAATGGAAAAGCACGACTATAAGACATGCTAAAGCGAATCAACAATTGTGTGCTCTAATTGAAGAGCACCCCATTCTTGAATAAAACCTACCGACATGAATAAAATATAGACACATGTACGTGTCTCTCACACATTCTATTGAATATGTGGAATCACACATTTTATTGAACACGTAGAATAGAAAATATACCCTTCTGTAAAAAAGGTAGTTAGATTTTCATGGCCCCTAAACGTTTTTTAAAATAAATGGGGAGAACATAAACTTGTACAGAAAAATCAATTTTATTGAGCAACTAACCATTTGAAGAACGAAAAAATTCCACTATTGGGTAATGCAAGAAACAACTATTTCCAAAAATACAAAGCACAAATCAACTAACCTTGAGAGTGACCGGACACTATGAGGGTAGAGGAGACAGAGTGAAGAAAGTGTGATGATCCCTTCAAGACCTGTTCACCAAGAATTCATGCTCAAATTTTAAAAGGGAAAAAACATCATGTTCGTCATCAGATTTTAGATAATGTTAACTCCCTATTACGATCAGGACGTATGTGGTAATTTGTTTGATCATACATATGCAAAATACTTTTGGGTAGATGCTGTGAAAGAATCTTTTTTCCCTCCCTAGACTTTACATTTGTATAAAAAAGGGCCAGTTCTGTTGTCAAGAATTGCTTAATAAATATGGATACTGAACTGTTAATTGCAGCCTGATTACCTGGGAAAAATATATCTGAAGCTGCTCGCTATGGAGACAAAATCTCAAAATACTATGACCAATTCTCTGCCATCCAACTCTGGCAGTAATATCAAAAATCCCCCAGATACAGGTAACAGTATGGAGGAGGAATTTACTTTTGTCAAGAGTAACAATTTATATTTCTGACTTGGCATGATTGATATGCTAAGCTCTCCTGTCATTTTCTCTGTATTTGTATGAAGTATGAAGTTTCTTTTAGTTTCTGATTACTGTTTTAGGTTTCTGTAATTCAGGGTACTAACCAATGTTACATGGACTTATAAAAATATGTAGTACCCGTGTTAGATACTGAAGACTTGGCTAGGATATGGTAAGTGTCAGACGTGTGTCCGGACATCCACTCACAAAACATACTTGATGATTCTTTACCATAAGACGATGTATACAACTCACTTATCTTGGAATGCTCTATTGTACCTTGTAAGCAGCTTTATGGTAGAAATATAATGACTCTATTACGAAAAATGAACATTCGGCCATATCCAAGTGTCTTAGCTCTTCATACATAGGAAGTAGAAGAATCCGACACTTCCAAACATATCGTACCCAACAACCTTACGCTTGTTGATGTAACGTATTAAGGATGCAACTGTCATTCTTACTCATGAGTATTCTGGCCAATCCATGTTTAGTTCAGTTTCTGATTATCAAAGAAAATATGTAATTTTGTTTGAAATCAATTCTCTTTTCTGCTTTACATCATCAGTAATAACTATCCTCCTTTTATTTCTAGTTCCTCTAGCTAATCAAAACAAATCAAACCAAAACCAGATTCAGCACTAACACAGAGAAAAAAGTAATTCAAACATGAAAAGTTTAACAAATAAAGGGCAAATTCAAGGAATATTTCTCGACGCAATATCAAAATTCACAGAATGCGATAAAGTTTGGGACAAGAGGCATAAACATATGAATCTGGGAAAGCGTCATGGGTCATTCGAAAGTAAAGGCAAATCTATCCAATCGATTGGGAAAAGAAAAGAAAATCTGTAGAAGATCGATTGGGAAAAGGAACGAAAATCTGAAAAAATACATATTGATTCATACCTGATACCTTGCGAAGCAACTTCTCCCGCCAAATCCACAATCTTCTATACACATGGACGAATTAATATAGGCGAGGTAGACTCGTAGAGGGAGGAGATACATACGGTTCGTGGGTGATGGAGGAAACGAGCGAGGGAAACAGAGGAGGGAAATGGGGTATAGTTGGCGCCAATTTCTAGGGCTTTTTCCGGCTGTTTACATAGGTTAGAGATGCTGGGTTTTATGTATGTGATAGTGTTTACATAGTGCTATTAAAATATAATATAAATGTTAATGTTATTCTACTTTTTCTTTTGCCCGCTGTAGATGTAATGCCATAAAGAATTACTGTTTTTACCTTTAACTATAGCATAATGAAAAAATGCTATCAAATAGGTAAAAAATGCTATTATTATTATTTATTATAGCTTGAAAAAAGAATGCTATAACATAAGTAAACAAATGCTATTATTACCCTTAATTATAGCATAATGAAAAAAATGCTATCAAATTATGTTATTAAATGTCTTATTTGTTGTAGTGTTTGATGGTGTTCAGGGATCCATTTGGTAGATTTGAAAAATCAAGTTTACGGAGGTGTATAGGTGAAATGGCAATGATAGGAGGTTGGTGACTCACCAACCTTCTGTAATCTATTGTACGTTAATTCCGATCTTCATTTAATATAAATTTTCTTTTCTTATCAAAAAAAAAAGAAATTAACGCTGTCTAGCTTAATTCAGTGGAATGGGAAATATTATTGTCAACAAAAAGACAATGTTATTTTAAAAACTTATGGGGAAGTTAGTGTATTTAGAAAAACTTTAGGGGATGTTAGCGAATTTTACTGAATTCTTTTTGGACTTCTCAATTCCAGCTAGATGCATTTAGGGGGTTGTTCGTTGTTATCCGAATATAACGAAGGGTATAATATCCTCATGATATAGACTATATACGATATGCTGAAGATATAGTTTTACATATGTATGATATGAACCCATATTTATTTAGCTCATAATATAGATATTAATTTTTATTTTATAATGAACAAATAATTGAATTTTCTAATTTGTCCTTATAATAAATACATTATGCTTGCATTGTCCTTGTGCAAACTTTCACCAAGATATTTTGATAGTCCCAATAACTCATGCAAACAAAATCACTAAGGCAACTAATTGTGCAATAATAAATTAAACCATCTATTTTCTCATATAATTAGTAAAACATAATTGCCTAAGTAATCCCTAGCCCAAATGATATAATTCCAAAAAAAAAAAAAATACTCAAAATAATAAGTATTTAATTTTTTTTATAAACTAAGTGAATTGTCATTTTTTCCTCTTTATTAACAATTATAATTTATTCATTTTATTAAAAAATTAATAGATAATATTTGCTAAAAATTGTATAAAATCATTTATTTAATTTTTTTCAACTTATTTAATCCAAAAATAAAATTATTTTATATTAGAATTTATAGTTTTATTTATTTAAAGTTACAAAAATTATGAGACATTATTTTGAGTAAATGAGACATATTTTTGCTAGTAAGCTATTTTACAACTTACTTAACTAAATAATATGAAATTCTATTCAACTTTATAAAAAATTACACTAAACATGTATACAGTTTATGTTAAGTTCTTTAAATAAAAAATAAACAATTGTGATCTATAAATTTAATTTAGTAATAATATTAAATAACTTATAACTAATATAAAATAGACTCTTTGGCTTTTATAAATTATTAGATTTAATTTAATTATTAAAATTTCATTTCCTACCCAGCCTTCTTATCCCAAAACAAATTGAAAAGAAAAAAGCAAAAATATTTGTTCCGATTTTAGCTAAAAGTGAATAAAAACAGAAGCAGCAAAATTTACAGAAAAGGGGCAAATACAATATTTTGCCTTTTTCCATAAACAGAAGATAAAGAGGGTAATCTGGAAACCCTATATATTGTTTGTTCTCGCAACGAATGGGTCAACAAATCCAAATCCAAACAAATCCAAATCCCCTCGCTCTCTGCAAGAAAGGGAGTTTCAACTCGGGTCCATTCTCTTTTTCTCGCTCGCGCTGAATAGGGTTTCGGAAGATCGATTTCTCTCTCCACCTTTGCTTGCTGCTGTTACAGCTATGGCAGCAGAGAGCTCTAGATCTAGTTCATCGGCCGATTCGTACATCGGTAGCTTGATTAGCTTGACATCGAAGAGTGAGATGAGATATGAGGGCGTTTTGTACAACATCAACACTGATGAGTCCAGTATCGGATTGCGAAATGGTACTTTCTCTGTACTTTCTCGGGGGTTCCAAACTCTGTTTTAAATTGGAGTTGATGTTTGAATTTACTTTTCATTTCATTGTCTGTTTTGTTTTGATAGGTACTTTGGTGCTTAGAATGAGAGAAGAACGTCTTTTACTATTTCAAACTATTTATTTGCTACGTATACGCGTACATGTATCGGTTGAGGTCTAGAAATTGTAGGAATTACGAAAAGATATTCTGAAAAAATATACATTCCAGACCGATCGTGAGTATGATTGCATTTTTCCTGTAGAGATTTTGGTATCCGTAACAGTTCCGGCAGGTTTAACGCTCTATTTTGGTTCTCTCTATTAGCCGAGATTATTTGGTAAAAGACCACAAAAATTTTCACGTGTTCGCCATATACATTTTAGCAAAACAAGTTGAATTTTTAGTTCTAAAGCTTAACTTTTTAGGCCTCTGTTTTAATTCAAGAAGTCAAAAATAACAAAAGCTTGCATTTTTAGCTCAAATACCTCTGTTTTTTAGCTTTATTTCTTAGAAAAAGAAAACAAAGTTTGACAGTTTAAACATTCCCAAACAGAGCATAAGGTTTTGGCATAAGGATGAGATGAAGTGGTTTTCTGGTCTCTCCATGTTTAGTTGCATGTTCCAAATTGTCATATCTATGAACCTACTCTAAGGCTGCATGTCTCTGTGTAACTGTATGCATGTATGACTTAAGGAATGGCCTCATGTTTTGAGCTGAAACTGACCTCTGATGTCTTTTGATTGCTTTCCTTGTCAAGTGAGTTATCTTTTGAGATAATTTATGTAGTTTGAGATATTTTGAGTTGGAGTATAGTGTGTTTGTTGCTCTTGCTGTTTTTGTCATTTTGTCATTGTTGTTGGAAGTTAGTGTTGTTCGTTATTAAGCCAAAAACACAGGTTGGTACCATATTTAGTGTGGCTGGCATTGCATTCTTGGCACGAACATTTGGGCAGTTCCATTTCCCCCAAATCAGAGTTTGGGTTTCGCTTAGAGAACTTAGGAGACAGAACAACCCAAGACAATGAAAGATGCAGATTAATGTTACTCCAATTTGTTTAAAGGTTAGAGATTGAAGTTTTGAAATGGGATATTGCTCTTCTGGGAAATGAAGCCATGAAAGATCTCACTGTCCCATTGAAGCAGCTTTTTAATTAGTGATCATTCAGAATGGTGTATGGTAGACTTCTACTGGAGATATGAGTAGAACGGCCAATTCTAGTAATTTAACATAAATGATGATCCAATGCTGATTGCAATTTCTTCTTTATATGTATTGTAGTAAATTCGTTTATATACTATGGTTGTCATGTTAATTTTTGGTTCTGGTCTATCTAATGGCAGTGAGATCCTTTGGCACGGAAGGACGGAAAAAAGATGGTCCTCAAGTTCCTCCTAGTGATAAAGTATATGAGTACATTCTCTTTCGTGGAAGTGATATTAAGGTAGTTTGACGGGAACTTTATTCCTTACTATGTTATCTTGTCATTCAATGTTGTATATTGCTCCTTTCCCTTTGCTGGGAAACTCTTTTGTTTTACATTGATTTAATTCCCCAATACCAGGAAGGTTTTTGCCTGTATATAAAAAAGTTGTGAAATCCTTGGCCATTTTGTTGATGATTATGCATTTTTTCCTCATTTTTTTTTGATTGGTGAAAGAATCATGGAACCAGGCAAACCCCCCATAGTAGAGATGAACAATCTTCTTGTATCCTCTACGACTACTATAATAGTTGCTAATAAACCAAACCAAACCAAACTGAGCCTTATGTCCCAAATCAATTGGGGTCGGCTACATGAATCCTTTTCTTCCAAAGAGTTCTGTCAAGTGCTGCTTGCTCACTTAGCCCTAGTAGACTTAAATCCTTGCGCACTACTGCATCTAATGTCAATTTGGGTCTTCCCCACCCCGGAGCATTGCTATGCAAAGCTATCCTATCCGCTCTCTTAACTATTGCATCAGTAGGTCTACGATAGACATGCCCAAACCACCTAAGCCTATTTTCCCTCAACTTCTCGTCTATAGGTGCTACGCCTACCATCTCACGGACTGTTTCATTTCTAATCTTATCTCGTCTAGTCTTACCACACATCCACCTCAACATTCTCATTTCCGCTACACTCATCTTGGTCACCTGTTGTTTCTTCATAGGCCAGCATTCTGCTTCATAAAGCATCGCTGGTCTTATAGCAGTTCTATAGAATTTTCCCTTCAACTTTGTGGGTACCCTCTTGTCGCACAGTACGTCAGTAGCACTTCTCCACTTGAGCCACTCCACTTGGATCCTATGGGTCACATCATCCGTAATCTCTCCGTCTTGACTAATAATAGAGCCTAAATACTTAAAACGGTCACTCTTTGGTATCTCCTGGTCTTGAATCATCACTTTTTCTTCGTACGCACTTCTGGTATCACTAAACTTGCAAACCATATACTCAGTTTTACTCCTACTGATCCGAAAGCCCTTAGACTCTAGTGCAACCCGCCAAATTTCTAATTTAGTATTAACACCGCTAGCAGTATCATCTACAAGGACGATATCATCTGCAAACAACATACACCATGGAATATCCTCTTGAATCTGACTAGTCAATTCATCCATAACTAAAGCGAAAAGGTAAGGGCTCAAGGTTGACCCTTGGTGCAATCCTACTGTGATGGGAAATTCACTCGTCTCCCCTGCTGGTGATCTAATGGTAGTGACAGCACCTTCATACATGTCTCGAACAACATCGATATACCCTTTGGTTACTCCCTTTCTCTCCAGAACCCCCCATATAATGTCTCTGGGCACCCTATCATAAGCCTTTTCTAGGTCTATGAAGACCATATGAAGATCCTTCTTCATTGACCTGTGTTTCTCTACCACTCTTCTTAGTAGGTAAATAGCTTCCATGGTCGATCTCCCAGGCATGAACCCAAATTGTTTCTCCGACACCATAGTCACCATTCTCAAACGATGCTCCATAACTCTTTCCCACAGCTTCATCGTATGACTCATCAACTTAATACCTCTATAGTTGTTGCAATTTTGAATGTCCCCTTTGTTCTTGTAGATAGGTACTAAGGTACTCCTCCTCCATTCGTCTGGCATCCTCCTAGACAAAATAATTTTGTTGAACAGCTTTGTCAACCAAGTCACCCCCAAATCACCTAGGCTTTTCCACACTTCAATAGGAATGCCATCTGGTCCTAAGGCCCTACCCGGTTTCATCTTCTTCAAAGCCTTGGCCACTTCGGACTTTTGTATCCTCCGATAACACTCGTATTCCATTTTCTCGCTAGGAACATCAACTTCCTCCTCACCAAAGCCTCCTTCATGTTTCTCGTTTAACAACTTCTCGAAATACGTCCTCCACCTAACCTTGATATCCTCATTTTTCACCAACACGACTGAATCGCTACCTTTTATACACTTAACTTGAGAGAAGTCTCTAGCTTTCCTTTCTCTCAGCTTGGCGAGTTTATAGATATTCCTCTCTCCATCTTTACTATCAAGTCTAGCGTAAAAATCCTCATAAGCTTTCAACTTAGCCTCTCTAACGGCTTTCTTAGCTTCCTTGTTAGCCTGCTTGTACTGCTGAAAATTTTTCACCTTCCGGTCCTTTTGCCACTTCTTAAAACATTCCTTCTTGGCTTTTACCATGGTTTGAACCTCGTCATTCCACCACCATGTCTCCTTAGAAATTGGACCTTTCCCCTTTGACTCTCCGAGAACTTCTTTCGATATCCTTCTAATACCATCGGCCATTGTCCTCCACATACTATCACTATCGCCTTCCATTCCCCACTCCATTTCTTGGGATGTTCGTTCCTTGAACACCTTTAGTTTCTCTCCTCTTAGGAACCACCATTTAGTCCGTGGGCATCTAGTTTCCTTTCTCGGTCTATTATTTCCCTTGAGGCCAATATCTAACACCAAAAGTCTATGTTGTGCCACTAGACACTCTCCGGGAATGACCTTACAATCCTTACATAGCAACCGATCGGCGCCTCTTGCAAGAAAGTAGTCTATTTGGCTTCTATTGACTCCACTCTTAAAGGTAATTAAATGTTCCTCCCGCTTTCTAAAGAAAGTATTCCCCACTATAAGGTCAAGGGCTACCGCGAAATCCAAAATCCTCCTACCACCTTCATTTTGGTCTCCAAATCCAAATCCAACCATGTACCTTCTCATACCCCTGCTTCTGCACTCCCACATGACCATTGAAATCACCTCCTATAAAAAGCTTCTCTCCCAAAGGTATCCCTTGAGCCACGTCATCCATCTGTTCCCAAAATTTCTCTTTAGTAAGATCATCCAAGCCTACTTGGGGCGCGTAAGCACTAATAACATAAATTATACTCTCTCCAATCGCAAGCTTAACTAAAATAATCCGATCTCCTTTCCTCGTGACTGTGACTACCGAATCCTTAAGGTGCTTATCTACTACGATGCCAACCCCATTTCTATGTCTATCCACACCCGTATAATAGAGCTTATACCCTGTATCCTCTATCTCTCTAGCCTTCTCTCCTACCCACTTAGTCTCCTGCAGGCAAGCTATACTAATCGTCCGCCTAATCATGGTATCAACTAGCTAATATCGTATATAATTAACCCACTGTATTAATCTGGGAACTTTAACCGTCATGTTAACCGTGGCCTCAACTATCTACCTCTTTTTATGTGTGATAGCATGATTTCTATGGTTATTCCCCAGCCATCTTCTTGAAGTTTATCAAGTTTAATTATCCAAGCAGGCAAGCGACGTTGAGTTTTGACCATGGCTGACGCAGAAGGAATGAGAACTAAATACTCTTTGTCATATGTTTCGGCTGTCCATAGTCCTGGTCTAGTAGCAGTACTTGTGTGGGCCATACATGATGTTGCCCGAGTTTATCCCTGCTAGGCAGTTGGTATTCTATAAAATATGTATTCTAAAACCAGAAGCAGCACTTCCCAAAGGGATATCGAGTAACCCAATTATTTTGAAGATTATGTAACATAGGGGGTTACTTCATCATCTAGTGACCCAATACTTTTGATGATTTTGTGATACAGAGTTTACTTCATTGTCGATGCTCATTATGTCCGTTGTCCGCCAATATGCTTGTGGATAGAGTATGTGCGATGATGAGACATGTTTATCTCGTTAATCTGATGATTCTGAGGAGAAACCCTCAAATCCATTCTCATGAGGCTCTGAGCATCTTTTCTCGGACCTATCAACTTTTGACCACCCCATTTTATCTTCATTACTTTTTATATATCATAGTTTGGTCATTAACTTTTTTTGGATCCATTTACCATAAATGAGTGAATTTTCTTCTTTTATGTTTTGATAATTAAGGAAAACGTTTATGAATCTGAATAAATTAAAATGTATTGTAGTATCTTGTTGATTTTGCTGAACTCTTATTCATTTATTTCTGTATTTGCTTTTAGTGATAAAGATTAAGTAAAAGTTCATTTACAGCCGTAGTATTTATCATATTGGTATATTACAAACCGATACTTAATATTTAGTCCTCCGGATAAAATATTCATCACCATTGTTGTAGTTTTATAGATGTCACAATATAGTGCTTTCTTCTCTTCTTCAAAGATGTTGTAAAGTCTAAAGGTAAGTGGTAAGCTTTAGAAGTTACGAATTGTAACTTTCTTTGAGGGTTGTCAGAAGATTAGTTTGGGTCTCCTTGCAAATGGTTATTCTTTTTGTCATTTTGATAGATTATCTTGGAATTCGAAAATTTTGTACAACTGCCTTTCTCATTAACCGCCTGCTTCTTATACGTAGCTGTTATTATCTTTCCGGTGATCTTTTCCACTGTAGAGTTCTAGTTTCTTATTGGGAGATTGTCCTAAATACTGTTAAAATGTTCAGTTCGTTGCACAAAAAGGCGAACCTTTAATGACAACTTGCATTACTCGAGGGAAAAATGGAAGGCCGTGTCGGCGATGGTTATTCTCAAGTGTTTGTTGTACAACCTCTGGTCTCTGACCTTTGTTTTCAATTGCTGGATCGGCTGTAATGCATGATTATTTTGTGGTTAAGACCTTGTAGACTTCAGACTTCAGCTGGCCTTCAGCTGGTGTCTTTCTTTCTTATGTAGATCTATGTCTATTTTTCTTTCAGCTGGTGTTATTAGCCACACCCTTAATCGTTCTTTGTATGATTGCAGGACTTGCAAGTTAAGTCTTCTCCTCCTGTTCAGACTTCACCACCCGTAAACAGTGATCCGGCAATTATTCAGGTGATAAGACGGAAGTCAATTGTATATTTGATGCATTAACTTCCTTGACCATAGAAAAAATGTCCTAAATTCTTGACTTTTGCTCTCAAGTCCTCCGACTTTCTAATGCAGTCTCACTATCCTCTCCCTGCTTCTACATCTCCAAGCTTGCCTTCTGCTGTTAGCGGGTCTTCCGCAGATCTCAGTTCCCATACGGCACAGATGGGCCATCCAGGGGCAAGTTTCCAAGGTGGCTTGCCTTTGTATCAACCAGGAGCAAATATAGGGTCTTGGGGTCCTTCCCCCCCTCCCCCGACTGCTAATGGCAGTGGATTAGCTATGCCAATGTATTGGCAAGGGTTTTATGGGCCTCCCAATGGGCTACCTCAGTTGCACCAGCATTCCTTGCCTCGACCACCACCTGGGCTATCAATGCCTCCTTCCTTGCAACAGCCAATGCAGTATCCTGGATTCAATGCCTCTTTGCCAACTGGGGCTCCTAGCTTACCAGTTTCAAACTTGCTGGACTATCCTTTTCCTCTGGTTCCTGGTACCACCAGTTCCCTTGATTTAGGATCCATGGCGTTTCCAGCTTCAACTTTGCCATCAATGCTGCCTCCAGCGCCATCCAGTGCACTAACTCCTGAAACAACACTACCTAGTTTGATCCCAAACAAGGCTTTTAATCCTACCCTGCCCCCGGCAACACTAAGTGCTAACTTGCCTGCACCTTCTCCTTTGACTACATCAAGTCCAGCTACAAGTGCTGTTGTACCGTCAGTCTCTAACAAGACGAGTGCAATATCTGGTCCGTCTTTGCCATATCCAACCATGACTCAAACCGTATCCTCTGTTGCTGGGACATCGGGTTCTAGTCAGATAGAAAGACCACCACCTTTACTTGTAACCCCTGGTCAGTTGTTGCAGCCCGGACCAGCTGCAGTTTCTTCATCTCAGTCTTCACAAACAGCTCATAAGGATGTGGAAGTTGTTAAAGTATCTTCATCATCAACAGAACCACCGGTGGCAGTAGTGGCCAAAGCTCGACCACCTATATTGCCCCTGCCACAACCTTCACATGGTGGCCAGAAGGTGACCCTTATTCTTTATTTTATGTTAACTGTCTCTCTTTTTATCTCTGTTTCCCTCCCACATTTCCTTTACTAATGTGCTGCTTCCATGTGGACGATCACATAATTTGCACCAATGAGGACTCTTAGATATTTTTTCATTTTCTCTTTTAGCTGAATGGAGCTTCTTTTCATAGTCATAATGGCTACAGAGGTCGCGAAAGGGGAAGAGGAACTGGGGTAATGTGTTATCTCTACTTTGAACTGGATGTTCTTTTTACGCTTTTTCCTGAACAAAATACAAGTTGTGTACAATTTCCTGAAGTTCCTTAACTTGCAATGTTATTCTTCTAACATACGTCCATTGGTGTATTCTTCTGTTATACATAAATACCTGCGCAGAGATACTTGTGTCAGCTTATTTTGATTGTCTCTCTTGTCTTTATCATTCAATAGCAGTTTACTTTCCTAGCATGAATCCTGGTGCAGTATAATTTGCGTTTGCTAGCCTTTGCTTCTTTGATAGATGAGTACTGTCTATGTCAATGTGTGTTTCGTGGTTCTTGGATAGAGGGACCTCATTTTCAATCTAGTGAACTTAATAAATGAATCATATTTAGTGACTAGACGAATCAATGAATTACCTGAATTTTTTCGAATTAATCTATTTCTGGATTGACTTGTGCGAGAGGGCAAAGATACTTTGATTTTTTATGTTTTTGTAAACAAGATCATATCTTACACAGCAAATTGACTAGTTGGAATTAATTGATGTGCATATGTTTTTTATCTTATGCATTTTTGCTGTGTTGATTGACTTGATTCATTTGCTACCAAGTTCGCTCATGTGAGCTAGTTCAGGGAAGTGTTTTTACAGTTATTTTAAAAGGTTTTTCTTCTGTGTGTCGGCTATAGCATTGTTAGTTCATGTGGTCTTACAACATTTAGGGTCACTAGTAGAGAACTGGGGATGTGGCTCAAAACTCAAAAAGTATTTCCTGACTTTTAATGTATCATGCGTTATGAGTTTGTTCATCTACATTAATAGATTTGAACATTTTGAGATTGAACAGATCTACAGACCAATTATGACTATTAACACTACTTTAAAGGGTGGCTTGATTACTAAATGTTTGCAGAGTTCACGTCCAGTGGCAAAATTTACAGAGGATTTTGATTTTATGGCAATGAACGAGAAATTCAACAAGGATGAAGTATGGGGCCACCTTGGCAAAAGTAACAATATGAGGGAAAAAGAAGGAAATGCAGAAGGCAGTGATGAAGATGATGATGGTTATGAAGATGAAGACGATACTGAGTTATCGAAGATGGATGTTAATGTGGGATACAGCCTTCTGGTTTTTATACGTTTCAAAGCTAGATTCAATCCATGTGAATTTAGCTTTTGTGTTCTCCATTTTCTGTCTCCTTACATCATTTTTGTTTCTGCTTTTGTGTTTTATAGCCCACTTACAACAAGGATGACTTCTTTGATTCCCTTTCTTCCAATGCCCTAGATAATGAATCAAACAGAGGGAGGACTAGGTTCTCTGAGCAAATGAAGATAGACACAGAGGTAAAATAGCGATAATTGCAGTTTTGCTTTGGGAGTTCATTTTTGCATTCTCCTTTTCAACATTTGCACTCGTTTGCTAGTTTTTATTCGTTTGAATGTACAACATTGCCCTCTTCATAGTTGAACAAATATAATACACAAAAGGGTTCCATTGTACATTCATGCGCATAAAGATAGACAAAAGTTGAATATCACAAAAGACATCACTACCCTTTTCTTTGTAGTCGTCACCCCCCCCACCCACCCACAACAGAACATCAAGAAACGTGGATACGAACATGAGACACAAGCATGACACGACACAGATACGAGGGATACATTGTTTAGCTAAAATATGCGACACAGACATGTTGGAAATACATTTGATTTTACGTATCCAAATATATTGTTGTGTGTGTAGATCAGAATAATCATACATTTTAATAGATAAGATGCAATGAGTTATGAAGAATCTAGATTGATAGAAGGATTGAAAATCGTTAATAATCACATTTATGAAGTGCCCAATAAGTGTCGATCACATATTTATTTATTAGTCATAGACACTAACGAAGTGTCTGACACATTATAGAAAGAGTTTAAGATTTTTATTTCTTAATTATGGACATGAAAAAAGAATATCGAACACGTGTCTGAGGATTGGACACGCCACCTTTTGTCTGTGCTTCTTAGTTGGCATGATAACGTTTTCCTTGGATGCAGACATTTGGTGATTTCTCGAGGTATCGTGGTGGCCGAGGCGGTCGTGGGCCTTTCCGCGGTGGTCGTTTTCGTGGCAGTTATTATGGAAGGGGATATGGGTATGCTGGGAGGGGTCGGGGCCGCGGCCGTGGCATGTCAAGCCATGCTTCCTAGATGCTGTGTAGTAACTTCTAAATGTTTGTGTTGGTTTAGTGACTGAGCTTTGTGATGTGTTTTGTGCCTAGGCTTATTACTTTTCGTTGGCCAAAAATTTAAAAATTTAGGATCGATCTTCTTTGACACGCTTAATCTCTTTTCAAAAGTGATTTTTCTTTCTGAATTCACAGCTTCTTATTGGAGAAGAATTTGT
This sequence comes from Arctostaphylos glauca, assembly GCA_019985065.2. Lineage (NCBI taxonomy): Eukaryota > Viridiplantae > Streptophyta > Magnoliopsida > Ericales > Ericaceae > Arctostaphylos > Arctostaphylos glauca. Next base: position 3,795,421 of record JAHSPW020000014.1, on the reverse strand, counting down.
TCACTGATAATGATAGCAAGGTTTATACGAGCATGTGCAAGTGGCTACACATAACCCCCACACAAAAAAAAAAAGCAAAAAAACAAAAAGGGCAGAATTGTTCAGAGTATGCTGTCTTTGACAGGTTTAAGATATTTCCCTGGCCGGGTTCTGGATTTTGCAATTAACATCCGAATCTTGGAAATGGATGATAACTGTGTTGGGTGTTCTTGGGATGCTTATATTTGATATACAGACAACCCAATAAGCCAAAGCCACCGTCCAATTACTTGGGTTGCTTAGTTTAGTTGGTTGTAATTGCTGAAGTCGTGTGTAGGGGTGCTAACCATACTCGACTTCAATCAAATTTCTGGTGAGATCCGCTAGCTTGTTAGATAAGTTAAATTTAAATGTATCTTTTAAACTCGATAGGAGGTTAAATTAAACTTGAACAATACAGTAGTAGGCTCGATCTGCTGATTTGAAGTTGGGAACAGCTTAGAACTTCAGGAAGGGAAATGCAGCATTTATTAATAAATTGGTTGGGACGAAGCTGAGGATCATTGATATGTTCGTTGGGTGCTAAAAGTAATAGTAATGTTAGAAACACAGATGTTTTGAACATATCAGGATATAGATGTGTTCGAAATCGTTGGATGCGTGTGGAGCTTTTAATAATTTGTGAATTTTAAGTATATTTAATAGTTTTAAACACATCTGTGTGCAGATATGTCTAGAAAATCTGTGTTCTAAATTTTTTCAAAACAAAATAAAAATATCGTGCACGGCCTCAACCCAAAATGGGTGCTGACTTTGACAGAGTATCTACTTTTTGATAATTGTTTTGTTTGAATAAGAGATTTTTGAAAAATATTATGCTTAAAAATTTAAAAATACAAAAAATAACAAAAAATAAATTAAAATAGCGTAGTTTGGACTTATTTTTGACTTTAGTAAAAAAATTTAATTTTTGAACATAATTTTATAACTTAATTTTTTTGAATAAAAAAAATTTAATCTAGTTAAGTTAGCCTAAATAGATAGTAAATTTTATTTTTTGAATTACTTATTTAGATTATTTTGCAAAATTAAAATTGATTGGTGTTTTGGTTGAATGAAAACTAATTGGACTAAAACAAAAAAACAAAATTGTGATTGTTGGCTAAAATATCAATTCTAGACTACAATTGTGTTCGATTGTACTAAAAGGCTTGTAATTATCATTTTCAGAAAATTTTAACGTGAGTTAATAACTAACAATATCAAACGTCAGTGTTATCTATTCTCTTACTTTAAGAAATAGAATTTTCTTTAAGTGTTGACACATGGATATCAAAACCAAAGCCAAAATATGAGAAATCAAGAGAAAATAATGTTAAAATGTTGCTTCAAATGGTATACTTGAGGCGAAACTTACATTAGAGAAGCCACAAAATTATCCATGCTTCGAACAAGATTATCAGCTACAACAACTACTACCTACAAACAAACTAAATACAAATCTAGCTACAGTTATGTTTAAACTAATAACTAAGAAAAAACTACATAAAACAAGAAGTAAGACATGAAATTATGTATTTTTTTTAATTTTTTTTTTCAGATAGCTTCTTTCTTATTTTCCTCTCCTGTTTATAAGCAACCTTTGACACTTAGTTGTGTTTCACAATTCTTAGTTTTCTGCTTAAATCTAAACAATTTTCCAACTTCGAAGTAGGGCTAGATCATGGCTGTATGGGCGTAATCACTTCTTTCAGATTTTCTTCTCCTTTCTGCAATTGCTCATGGTCACGTGTCCCCATATTCCGCTCCTTCGTGCATAAGAATGTCCAACAATTTAATAACTGTCCCTAAATGTCAAATGACGTCGATTTGTGTCATTCGTGCAAGGGAATGTCCAACAATTTAATAACCGTCCCTAAATGTCAAATGACGCCACTTCATTTTCACCCATGTCCTAATTGTGTGTGCACACGTCTACCAACTAGTGCCACATGCCATTTTCTTATTGGTGTACAGATTTGGGAGCAAATATGCCCCCCGTAACAGCATAGTTTAATGATTAAATTATACCGGTGGAATTTGAAGTTCTCATTTCCCGCCATCTTGAGTGTGAGGATTGTTTTGCTTTGATTTTAAATTATTTTTTAAAGTTAAATAATTATTATAAAAATGAGAGTTTTGGGGGTTTTAATAATATTCTTGAAAGTTTAGAAATAAATTCATATTTGTAGAACTTGCGGAGTTATAAATATCTATTTAAGTCGTTAAAAACCTAATTTTTTTTAGACACAATAAAACTCTAAAATGTGGACAACATTTTCTGGAGTCCTTGAGGTATTCCGGTACTGGAGTAGGATGAGTGCTCGACCTTAGATTCTTGAAGAATGTGAATGAGAAAGATTGATCCCGGTGATGAAGACTTTGAGTTACGCCTAAAGGGTTGAAAATTTGAAAGAGTTGTGAATGAATTTGGGACACCAGAGGGTCTCACGAGTCAACCGAAAAGTCTCAGCGAATATAATTCATTCATGGTTGCATTGATATTCATCAATTGTGCAATTGATGATCTTATTAATTGCTCTATTTATGTTTTTGACCGTTTCAAAATTTATAGGGTTCTATAAATAGTAAATTCGTATTTGGTTATGGGGACACTGAATGATTTTCGTGTGATTTTTATGGATAGAGAAGCAGACACAATTATTTCGATAGGCGGTTGATTGGGAGGTGTTCCGTCAACCGAGTAAGCTGTTTTACCTTGGGAGACTAGCGCCGGAGCGATCCTCCAAGACCTATGGGAGATGGCGAATCTGTTTTAAGGGGATTGAGATTTTATAGGACTCGGTTGGTAATTTATTTTTATTTTTCAAATCTATACTGTAATTCGATTGTTGATTTAATGAAATTATATTCTTGAATGGAATCCGATCAACTTGTTCGCATATTTTTTCCTACATAAAGTTGATCCACCTCGCGAGTAGTTGGAGAATTTCACAAACTAGAAGTTTGTCACAGTCTTGGATTGAGGTAGAATTCCATGTTAATGTCAGTTTAATAATGGCTAAAATCTTGTTTCAGTTTTTATTATGTGTTTAGATGTATATATTCTTAATTGATTTGTGTTTGGAAATAGTTTTCGAGTAACACCGAGACTTTTGTGATGAGATTGAACGTGTGATTGTGAGTGGATCGTATTTTAGAAAAATTCAGAAATAGCATAGACCAGTTGAGCGAGTTTAGGCTGTTCGAGCAAACTCCTAAAAATTTAGCATTAACTTTTTGGATAGTAAATATGTTTTTAGCACTCGTGCGAGTTCCAGACAATTAGAGCTGCAAAATATTTTTTTAATTTTCGTGTATGTTTTGGATAATCTTTTTCCTTTTATATGTCGCTTGGGTCTGAAACAGATTTGATGTTAGTAAGAGTCATGGGTCAGTGTTATATATACATAGAATTGCTCTACTGGTGAAAACCTACTATTTTAGGGATAACAAATTGATTAATAAGCATGTTTTAAAACTTAAGGGCAATGGGTAATAGATAATGGGGATGTGGATGTCTTTAGTAGGAATGACAATCTCGTCTGATCTAACCCGCCCCAACCCGTTCCCCGCCTCGAATGGATAGGGGGATTTGGAGAATTTTTTGGGAATCAGATAAGATTCGGGGATAAATTTTAAAAAAATAGAGAACGCGTAGGATTCGGAGTTATGTGTCTCCACCCCGATCCCCGTCTCCACCCCCTCCCTACCCAGCCCCGCCCCTCCTCGCCCCGTCAATTTTTATCCTATTTTTTAATTTTTAATTCTATTTTCACATATATTAATAATGCAAGTTTGAGTTTTGTCTTTATAATTGTGATTTTTCCCTTTTACATAATAGCTTTGTAAAAAGGAAGACAATATAACTGTTAGGTGAAAATTTGATCTTTGCTTAGCATAACCTCACTTACATAAATAGTAAGTTTTTATTATGTAGGTCGGACCCATTTAAAATATAACATATTTCTTAATTACATCTTTTGGTAAAAGAAAACCTTTTGATTCCAACTATGGTAATTTTAAAATCTAAATAAATAAATAACATGGATTTTATTTATTTTATCATAGTTTATTTGAACCTCTAATTTTTAGTGAATATTTGGAGTATACAAAAGATTGTGAGAAAATGACATCATTGCTAAAAAGAAAGCATCACAACTAGATTGGCACCCAATCCTTAGCCAATCATATGCCACCTACATTCACATAATGTACACTAATTGTGACTGAACCTATATAATGGGTTGTCTACGTATCCGAGTTGAGATTAAGTCAGGACCGGAATCAAGTCAATACATAGTTTTAATTTCTTTAGCTAAAGTATTTGATACTTGATATTTATATATTTTTTAGGCAAACTTTGACTTGTTTCTCAAGTGGCTCATGGCAATGCACAGTGCCGGCCTTGATATTTGGATTGTCCAAACCCAGGCTTAAATTGGTTGCCCACTTAGTATTAAGTCATAATAAAATTAAAAAACATATAATCAAATAACAAAACAGGAACAAAAATAAGATTATATTACACTTTTAGCTTGAATTACATAAAAAATTCAAAATCAAAATACAACCCCGGTCATAGTGCTTTATGACTAGCACGATCCGATTCAAAGAAAACAACTTCTTCTTGCATTTTTTGAAGCAAATTCTTCAATTAAATCATCGTACTTATCCAAATATTCATTTTCAACTGAAATCATAGCCAATCCACTTAATCGCTCCTGTGACATGGTAGTCCGAAGATAAGTTTTTATTAATTTCAATTTCGAAATGCTTCTCTCTGCCGAAGCAACTGTGACTGGAATAGTCCACATTCCTATCATGATCTCTAAACTTGGGAGGAAGATTATGCCAATCACTAGTTCCTTCTCCGGCCAAATTAGTTGTCATTGCTTTTTGCTTGAATAACTTGCAACAAAAGCAAAAATGCCTTGTTCAATTCATTTGAATACACAAGCCATTGCCTTTCTTGTTTCTCACCATTTGGAAGATCACAAACGTAATGATTACAAGAAAAGTGTCCCTCACGAATACCTTCTTTTGGAAACGCATCATTTTCTCTTACGATCTTAATAAGACCTTGTTTAACTAACATTAACCTCTTAGAGTCATTAATGTTTCCCCACAATCCCGGATCATAGTTCATATCAACATCTTTCTCAAGGTCAAACATAGGAATAGGGCCACTAGTTTCACTCATAGGTTCAGGTTCCTCCTGAACATTCTCCATATTTGCTACATCAACATCTTCACTCATAGGTTCCTCATAAGCATGCTCCATAGTTGCGCCACTAGCTTCTTTTACATTAACACCTTCATCTCTAAGATTATCCTCCCCAACTTCTTCATTACTTGCTTCTTCAACTTGACTCGAAAGAAGAGATTTTTGTTTTCTTGCATTGAATAGGTTAGATATGGAACCCACTAATGATTTTTTTCATTGCATCTTTTCTTTGGCTGATTTTTCTATTTTGAGACCCAGAATTTTGTTTGTGAAATCTCACTCTGTCTTTGTCATTCTCATTCTTCGTCATAGTACCTATATTAGTATATCTCACTAATCAAATATTCAAAAATTGAAGACAAATAATCCTACTAAAAACTCACATAATTAGTAAAGTAGGCAAATACACAATCTAAACAAAATTAAACTAAGCACACTCGCCAGTGCTTTGCATATGCATAATACGTAAACTAAGCACACCCGCCAGTATCCTACATTTATATAATACGTAACTAATCACATCTGCCAGTGCTCTGCATATACATAATACATACCTAACACCGTAGTTTCCAGCGTCCGAAAAATAAACTATTTTCAAGTTTGCGTGAAGCCGTAAATAATTAGTGAATCAACAATCTGTCAATAAATAATGTGTCAATTAAGCATATAGGACAAATTAAACAATCATACAAACATATAGGAATAGGACAAACCAAACCAAACATTGTATTTTATATTTGTAAATGTTGAAAACTAATAAATTTTGGATGACAAATGTCAAAGATAGTAAATGTGTAAATAGTGCTTATTGGTTGTCACAGTATTTTCTTTTAATGTTTGGTTGAAGTTTTTGCCTATATAATTGGCAACGGTTCCAAGCATAACAAAAGAACTGAACTACGGAGGTTTTGAAGAAGAGATTGAAAAGAGAAGAAAGTTCAGAAGGTAAAAGTTTGAATAAAATTATATAGATCATGAAGATCTATTTTGTTCTTGATAGTTCCTGAAGTGACTATCTTTCTATATCTTTTGTGTTCAATACTTATTTATATTCTGCAAATTTATTTAGTATTGGTACTAGTTTTATAACACGTTATCAGCACGAAACTCTAGCCTACTGAAAAAAGGTAAACATGTGAATACTTTATTATATATATTGTCTTATTCATCCTATTATATATATGATGAATACTTGAAGTATTCTATCTAAAAAAAAAAAGAATACTTGAAGTATTCTATCTATAAAAAATACATATATGTGAGTACCTGAAGTATTCCATTTAAAAAAAAAAAGAATACTTGAAGTGTTCTACCTATTTATTTATATGTAAATACCTGAAGTATTTCATCTTTAAAAGGAAAAATGATTACCTGGAGTATCATTAAATACTTGAAGTATTTAACCAACAAAATGGTTATAATTTACTTATTTACTGTTTTAATGCATAGTAATTTTTACAAGTTTATATGTTAATAAATTTCTTAGAAAAAAGTAACGAAAATGGATGGGTCTTCAGTACTGAATCCGCCACGCAATTTCGAACCCAAGACCTCCTTAAGGGAGTCTACGAGTTTGGCCACTGGGCTAACCCCAGTGGTTGAGTATAAAGTAATATATTTTTACATATTATGACATCTCCTTAATGGTTTTAATACTTTCTGTTATGATCATGTTTTAGATTAGAAATCATATTTTAAGCTTACTGGTGTAGGAATAAAAATAAACAATCTCCAATTAGCTAGTTATGTGAATTATTACTTATTTGGTATATGCATAATAACAATTTAATCTGTAGTCTTTTATATCATTATTCTTGCAAAAGACTTCGTCATAATTAGAAATCAACCTATATATTTATAATAGTTATAGTATATGATATTTGCTTAGAATAATTACAGAGCAATTTATACTTCTGTGTTATGTAAGATATTTTCTATATTTAATGAAATGTTATAATTTGTTTAAATTTTACCTAAACGAAAATTTCTTTGTTTATAGATAATGTCAAACTATACAAAATTAGAATTTGCAGCACTTGACATATTAGGAAAAAATTATTTGTCATGGATTCTTGATGTAGAAATCTATCTTGATGCCATGGAAATTGGATTGACTATAACAAATACTACAGATACATCCCTGAAGGATTGTGCAAAGGCGATGATCTTCATCCGTCATCACCTCCATGAGGATCTAAAATCTGAATGTCTTACAGTCAAAGGCCCACTTACTCTGTGGAATAATTTAAAAGAAAGATATGGGCATCAAAAGACTGTAATTCTTCCAAAAGCTCGTTATCATTGGTTACATCTCAGGATGCTTATCATTGGTTACATCTCAGGATGCAAGATTACAAATCAGTTAATGAGTACAATTCTGCATTTTTTAGAATAGTTTCACTTTTGAAACTATGTGGAGAAACCATCACTGATGATGATATGCTGGAAAAGACATTCTCTACATTTCACGCCTCAAATTTGCTCCTGCAGTAGCAATATAGAGAGTGTCGATTTACGAAGTACTAAGATTTGATATCTTGTCTCCTTGTTACTGAACAAAATAATGAGCTGTTAATGAAAAATCACGAGTCTCGTCCAGTTGAATCTAATACCATTCCCAGAAGTGAATAGGGTGTCTTTTCCTAATCGAGGACGAGGACGTGGTCGTGGTCGTGGACGTTGGCGTGGTAGTCATAACCACCAAGTCTGTGAAGGATATATTCAGAAACCAAGTAATAAATCATCATTTCACCGGAAGTAGAATAATCCAGATGTAAAAGAAAAGGGGAAGGATTTACAGAATAAACCTACCAAGAGTTCTGAAGACTCTTGCTACAGATGCGGAGTAAAGGGTCATTAGTCACGCACTTGTCGTACACCAAGACATTTAGTAGATCTTTACCAGACATCCATCAAGGGGAAAGGAAAAGAAATTGAAACTAATTTTACGAATCAGTATGAACCCGTGGGTCATACTCAAACTGATGAACCTTTAGATCTTTTATCTTTTGATATTTCTGAATACTTTGCGGAACCTAATGTAGCAAAAGATGATTTTTCTGGTGATGAAAATGACTACTCTGAATGGTCACAGGAATAACTGTATGCTTATTAATTTCAGCATGTTTTCTCACTTTTGTTTGTAATAGATGTTCTAGTGTGTGTTTATTATTGAACAATAATATTTCTAGATATATTTTAAATATCTTTGAATTTGTATTTTGCATATAGAAGAAGGCATGGATTCTACTGAAGCATTAGCAATGATAAATGGTGGAGATATTTGTCTCGTAGACAGTGCTACTACTCACACCATTCTTCAGAATAATAAGTATTTTGAACAGTTAATAAAGACAAAAGCAAATGTCAATACAATATCAGGTTCTGCAAACCTGATAGAAGGCTCTAGAAGAGCTAATATTGTATTAACTAATGGAACAAAATTAAGTATTGACAATGCTTTGTATTCTACCAGATCCAGAAGAAATCTGCTAAATCTTAAAGATATACGTCGTAATGGTTTTGATATTGAAACCATAAATGAAGACAAAAGAGAGTATTTGTATATCACTTCTACTGTGTCTGGCCAGAAGCTAATAGTAGAAAAAATTTCAGCGTTCTCTTCTGGGCTATATTATGCAACGATAAGAACAATTGAATCAAATGCTATTAGGCACCTGAAGTGCTCTGATCCAAAAGCTTTCATGATATGGCATGATCGTCTTGGGCATTTAGGTTCAATAATGATGCGTCGAATTATTGAAAATTCATATGGACATCCATTAAAGAACCTGAAGATTCTATTACCAAGTGATTACTCTTGTAATGCGTGTTCTTAAGGAAAACTGATAATTAGACCATCTCCCTCTAAGGTAATTGTTGAATCTCCATCTTTTCTACAAAGAATTCAATGGGATATTTGTGGCCTGATACACCCATCATGTGGACCATTTCGTTATTTTATGATTTTGATTGATACTTCAACTAGGTGGTCACACGTTTGTTTATTATCCACACGAAATGTTGCATTTGCAAAATTTCTTGCTCAGATAATTAGACTACGAGCACAATTTTTAGATTATCCGATCAAGACAATTCGCCTTGATAATGCTGGAGAATTTACATCTTATGCATTTAATGATTATTGTATGTCTATCGGCCTTGATGTTGAGCACCCTGTTGCACACACTCATATCCAGAATGGTTTATCTGAGTCTTTTATTAAAAAACTTCAGTTAATTGCTCGGTCTTTGCTCATGAAAACAAAACTACTAGTTTCTGCCTGGGGACATGCTATTTTGCATGCTGCATCTCTAATTCGTATTAGACCAACATCATATAATAAATATTCACCATCACAACTTGTACTTGGTCAACAACCAAACATCTTTCACCTAAGAGTTTTTGGTTGTGCCATACATGTATTTATTGCACCTCCCCAACGTACTAAAATGGGTCCTCAACGTAGACTTGGAATTTATGTTAGTTTTGATTCTCCATCTATCATTAGATATCTTGAACCTTTAAAAACAGATGTTTTCAAGGCACGTTTTGAGGATTGTCATTTTGATGAAACGGTATTCTCACCATTAGGAGGAGATAAGTTGCAGCCAGAAGCTCGACGTGAAATCACTTGGAACACCTCGACGTTATCTCATCTTGATCCTCGTACTAATCAATGTGAACTCGAAGTTCAAAGGATCATCCATTTGCAAAGTATTACAAATCAGTTACCGGATGCATTTATCGATACAAAGAAGGTAACGAAGTCTCATATACCAGCTGTTAACATTCCAGCAAGGATAGAAGTCCCTGTAGGACAAACTATTGTTACAACAACTGATGAATCTATGACACACTAGAAGCGTGGGAGACCTGTCGGTGCAAAGGATAAACTTCCTAGGAAAAGAAAAACTTAAGGTAAAGAAGTTGACACCCCTGCAGTAGTTGACACTCCTGAAGAGACTAAGTAGACAAATGAAAGTGTTCCTGAAGAGACTAATCCCACAAAACAGGAAAATAAAAGAATTGACCTATCAACATTTCTAACAAACATGAATCTCCTAAGGAGTTATCCCCTGAAGAGGAACAGGTACCTGAAAATCATGAGATATCAATACATTATTCGAATACAGGAGAAATGTTAGATAGAAATAAAATTGTTGTCAACAACATATTTTCGTTTAAAATTGCTCTTGACATTACTCAAGATAATGAAGAAAGTGAACCACAAACCGTCGAAGAATGTCGACGTAGAAATGATTGGCCAAAGTGGAAAGAAGCAATTTAAGCAGAGTTGAAGTCTCTTGCAAAACGAGAAGTATTTGGACCCGTAATCCAAACTCCTGAAGGAGTACATCCTGTGGGATATAAGTGGGTATTTGTGCAAAAACGCAATGAGAAAAATGAAGTTGTGCGATATAAAGCACGACTTGTTGCACAAGGTTTCTCGCAGAGACTTGGAATCGACTACGAGGAGATATATTCTCCCGTAATGGATGCTATCACATTCAGATTCTTGATTAGTATGGTTGTGACAGAATCTCTAGATATGCATCTAATGGATGTGGTGATAGCATATTTGTATGGATCGCTAGATGCTGATATATACATGAAAATCCCTGAAGGATATGAAGTGCCTAAAGTATGTAGTTCAAAACCTCGAAGTGTTTATTCTTTAAAACTACAGAAATCTTTATATGGATTGAAACAATCCGCACGTGTGTGGTATAAACGTCTTAGTGATTATTTGCTAAAGGAAGGATATCAAAATGATCCTATTTGTCCATGTATATTTATTAAGAAATCAAACTTTGGATTTGCTATTATTGTAGTTTATGTCGATGACCTTAATCTTGTAGGAACTCCAGAAGAGTTGACCAAAACTGCAGAATATTTAAGAAAGGAGTTTGAGATGAAAGATCTTGGCAAAACAAAGTATTGTCTCGGCTTGCAGATCGGGCATCTGACAAAAGGAATTTTAGTACATCAGTCAACTTATACGAAAAAGATCTTAAAGCACTTTTACATGGATAAGGCACATCCTTTGAGCACTCCTATGATTGTTCGATCACTTGATGTGAATAAAGATTCTTTTCGTCCTCAAGAAGAGGGGGAGGATATTCTTGGTCCTAAAGTACCATATATGAGTGCAATTGGTGCGCTTATGTACTTTGCAAATTGTACAAGATCAGATATTGCATTCTCGGTTAATTTATTAGCACGATATAGTTCTGCTCCAACTCGACGACATTGGAATGAAATTAAACACATATTATGCTATTTTCAAGGAACGATTGATTTGAGCTTGTTCTATTCAACTGAATCAGAGGCACAATTAATCGGATATGCAGATGCTGGCTATTTATCTGATCTGCATAAAGGCAGATCACAAACAGGATATGTGTTCACTTTTGGTGATACTGCAATATCGTGGCGTTCTGTAAAGAAAACTTTGACTGCTACACCCTCTAACCACTCTGAAATCATCGCAATCCATGAAACAAGTCGTGAATGTGTTTTGTTACGATTCATGATTCAACACATTCGGGAAAAATGTGGATTATCTTCAATCAAAGATAGCCCTACAGTATTGTATGAAGATAATGTTGCATGTATTATACAGATCAAAGGAAGATACATTAAAGAAGACAGAACCAAGCATATATCGCCAAAATTTTTCTATACACATGAACTTCAGCAAAGCGGTGATATTGATGTTCAGCAGATACGTTCTAGTGAGAATCTGGCAGATTTATTCACCAAGGCGTTACCAACTGCAACATTCAAGAAATTGGTCAACAGTATTGGGATGCGTCGACTCAAAGATTTATCATCCGGTGTTGAGGGGGAATCAATAACTTAAAGTTGATAAATAGATTATACTTTTTTTCCTTCGTCTAAGGTTTTGTCCCATTGGGTTTTCCTTAACAAGGTTTTAATGAGGTAATCTAAAGGCATTTAACAAGACACTAGAATGTTGTACTCTTTTTCCTTTGCCAAAAGTTTTTCCCATTGGGTTTTCTTTGGCAAGGTTTTAATGAGGCATATTCTTAGTGTATTGTCATCCAAGGGGGAGTGTTGAAAACTAATAAATTTTGGATGACAAATGTCAAAGATAATAAATGTGTAAATAGTGCTTATTGGTTGTCATAGTATTTTCTTTTAATGTTTGGTTGAAGTTTTTTGCCTATATAATTGACAACGGTTCCAAGCATAACAAAAGAACTGAACTACGGAGGTTTTGAAGAAGAGATTGAAAAGAGAAGAAAGTTCAGAAGGTAAAAGGTTGAATAAAATTATATAGATCCTGAAGATCTATTTTATTTTTGATAGTTCTTGAAGTGGCTATCTTTTTATATCTTTTATGTTCAATACTTATTTATATTCTGCAAATTTATTTAGTATCTGTACTAGTTTTATAACAGTAAATGCTTTGTAGACTTGTAGCCGGCACATAAGACAAACCAAACCAAACATATAACCTATGGGATTCTGGGAATGGGAGGTGGGCCTAACTCTTGAGGACATATTAATACTTTAGCATAGTATATAGTGTCATATTGATAACTTTAATACACTGATATTAATATTTAATATACAAACAAGAAAGTCAGAAACATTCAGCCCCAGACATGGCCCATATGGCCATATGTCACCTGTTGGCCAAACCACATCCACATGGTCCACAGGACCAATTCCATCGAGTCCACTGATTCCATTAATATATTTATATATAACTATGTCAGCAAACCACAACTATTATATAATTAACTTTTAACCATTCTCTCAGATTCTCTATTTCTCTCAAGTCTCAAACAACCCCAACTCCAAACATTCAAACAGATCAGAATATTAGAGAACGAGGGAAAGCTAAAAGCATAAAAAAAAATAGGTGAACAATGAACTCAAACCTCTGTGATTCTTCCACTGGTGACTGGTAAGTTCGTTCAAGCCAAAACAAGTTGAGAAGCCGGAGACCGGAGTTCGGGAGACGGTCAGCGAACGTTGAGGCTTGAGGGGTAGCGGCAGATGCTGAGATGCAAACCAGCGGCACTAATATCTAAAGGGAAGGGCATTTAGGTTTTGCTTTTAAGACAAAATTAGAATTTAAAAATCTCCCAGGTTTATATTTTTATTTATGTTTATATTTTTAATTAATATTATTATTTTTTTAAATATATTTACGAACTTTTTTTTTCGGTTGCCCCGTGCCGGGGGGTTGGCCGAGCCCGGGGGCTTGCTGGGCTTACCCCAGGGCCGGCTCTGGTCATGCATGTTGAGTTATGCCCAATTTTTAAACTTAAGCAAATTAATTATAAATATGCTTTAGACCTTTTAAATAGCCAACTTGGGCAGATTGTTTTTGGGTCACAAGCGGCACAATTTTGAGCCTTATAAAGGATAAATTTTACAACCCGCAAAGGGTATTTTTTAAGTAGGAAGGGGCATTGTAGAGAGCCGAGTGAGCTGTCCATTTATTTTTTATTGTTTATATACTTTTATTTTTATGGATCCATTTGTTTTTATATTTTTATTCATAAATCGTCCATCATATGGCCACTAAGGGTGTAATGAACGTTTATAAATTTTGCGAGGCCACGAGGCGCATTAATGTTTTTTGAGACTACAGGGGCTGTCAATGTTTTTTGAGACCACAACGGGTGTCAATAATTAGTTGAGACTACAGGGGTGTCAATAATTAGTTGAGACTATGAGGGATGTCAATATTTATTGAGTCACGTCAGGTTTCAATAATTAGTTGAGACCGCAAGGGGTGTCAATAATTATTTGAGACCGCGAGGCAAAATAATTTTATTACCGTGAAAAGTGTTGATAATTAGTTGAGACCACAACGGTGTCAATAATTATTTTGAGACCGCATGGGGTGTTAATATTTTTTGAAGACCGCAAACTTTATCGATAATTAGTTGAGACCGTGAGGAGTGCCAATAATTACTTTAAGACCGCAAGGGGTGTTAATATATATTTTAAGACTGCGATCGGTATCGATAATTAGTTAAGACCGCGAGGGTTGTCAATAATTATTTTGAAACCTCAATTGCGGATCATATTTTTTTTAATACAACCAAAAGTGTCAATAATTAGTTGAGACAACGAGAGTGAGCGGTGTCGATAATTAGTTGAGACCGTGAGGGGTGTCAATAATTATTTTGAGACCGCAATGAGTGTTAATATTTTTTAAGACCGCGAGCAGTATCGATAATTAGTTGAGACCGCAAGTGTGTCAATAATTATTTTGAGACCGCAAGGGGTGTTAATATTTTTTAAAACCGTGAGCGTTGTCGATAATTAGTTGAGATCACAAGGGGAGTCAATAACTATTTTGAGACTGCAAGAGCTGATAATATTTTTTTAATTACCGCCAGAGGTGTCGATAATTAGTTGAGACCGCGAGAGGTGTCAATAATAATTTTGAAACCGCAAGGTCTATTAATATTTTTTAAAACCTCGTGAGCGGTGTCGATAATTAGTTGGGTCCGTGAGGAGTGTCAATAACTATTTTGAGATCGTAAAGGGTGTTAATATTTTTTAAGACCGCGAACAGTATCAATAATTAGTTGAGACCGCGACGGATGTCAATAATTATTTTGAGACAGTAAGAAGTGTTAATATCTTTTAAGACCGCGAGCGGTATCGATAATTAGTTGAGACCGTGAAGGGTGTCAATAATTATTTTGAGACAGCAAGTGGTGAGACAGTAAGGGGTGTTAATATTTTTTAACACGCGAGCGGTATCGATAATTAGATGAGACCGCGTGGGGTGTCAATAATTATTTTGAGACCATAAGTAGTGATCATATTGTTTTTTGGTACCGCTAGGGATGTCGATAGTTAGTTGAGACCACAAGGGTGTCAACAATTATTTTGAGACTGCAAGGGGTGTTAATATTTTTTAATACCCTGAGCGATGTCGATAATTAGTTGAGACCACAAGAGTGTCAATAATTATTTTTAGACCGCAAGGGGTGTTAATATTTTCTAAGACTGCAAGAAGTATCGATAATTAGTGGAGACCGCAAGGAGTGTCAATAATTATTTTGAGACTGCAAGGGGTGTTAATATATTTTTTAAGACCACGATTGGTGTCCATAATTAGTTTAAACCACGAAGGGTGTCAATAATTATTTTGAGACCACAAGCGGTGATCATATTTGTTTTAAAATCGCCAGGGGTGTCAATAATTAGTGAGACTGCGAGAGGTGTCAATAATTATTTTAAAACGCAAGGGGTGTTAATATTTTTTAAAACCATGAGCGGTGTCGATAATTAGTTGAGACCGCGAGGGGTGTCAATAATTATTTTGAGACCGTAAGGGGTATTAATATTTTTAATACCGCGAGCAGTATCGATAATTAGTTGAGACCGCGAGGGTGTCAATAATTATTTTGAGACTGCAAGGGGTGTTAATATTTTTGATACCGCAAGCCGTGTCAATAATTACTTTAGATCGCGAGGAGTGTCAATACTTATTTTGAGACCGCAAGAGGTAATAATATACTTTTTAATACCGCCAGGGTTGTTAATATATCGATAATTAGTTGAGAATGCGAGGGTGTCAATAATTATTTTGAGACCGCAAGTAGTGATCATATATTTTTTAATACGGCCAAGAGTATCGATAATTAGTTGAGACCACAAGGGTATCAATAATTATTTTGAAACTGCAACGGGTGTTAATTAATATCTTTTAATATTGCGAGCGGTGTCGATAATTAGATGCGACTGCAAGGGGTGTCAATAATTATTTTGAGACCGCATGTGGTGTTAATAATTTTTAGACCATAGATTATGACAATAGTTCACAAACAATGAGGAGTACCCACTGCTAGGTAAGCCAAACCCACTATTTTGTGAAAGTAATTTTAGACTCCAGCATTGTGAAAATTAGTTTAGTGGTACAAAAAAAAAATTGTCTGACCATTAATACCAACTTTTGTTCGTGTACAACTCCTATACGGATAAGGATTTATGCAAATAATAGTCCTAGTAAGACACTAATACCCTTTTTTTTAAAAAAAAAAGTAGAATTTGTATAAATCAGTATCTCTTTGGTTCTTTCACGTTATAAAAAGAAGACACTAGAAATCAATTGTTTTATATGGTTAGAACCAGAATTTTGAAGAGATAGTGAGAGAAAAAGAGGAAGAATATTTTTTATACCTGAGTTCTTGAAGCCCACACAGGTATTTCACAAAGAATATTGTTAGTATCCTTTAATTGCTCTCTTATGTGCTTCTTTGTATTTGTCAGAACTTTCCGTCGTCAGAATACTCTTTGCACACTTTTTTATCTCTCCTTGAAAATTTTTCAATCTCCTTCATATACACTTTCTTGTTTTAATTGCTGTCTCTCTTTTGTCTTTTTTTTCCTGATCCATTCTTCTCCCGTTTTCTCCATTCTCCTTGTGTTTATATAACAAATAAACGTTCACATGTACAACACGGGGAAAAGTGGGTAGTTGACAGCCTTATTTTTTGAAAGTAATTTGGTGTTCACACGTATTCATGTCATGATGTGAACTTTTTTTTTTTGTGGCCACGTAGCAAGTATATAAACAAACCAGTCAAAGCGTAGGCCTTCAGATTTGTGAAGAATTTTAATATAGTCCACCATCACTTAATGGCAGAATACACTAACCCCTATGGGTCACATGTATATTTTTTAACCCCTTATTTATATAAAGGTTGAAACATATACATATATGTATATATGTGTGTATATATATATATATATATATATATATATATATATATATATTTGACTCATCAAGAGTCCTAGTCTAATAATTAGTCCACTTATCTTGATTATTTGTAGTCAAAATAGATGGATTAATTACCGTAACAACTTAATTTGTCACATTAATTAATATGAATTACATAACTCAATTATTTATTTAGATGCTAGTGTATCATTATATTTTTCTTTATAGTAGCCTAAACCAGGGGTAAGTAATGAGACTCTAGCAATTTATTTCAGAGATGGCTAGCAAGTCTAGCTACTAATTTTTATTAAGTCCCAATCACTTAATTTAGTTGGCACTAGTGACGTGTACCGCTGCAATAACCGTATACCCAATTGAGTACTGTTAGTGTGCACATAAATTTACTTAATCAAATCAGTAATGACCATCAATATTAGCGAGCCGTTGCAATGAACGTACACCAAGCTGAATATCACAAAATTTGATGGTCAATTAAGTAAATGACATGAAAATTTTATTTTTAATAATAACCATATTTTGCAATTGGCGGAAGAATGCTACAATCTTTAATGGGCTCAATGACAATATTCTTGAATATTTTTTGGTTATTGTTGCTATGATTGGAACTTATGGAACAATGTTATGTTTATTTTAATTAGTTATTGTTGTTATTTTTGAAATATTTTTGACTGTAAAACATGAATGATTTTTGCTTAAGAGTATGCATGCTTTTATTTATTCTAGTTTGTTATTTTTTTTTTGGATAAAAATGAGAATCATTTCAAATTTTAAGTAATTACTAATGTAATTTTTTTTATTTTTGGACCTCCAATCTCCATTTGGAGATCCTGTTCGGGACAGAGATGGAGGGTAAAAATAATTCCCGTTCGGGGATCAGGGCTGGGATGGAGATTAGATATAGGTTTGGAGTTTGGGGATGGAGACAGTAACATCCACCTCTGATCCAACCCGTTGCGATCCCTAGTCATTATTCGTGCCAAGTCATGGGTCGTACTATGTCATGAGCCATGTTAGGTCTTGTGCATGGGAGGACATATATGAGCCTAACATATGGGAGCATAGTGAATGGGAGCTTAGTGTATGAGAATATCACTCTCTTAAAAAGATTAACGAAAATCAATAATCATAAATCTACGTTGTGGCCGAGCAAAAAAAAATCTACATTGTGTACCTGTTGATGGTTTGACTTGTGTGTATGATTATGTGTCGTGTTGTAAGCAAACAAAATTTGTGACCGTGCAAATAGTCTTCTTCTTTTGACTATTTAAATTCTATTTTAGCTCAAATTCACTGCAATGGTTTTCAAAACCTACAAACACAAAAATAACATGATGAAGATAGAGGTACAATAAAGTAAGCCACAATGATAATAAATTAAGGAGCTTAAATTTCTACACTCGGGCACTTATCACAAACATACAAACACAATACAAGAAGCAACAAAGCACACAAAAACAAGCATATAAACATAAAACACACATACAAACATACAAACAAGCAAACAAGCCCTCTAGCAAAGCACATAGAAGCAAACATACAAATAAGCAAACAAGCAACAACATTTTTCCAATTTTTACTATTTTTTCTTCAGGAAATTCAATATAAATTCTAGATTCGATTAACAATTCAATCAAAATTGAATAACAGGACATAAAATAAGTTAAAATCAAGGTTATCAATCGTTAAACAAAATTAAACATGTAAAATGGACAAATCAAAAATAGAATCAATCAAATATTCTATCACTTAAACCTAGACAGAAAATTATCGTAAACTTGTATGTGAAAAGTAAGACTTGCACATTGATTTTGTAATTATCCAAGTACAAAACAAATTTAGACTTCACGACGCTTCAAATGACGTATATAGACACAGTCTCAATTCTTGAACTCGACAAGGAATAACTACGGCTAAACTAGATTATGGAGATTGTCTAGATTATTAGGGAAATAATTTAGCCCCATTTGGCCTAAATTATTCACCCAAACAATCTGGATTAATCTAGTCCAAACACAACATATCCAACATATCCACAAATAATTTAGTCCAAACACTTTGAGCTAGATTATTCCCTACGGAACCCAACATAATCCAATAATCCAATAATCCCATAATCTAGTTACGCCAAATGGACCCATAAATTTACACATGTTTTCATTATTACTTTTAATTTTGCTTTTATCGACTCTATAGTACTTAAATTTCGCAAGCTTTCTATGTCACCCATATCGCGAGCTTTAGGCCAATTATTCCTAAACCAGATGGTCTTAGGATAATAGGTTTTAAGAGATCCATACAGACTAACTAACTCTAGTCACAAAGGCTACGAATTCCAGCTAGTCAATTTGTTTTCTTTCTTTTTTTTTTCTTTAGTAATTTTTATACAATTCTTTTTTTTTTGTTGTTGTAAAATCTCAGAGTTTAGGAAGATCAGTTCTTGATAACTGATTCAATTTACTATTTTTTTTGGTACTTCGGAAATCAGATTAAACTAAAACAAAGGTACAAGAGTAAGCCAACTGGCCATAATACACAACAAATTAATCAACCCACTGCCTAAGCTTTAGGCTATCCCTTAACAGAAATTCCCGAATAGAAATAGGGCAATTGTTAATAGATTTAAATTCTTCTTCACTCTCAGCACCAAGCCGAGCCAGATGATCCGCACACTCATTTGCCTCACGGAACACATGAGCTAAAGTAGATTGGGTTCCTTTCAGCAAAATTTTGGCGTCTTGAATGATGGTGTCCAAGTTGCAGCTAGTAGTGTTCTCTCCGTTGATCAGATTAACAGCAACCAGAGAGTCCGATTCTATCATCACATTCTTCCATCCCTTTTCAAGAATGATAGCTAGTCCTTTATAAATTCCCCACACCTCTGCTTCTAGGCATGTAGTGCATAAGAGTTTCCCATGGTAACCCATCACCCAAGTCCCTTGCTCATCCCGAAATAGTCCTCCATAACCGGCAGTCCTGTTGATGCTGTACCAACACCCATCTGAATTCAACTTCAAGATTCCTGAAACAGGGGGATTCCAATTAACACACCTTGATTTTCTAAACCCATCATAAGTCAGTGACTTGAATGCCTTGTCCACTTCTAGAGAGTAGTTAATGATTCCATTAATACTAACGTGTAGAGGTATATCAATGTTATCAAAACTCATTCTATTTCTGTCTTTCCAAATTTGCCGAAGACATATAGCAAAAGTAGTGGACCATGGCAAAAGTTTCGAATGGATCACAACATTTCTATGAGACTTTAACATACGAGCTATCCAAACTTCTACCGTACAATTCCACTTATCACTTAATAAATGTCTGAAATTTAGTTGGTTCCACAAACCCAAGGCATGCCTGCATTCACGGAAAAGGTGATTAAGATCTTTCGGGGAATTATCACACCTGGGACAGAAGTTTAGTGGTATAATTCCCCTCAAAGCTCTTAGCCGATTAGTTTACTATGAAACAATAAATCATTGTGTATTAATATTTAGTAACAAACTTTAAAAACTATGTCATTGTGAAATTCCAACTTATATATGAATAAAGGACAAAATACTATCAAGCCTAAATGAGAGAGAATCAACCAAACAAACACCAAAAATAGCTAGTTCACAGTTTTAATTATGTCAAATCTATCAAACCAAGAGTTGTAACCTATTTAACAGTAATGCTAACTATAAATCATGAAAAATTTGTTGAATCTCAATTTAAATTAGTAATTTAATAAGATGGAAAAATGACAAATAAGTTCAACTCAGGATAACTTGTCTCTCCCAAATTAAATGGCATTGTTGGCAATAGCATATGACAGAAGACAAGAGATAAAAGAGAAGACATGGGATATATCACCTGAAGCAGCCACAAGCAAAAATAGGAGAAGGGTAGGAAAGAAGCTCTGCCAACGAAAAGCAAACGCTCATGCTAAATTGTTGTTTTTTACTTTTGAAGGAATTACCAAAGTGCAAAATATAAAATAGGATAACCCCAGTGTGAAGCTCTCTTCGATACAAGTTCAACGGAACATATGGCTTAAAGACCAAATAATTATAATGCATGCAAAGGCTACCCAAACAAAGCCTTGCAAACATTTTTCCGATTCAACTTCTGGTTTTTGTTTGTGTGATGGACGGAAAAGAAAACAAAGGTCTAACTCAATGTGGTTGCAACCTAGAGAGATAAGTTACAATCAGATCAAATCAGATCCAACCAATTCCAGTTAACTCGATCTCATTCAGTGGATCGACTCGACCCAATCAAAACGTCCCAATCCAATTAACTCAGACAGAACATTATGACTCAATAAATTAGGCTTTTAGTGCCTGAAGTTCTAAAATTCTAGTTCAGTCTTTGTTGAAAGCTTTCGGAATTGGTTCTTGACTTGAAACAACGTTCTGAGCGCAATTGTAATATTTACTTGTCGTAATTCATACATGCATTGTTGTTTTACGCTTTTGATTGTGGTGGAGCCTAAGGCAATTAGATATCAAAATCTTGTAAAACAAAGGAGCCAAGGCCTTCAATCGAGTGGTATACAAAGCAAAATTTGAGATTGATAAGTTCAATCAAACTAACATGTAATGACCTGCTCCCGCATTGTACAATATTATCCTCTTTTGATGCCCAAATTCCAGGGACTTCTCAATAGATCACGCATCCTTGGATTGCTCCAGGACAAGCACGCTTAACTGTGAAGTTCTATTTGATTTTGACATCATCATGGCTATAAAAGGCCTTGTACAAGAAAGATTAATAATCCTATAAATACCATCGAACTTACATCCACTAAGCGATGTGTGACCCTTGACTATCCATCCGAATGTCTCATTGAGACTCCATCTCCCGGACGTTGACTTCACAGCTTGGCTAGGGTGTCACAATCTTCCCCACTAAGGAACACACGTCCTCGTGTGGGGTCGGATTTTTCAATTTTTGGTTGGTGCAGGCTCTGATACTATTTGTAACGATCTGCTCCCGCCTTGTACAATATTGTCCATTTTTTATGCCCAAATCCCATGGACTTCCCAGTAGATCACTCATCATTGGATTGCTCCAGGACAAGCACGCTTAACTGTGAAGTTTCATTTGATTTTGGCACCATCACAATTTTAAAAGGCTTTGTACAGAAGATTCATGATCTTATAAATAACACCGAATTTACATATTTCAAGTGATGTGGGATCCTTGATGACCCATCCGGACGTCCCAATG
Organism: Arctostaphylos glauca; assembly: GCA_019985065.2. NCBI lineage: Eukaryota > Viridiplantae > Streptophyta > Magnoliopsida > Ericales > Ericaceae > Arctostaphylos > Arctostaphylos glauca. The sequence goes on along the minus strand of JAHSPW020000014.1, from coordinate 3,773,216 downwards.
AGACTCCATCTCCCAGACGTCGACCTCACAGCTGACACCACAACCTAACTAGGGTGTCACATAACAACTTTGGAATGTGGTAGTTTGAAGTGAAAGATATACTGATCCAGCAAGACCTGAACAGTAACAAGCCTAAGGATATGGATAAAAAATACTGGGATAGATTAAATTGTCAAACTTGCAACATGATTTTCTACGCATAGAAAAAGATCAAAAGAATTATGCAATGAATGAAACAAAGGCTAGGGCGTTATGAGATTTGCTCGAGGAGAAATACATGACGAAAAGTATTGGGAACAGACTCCTACCTGGTGAAGAAGCTCTTTCGTTTGTAGTGGCGAACAGGTAACTCGGTGAATGAATACTTAAATGCGTTTAATAAAATAGTTCTCGATCTTCAAAATCTAGATGCCAAAGTCCTCGATGATGACAACTCTGTTAATGTTGAATTCTATTCTTGATAAGTATGATCATTGACCATTACCCTGTTGTAAGGTAAAAAAAGATATCAATTATAAGGTTGTGTGTAATGCCTTTATGAATAACGAGTATCACAAGTAGCATAAACAAGTGCAAATGGGTACAAAGTGCTGAAGTTATGTTTGCAAAAGTTAGGCCCCAGCCGAATGAAGTCTCTCACCTTAATAGGTTCCCAAAAGATGTTTATGCCTATTGTAATAAGAAAAAGCATTGAAGAAGGATTGTCAAGTTCGGTAGAAAGCAATTGATAAACATGCCAAAGTCAACGTTGCAATAAAAAAGGAGAATCTCGAGTTTGCACTTGTGGTTTTATCCTTTGATATTTGTTCAGATGAATGGATACAAGATTTTGGAGCTTCCTATCATATATGTCCCAACATAGAGTTGTTTTCTAGCTTCAATAAGTTGTACGGTGTATCAGTCTTTACAGGTAATGCCCGCACCCGTAAGACTTCGAGGATAGGTAACATTAATTTATATTTACATGATGAATATGTATTTGTTCTGTCTCTTGCTCGGTATGTTTCAAGTTTGAGAATTTTTTTTCTCTTTGGGAGATCTTAAAAGTCCACATGCTTGGGGTCACTTTTCAAGGTGGAGCTCTGAAGTTTGTATTCAGCAACTTGGTGGTGATGAGAAGTACACAAAAAGCAATGACTTGTATTTTCTTAAAGGAAGTACAATTGTAGGTGGAGTAGCCACCATTGAAAGTAGATCTTAGTACAGAAAGAAAAATGCTGGTCAATTGACAAGAGATAATGATGTTGGCGTTAAACAAGGTTTGTTATCGAAAGCAAAGTTATTAATCCCATCCGGTACCGGTCCCGAGTCACCGGAGTACCGTTTTGGCCACTGTTCCAGGCTGTTTCAGCTTGTTTTGACCAATACTGACCGATAATGTACCATACTGGTCTGTATTAAAAATAAAAGTTCCATGAATTTGTTTTTGGGTAATTAGACATAAATTAAGGCTAAAAAATCATCTCTTTTTTTTTTAAAAAAAAATATTTGGTGATTTATTTTTAAATTGTAATGCTTTATTTTATATGTTTGATATAATTTTTTGTTAAAAAAATTATTTAAAAAATATTAATTTTAGCGATAAATTCGAAACGGTATACCGGTACACACCAGTGCTGGTATGTACCGTACCAATAATAAAATCGGTACGCGCGCTGGAATGAGATTGATAACTTTGATCAAGACATGATGTTGTCGCAATTAGTGATAGCCTTGGAGACAATGACGTTGACGTGTCTTAAGTGTCATATATTTTTATGTTTGTTAACATAATGTTGTCGCAATCCATCTAAATTGTGATAGTTCTTGTAATTTTGAAAAATATTGAAAAATTCTGTCAATGTGATAATTTATTGTTGAAGGAGAATTAGATTTTAAGTGGGACCATTTGTGGCCCTTTTATTTTGTCCCCGAAATTTTTTCTTGTTGATAGCACATCTTACTTGGTTGGAAATTATTTTTGAAAGTTTACTCAAAACTTCAGAAGCTCTTCTTCATGTATTGTTTTAATAATTGTGTTTCTGCATCTGTTTGTAAGAGCAGTAATATGTACAGTTCTACTCAAATTCGTTTTATTCCACTCAACTTCGTTCGATTTAGTTGAACTTGGTCAAATTTTAAATTCACTTTTGAAATTTGTTTGTTTGCTTCCGCTTGTTTTGGCTATGTGAACTCCCATTGATTCGAGCATATGGAGAGTTTTGTCAGTACTGATCTTCTATTAACAAATTACATTTTTTAGCAGTCTGATTTGTTTTTGGAGTAAATGTCGCCAATATAGAGATTGTTGATTTAAGCACATATAAATCATGTCTGATGATGGTTGGTTTGGAATGAAATCTGAGAGTTTGTGAGTTTTCACTGAGATTGGGATAATTGGTGAGTGATTATAAATTTCTCAAATACAAATTTATTGTTCGTAGAGTAGATAATTTATCAAACACACGTACATTTTTATCTTTTTCTAATTAGCTGTTTGGGTATGGATTTTATTCCTCCAAGCATAGGAAGAAATTTCATCTCTTTATGCAATTTAGGCCCTATTTGGGCTGTGGTTTTTATGTGTTTATTTATTGAAATTTTTTTCGTCCTTATTTGAAATTTTTTTGCAATTTTTTGTTTTTCATCAATTTTTTTTGATTTATTGGTTCATCTCGACAAGAGCTTTCAGAAAAGTTATCAATCATTGGCTACATTTGAAAAAAGTTCAGAAAAGACAAAAATAAATAAAAAAACTGAGTTTTTTGTACTTATTCGTCGTCTTTAGTGATTTTTTTTTACCATTTGGACACAATTTTATACTCATTAGATTCCTTTCATCAAGACGGACCAATAAACTACAAAACATTGAGATTTAAACAACAAATGCAAAAAAAAATGAATAAAGACAAAAATTACGAATAAATAAAAACCAGAGGCCAAATAGGGCCTTAGTTATGGTTATGCAAACAACCAAACAGCCCCTTGTTTACCATTTGGTCCACTTCCATGTCATGAATCTAAACCTCCCTGCAACCCCAACCCCAACCCCAAAACCGTAGTTTCTGCATTGGAAATGTGCTCTTCTGTTTCACCTTCCTCTCTCTTCCTCCTCTCTACCACTCGCTTCCAATTTCGTCGCTACAATTTCTCGTTGCTCCATTCAGCAAACCCAATTCTCATCACTCGCAGATTGTTAAACCCCAAACCATGTCTCTTTGCATCGGTCGCCGAGAGGAACCTGGATCTCTCGTGGTTCTTACCGGAGCCAGCCGTCGTCGATGACTACGGCGGTTGGGCGATTGTCGAAACTCCGGCTGTGAATAATAATAAGAAGAAGAAAGGTCTCGTTTTTATGTATGCTTCTATGTTTCTATGCTTATATGTTTCTTGATGTAATCTTACTGATTTTGAGAACTGTTTGCATGGGTGGAGCTACGGTAATCCAATTGTGGTCAATTACTCCACTCACATTTAGAAAAGAGTTAGTTTTTGGATTACTCTTTCATATGCTCTATGACATTGCCCGAACCGAAACTCGGAAACTGATGTTTATCCTAATCGTCTTTCGAAAATTCTCAGTTTTCCCTTTTAAAAGTTGTTGAAAAATACTATCTTTGTGTATGGTTCAATTTCCTTTTACCGTTTGCTCCTCTATGTTCTATGTTCTTTGCTTTAGGTACTTCTTGAGGACATATATAATGTGTGCCTTCTTTTGTTTGAGTTTCTCAATGGATATTTTCTTCACAAGAGCATATAAAAAGAGGGAGGGGAAAAATAGACAAGAGAGAATCGATTGGATACCAACTGCATCATTCATCTCCAAAATAGAGAACCGAACATTTCCAGCCAAGCTTGATATTGGTTCTCCAAAATAGACAGTAATTTTTGAATTTTGATTCTTCAAATATGGAGATTCTCTATATTTATTTTTACTTTGTTTTTTTCTATAACCCTATTAAGTTTCATATTTTCATTCCAGTTGGTATAACAATGGTAATATTAAGAAGTGAGACCAGTTCATATGAAATATATTTTTCTGCAGTAAAAATATATGAAGGGAAAGTGGGACAATGAATGTTGAGAATAGAGATTTGGGTTGGAATTGTAATGAATGAGAGGAATGAGTTTTGCTCCTACTAGACTAAAATCCTGTCCCTGCCCCTGACAATTTGTGCAGTTCTGTCTCCATTTCTATTGGTCGCTATTGGGGGTTCAATAGCTGCTTTACTCGCTGCAATTGCTCACTTCTCACTATCTAGAAGAGGTCAGTTACTTGGTTTTTTTTCGTATTTGGATGTTGGATTTTCTCTAGAATGGGTATAAACTATAGTTACTTGATACTGTACTTTGGAGTGTGTTGAATTGGGATCAATTTGTACCACTTTGGTTTTCTTAGGTCTTGCTATAAAAATTACCAGTCCATTGCATGCGTTGCATGGAATTACGAGGCTATCTGCCCCTGATAAAGACATCGAGAGCAAAAGCATCGACAATGATGCATCACCTGTTGATGTTGTGGTTCCTGAGGCAAACATGGCAAGTTTATATGATGTGGATGTTGAAACTTCGGGATTAGGTACTTCTGATTTTGATAAGTTCTCAAGTTTTATGTTGTCTTATTTTGTTTGCTTCTTTTGAATTTGTTTGTGTCTCATCTCAGCACGTATGTTGAAAACGCAGCAAGGACTAAGGAGACACCACATAATTAACGATTTATATAGTAGATGTGAGGTTATTAGTATTGAAACATGGGAATCGTGTATGCAATTTCAAGCTGTAACCTTTTTAAAATTTCCCCAGGTAATGCAAATGCTATCCATGAGTTGTCCTATGTGTCCTTCAAAAAGCAATTGCAACGTTTCAAATAAATAAAATAATGCATTTAAGTTTGTTTTGTCCAATTAATTTGCTCTGTTTAGTCCAGATTCTAACTGGACTTCAAATACTCAAAATGAATGTCTCCGTAGTTGGGTTGCTGGAGTAACCTTAGCTTCTTTATAAGCCTGCATATATCAGAGCCATTCAGGTATAGTCATATATGATTGAAGATTACTTATAGAAGGAGCCAGTAATTCTATGGTATCCTGTTTGTTTTGAGTTTTGTGATTGTCACATACGTTAGAGAATGACAATCACAAATACTGATAACTTGTCATTGTTGGAGTTTTCTGCATATTGGGTTCTCAACATAGTTCTGGTGGTTGCCAGTTTATAGTATAGGGACTTTCAAACAAGATCAGCCTTTATTCTTGTTGATTATTGCATAGCGGATGACTTTGTGTACAATGCAGCTTTTATAATTATTTTTATCTTTCATTAGGGATAAACGATAACAAGAGGCAAGAAGGAAAGCTAGGACGTATTCTAGTTCCAGTTGCTGTGGATTTAACACAGCAGGAAGCTCTATGGATGCTGAGGAAACTGAAGGTATGAATTGAAGTATATTCGTTACAAAGGGTATAAACTATTCTTTCTGGGATGTGTCTATTTCTAAGAAAATATGTTTTGGCAGTGTCAGGTTGTAGCTTTTATTTGCAATCACTGTATGAAACCTTCGCTTCCACTTAATCATTAGTGCAAGTTTGAACCTCCATCACTTATTATCTTAACAGAAGGGATCTGGTAGTGAGTGAACTTATAAGCTGGTGTTAGATTGACCTAAATATGATTACTAAAATGTTAATTCTAATGTTTAGCCTGCTTTTGTCTCCGTCCAAAATTTGCATTGAATTGATGACATAATCACCTAAGTGGTGATTGTTGAACTATTTTCTGTTTTAAGGTTCTCCATTAGGAAATCTGGTCATTGCCATCTGTTCCATTGAACTTCGTCACGAACTGTGATGACTTACACTTTAGATGGACTCTATTAAGATGTTTACACGTATCTATGCTGTTTTCCATATTTCTTCTTCTGTCTTGGACTCTTACTTAGTGTTGGGTACATTATTCATCTAAGTGGTAAAAGAGTTGTAATTTACTGGTTATTACCGATGTAATTGTAAGTCTGATTGGGACAGTATCAGTAACTGTGATCTTAACCTCCATGAAAGTGTAGAGAGCCTCTGTATGGGGACACTCTGGATCTTATGGGTCCTCAATAAATTTGGGACTGGAAATATCTTCACAGGAGTGATCTAGTGAAGCGTGGATATCCCCTTCAGAGAACGAATTCTATCTTTTTAGCAGTGGCAACATTACTTCAAATTTCCAATCTTTTCACACCTAATGTAGTACTCAACTTAAAGGAGAGTGCTTTGCAGCTACTTAGACAACATAACTAAGTCATAAAATGCTACTTGTATTTATTCCCCCCTTCCTGTAAATTAGCGATATTTCCTCATTATCTGCAGCACTTACATAAAATATGGAATGAAGTTTATGCTACTTAAGTGAAGCGTTTCTTTCTTTCTAAGCATGATTTTTACAATTGAGTGTACTGTATATAGATAATTGAAGATGATGTCAAGGCAGACGAATTGTGCACTAGGAGGGAATATGCAAGATGGCTTGTTCGAGCAAGTTCGCTATTGGAAAGGTAGTGTTTGGTTGATGTATAAGACTTAGCAGTCTCCCTTTTGGTCCTCCTGTATATTTTTCTATGTATTCATTATTACTATACGTGTTTCTATCGTGGTTTACATTGCGCAAACTTTTCTAGAATCAGCATCGCATAAGCATATTGGACCTTCTTTTGGTTGGTCTTTCTCAGCAATTTGTTATTTTTTTCATAGGAATCCGAAGCATCAAATTGCTCCATCCGTTGCCCTTTCAGGGTCCGTATTAGGTGCATTTGATGACGTGAGCATTGAAGACCCTGATTTTGGGTCCATTCAGTGTAAGATTTGATGGTTGTGTTAACACATGGAGGGAGTCTCTGATAATGGAACAAACTTCTAATTTGTTCCCCTTGAATATCTTATTCAGCCCTGGCTGAGACTGGCATCATTCCAAGCAAGCTCTCAGGAAAAAACTCCAATCCTGACCTGGATGATTCCCAAGGCCATGAAGGTGTCTATTTTTTTCCTGAGAGGTACTTCGACTCTGCTTCTTTTAAGTTTCTTAAGCCAATTATAATTTCTTTTGACTCGAACAAAACATATTTGGTACCCTAGGTTCTTGTCTCGCCGGGATCTTATAGATTGGAAAGCGCAGCTAGAATATGAAACCGTGCCAGGAATAAATGAAAAGGTACAAGGAACTTGGAACATGTTTGCTACAAAGCTTATGCTTTACATAGTCGAGTTTGTTGTATATGTCTGTATGTGGTTCTTGAAGTTGAAGCAATTTTTAGAAAGGAATCACATAATAGTGACATTTTGGCAGCCTTCCATAGCTGTAAAAACCTGACTTATCTACAGTCCAGATATCAAAGACCAACATGGGATTTATGGACATGAGGGATATCAGTTCAGATGCATCAACTGGGCTTTTTGTGGATATGCTAGCTGGCGACGATAGCATTCTCAGAAAAGTTTTTGGTATGTGTCTTTTTCTCTTTCTCTGTAGACACGTGGACAGATTGCACCTGCATGTACAAGTTAGAACCTATCTTATTCTCCATTGTTGGTGCCTTGGTGGCATGCAGATCAGACATGCTATTTGATCACATCATCTTTTAGGTCGAATCAGCTTAGTATGTGTTGGACACAGTAATTAATTTCCTCTGCATCTTGACAAAACTAATTTTAAAATACGGTTCTTTTGTGGTTTGCGATGGTATTATTTTGGCTTCTTTTGGTCACTTAAGGTGCATCATGTTATATGTTAATAATGAAGGTCTCTGCATCTTGGCTAGTGTTTGTTTCTGAGTTGCATCTTATGTAAAGGTATCAATTTTTGGGGCTGTCAGGATATCACGGAGACCGATATGGAGTAATTGAATTTCCAAAGGGAAGTACATATGAGATTCAAATGAGTCTTTTGGTTTTTACCCTCTTCCTAAATATGCATATTTTCTCCTGCTGTTCCTCCTAAATAGGTGATGTGATATGGAGAGTCCCAACTTAGGCGGAAAGCCTTGGTCTACTAACTCGTAACAATGCTGCTAGCCTTCTCTTCAAGATGGGAGAGCACATCAATGCAGCACACACTATATGATGCATTCTCTTCTTCTCATGTAAGAGGATTATATGTGCTGCATTTTGTTTTACAGGGAATGTAAAACGGTTTCAACCAAATAAGCCTTCGACAAAGGCACAAGTAGCAGTGGCACTCACAAGTGGCCGAATGAAAGCAGAAATTAATGCGGAGCTGTCACGACTAGTAGTGGAGAACACTTCGAGGCACAATGCAATGGAAGAAATTAGATCTGACCTTCTGAGTAGAGGAGATATACAGAAATATTGGGATGGGAAGCTAGAGGAAGAGCGATCTCATACTATTGAGGTGGAAAGAGCTTATTTTGCTGCAATACATGATTTGGAGCTGGAGAAGACTGTTCAAGTGAACACTGTAGCCCAACATTTGAAGGAGAAGGCTGCTATAGCCTGCCAAAAGCAACTGCTTCTTAGTCTGAAGGAAGAAGTGAATGAGATGTCGGAGAGACTTGCGCTCGAGAAGGCTCAACATGAAGATGAGCAGCATGATTTGAAGGATTTACTGACTCATTCACAGGCCAAGTTGGATGAAATGCTTGATACCAAATCAATATTGGAAGCTGAGATAGAATCTTTGCGAATACTAAGGTAACAAGTAAAGTTGCAGTTATCTATTCATAGGATAACGATGCTAAGGGAGGATAGAGTAGAGGCAGGAGGGGGAGGGGATTTAGAACCACCAAATCCCTCCTGCCTAAAACTGCACGGAAAGTGCTGCTCACCCCTTCCCGTTACCTTTTCACCTCAAAGTGTGGGAATGCAACGGGGAAGGTTTGGGATTGAACATCTCAATAGCTGTTTCAAAACGAAGCAGGGGTAACTCGGGGTAAAACGATGATTTAATTGGCCCTGGGTTGGAACTCTTACGTGTAATATGATGATGATGCATGAAAAGTGAAGTTTGTCCACTCAAAGTGCATGAACGCATAAATGAATATTGAAGCATTGTAAATGTCTGATGTAAGATTTTCATTTGGAGCTTAGTGCTTTTAAACTGAAATGATTAAGTGGCATAATAAGATAAGCGAGGAATGCAGACGTGAAGGACACTCACGTACATATTACCAACCTATAGAGCCCTCGATGCATGGTATTTTAATGCTGTGCTAAGAAGTACTGCTATTTTGGGAATTATAGTAAGTTGGGACAAGAGTACTGGTTTATTGTTTCATCATAGATTCTCACAAGGACATAGTTCTTACTAATGGAAACTATGGATGCAGATCATGGATTGAGGATGAAGCTAGGAAAAGCCAAGCCCGTGCAAAAGTTCTTGAAGAGGTTGGACGAAGGTGGAAATGGGAGGACCAAGCTTAATGTTTTTATCCACTTCCAATAAAGATTTTCTGAGAAATTCCTTGAAGAAACTGTTTGTTCGAGGTATACGCCATAGATCTTCAACTCTTCTTGTTAATCGGGGTGCCTGCTTAGACTGTAGAATTGTTGTTAGATTGTTTGTGCATCGTTCTTTGTTTAGATTTGACAATATGCTGTGAATTATGAGTTCGGAGATTTGCGAATCAATGGATCAATGTATAGAGAAAAAGGAAGGGATTTGATATTGTTTTCCGGATGCAGTTTTGCCATAAATTTCTTGGGTGCCTCGTGTACTGTACTTGGTGGCCAATTTTACCTTTTACTAGAGGAGTATTTTCACCAAATATTTCAAAATTTATCATCAAAATTATACTTTGTTCACTCACTTTGCAATTTAAAAAGTCAGATTTTATGTACGCTGCAGCAGACTAGTTAAATTTTGTTATAGCGAGTGTATTTTGTTTGTTTTCTGCTATACCAATTGCGTACTCTAATACATTTTTTAAATATCAAATCAACTTTTGTAGTAGGATTTGGTATTTGAATGATGCTTTCCATAAGCTAAATTTGAAGGGAGAAAAGAAATTTGAATGATGCTGTTCATATGTTAAATTTGAAGGGAGAAAAGAAATTTGAATGATGATTTAATGTTTGGAGGATTTACTTGAAATAAAAAAAACCTTGTAATTTCTTTGTGTCTATTTTTTTGAGTTAGTTTTCCTTTTTTGGTGTATGTGTATTTTTAGTAGGATTTGGTATCAAATCACTTTGAGTTGCTTCTTCACAGTGTATGGGGCACGAAGGATGTCTTTGGGTAAGATATGAATCCATAAAGTGGTAACTGACCGAAAGGTAATTTGAACAATCACTTGTACAAAGGAATTTGAATTGCAAAAGTAGCTTCTTATGTTTGAGGGATAATATAGCGTAGATGTTATCCTTTCTCGGACCATGCAATAACAGAAGAGGATAGGCTTTTTATTATTTCTTCGACTACAAAGGAATTTGCTAAAAAAATAGCTAACTCACCAATCGTAAACACTAGATGAGGTGACAATTTGAAAAGTCATTTTTCAATCTAGAGAGAACTACACTAATATGGTATCGCAAGTTTCCCTCTCGGCTCGCAAAATGTCTTTGGCTTACATGTGTCTTTGAATTTGGTCTAGGTCAGGTTAACATGGTTTGTAGTTCGAGTTGGTGATTATAGAGTAATTGGGTTTGTGATATTTATTTTTGACAATAATAACATTGAATGAAAACAACATCATGATTTATGTTAATTGAGGTATAGTTTTAATTAGGCATTTGCAACGATGTAGGGAAAAATCACAAGTTAATTCGAAGTTTAAATGTAAAAGAGTATACGACAAAATGTGTTTTCAACGAGGTATATTTTTTATTTTGTACTGTTAGAAGATTGATTTCTGCTCTAGAAGTATGTTATCAGAAATGAGGTAGTAGAACTTTCAACCGGTAGAAAATATATTCTCATAAATGAAACAGTAGGCTTTTCAACTAGATGAAAGCTTATTCGAAGAAAGAAGACCGTAGGTTTTTCAACCATAGAAAAGGATTTTCAAACGATCGAACTGTCATTTTCTACCTTTGGAATTTTGGTTTTATCGCTATTGAAGTTTCCTGAAGCTCCATGGGTGTTCCATACACATTGAATAACGACACTACGTTGGATCATTTACCACAATTGCACGAGTTAGGCTTGAATTGATTTGGAATTTGATCAAAGTGGATTTGCTAACTTCTTGCTAACAGAGCACTTTCTTTCAATCTCTTTCTATATATTTCTAGCTCTGGCATGGTAGTGGATGAAGGTGCTTGATTATAAGGTGATTTGGGGGTTATTTATAGGGTGAAGGAGGTGGAGAAAGCTATGAAGGAGAGGAGGTACATGGTGGTGAGAATTGAAGGAGGGGATGAGGGAAGTCCTGGGGAAAGCAAAGGGAAGGAGGGTTGTAGACATGTGAAGACCAGTGATGGAAAGGAGGTGGCAGAGAAATGCTAGTTTTGTGCTGATGGGATTTGGGGAGGGAGACAAAGGGAGAAAACGTACATATGTATACTTATACGTATATACACCCATATACATACATACATACATACATACACAGATATAAAATAGAAAAGTACTTTATATGTTTATGAATAAATAAAATTATTAATAAAAATGGAGAAAAAATGGTAATATAAGCCGATCGTGAATAAAATTTTAAATAATATTCAGAATTTTTGAGTCCTTACAATCCCTTTAACAAATTTCGTCATTGAAATTATAATGTAAAAATTCAAAAAATTGAGGATGATTTGTACATGTCACATCTTCTCATTTTCAGGTTGATTCTTTGATGTTTTTGATAAGTTACTTAGAGGGGGGTGAGTAGGTGTACTGTTCAATTTTCTGTTTTCATACAACTGAAATGAGATATTTAAACGCAACAGAATAATATACCAGAATTAAAAGCAATCATAGAAGTAAAAGCAGTAGACAATGATTTCTATAGTGGTTGGGCAACTTGCTTAGTCCACTCTTCAGTGACGTTCTTCTCAACAATCACTGGTTTCCACTATGATTCAATACATATACAAGGTTGGTTTTACGAGGCCAACTCCTCTTACGTCTATTCTTATTGATACACGCAGAACGACTCAATGCAATGGCACACCTAGTTCCCCTGGTTCTACTAATCATGCCTTGCAGCTAGTACCCGCTAACTATTGCAAGACATACACAGGAATAACGGACTGAGATAGTATCAGTCTGAAATCACACACATAAATAGAGAATGAACCCTTAATTGAATCACAGTGGAAGGCTCTCTCTCTCACTGGGTAGGTATGTGGTGTGTGTGTGGCTCCCTTCAAGGGAGTTTACAAGTGAAGGCTTAATAAAACTCGAAAACTGTAAACTGCTGCAAGTGATGAAGTCCATAGGTAGAAACTCAACAGTGCTTTGTACTGTACTCAATGGTGTAAGCTTATTCGAGGTTCTGTTGTTTTGCCTCCCATTGTGTTTTAAATCAAGCTCTAGTGTCTCATCAATTTGAAAATCTTCCAATTGATATATTCAGTAATTGCAAGCCGATTTGGTCCTGAAATAAATCTTTCCATAGCAGTAGTCAATTGTTTTTCTATTAAGACCCAACAGATATGGATCCAAGAAATATATATAGTAAGATATCTCGAATCAATGACAGATTACTCAATCAAGGATTCTTCCCAAAAAGGTATATAGTATTCCTGAGAAGTCATAGGGAGAAATACAACCAGATCGTTGCATAATATGATCTCGAATCTATCTGATTGCTTGTCGGCTTTCTTGCTGGCCTTCTAGAAGGGCTGTTGAATTGGACGCTAGATGGACTTCCAGATGGTACATACATGCTCAGTCTTGAGATACTACATCTCATTTTCCTTTCATTTCTTAGCTAAACTCTTTCGGTGTAACTTTTCATGTTATCACATATTTGATTGAGGAATCATCACATCGGAATATTAGAGTTAAGGAATTTCGATATATAGTGCATTCATAGGTTGGCATAATCCAATATCAATGTTTACCTTTCAATCTCTCCTTTTTTGATGATGTCACACCAAGGCATGCAAAAATGAATGTTTCAAGCATGTGACAGTTTTAAAGAATGCATTGTTAGTCTAAAGGGATTCGATAAGAGATTTACCCAATATTCATGAAAGCAATGAGTTATAACATCCCACATGATAGGCAAAAGGCGAAATGTAAGTAATGTCCCATATAGTAGTCGAAAAGTGAAAATGTAGGCAGTCAAAAAGCAAAATGTAAGCCTTGGATAGATCTCACTTCATTACATGCCTTTTCTCCCCAGTGACATGGTAAAAAAGGAGTCAGAATGTAGGGCTAGGTCGGTAGAAAGGGAGGGCTAGTGAAAATCAAGAAGAGAATCAAAACTTGTCATCCATGTGGTTTAAAGTTTGATTGACTTCATGAAATTGCCCTTGAATAGCTTGATACTGAGTCTAAGAGGTAAGTAAACTGAGTGAATTGAACGGCTTGTTGTTGGAAGTGGTGCTAAGTGGCATCCCTAAATTGTCCAAACTGACCTTCGAAGGCTACTTGTCGGTTGTTAAGTTCATCAAGGGTATGGATGGAAGTGGTAGGGCTATGGAAGCACCCAAAACCTAAAGGGGATGTCTCCCCCGCGAAAGGTGCACTGGGTGGTGCGTCGAGAGCAAGAGTTGTGGGAATGGGAGTAGGAACATGAGCGGGGGACGTTTCGATTTAGGCATGGTGAGTCTGGAGACGCAAAAGACCAGGCGGAGGATAGGGTTTGGTAGGGAGGTAGTGGATGATGGAAGATTGAAGCTGGAGGGGTTGAGGTTAGGAAGACACAGAGTGGGAAAGAATAACCATGTCGAAGAGGGAGAGAAGAAATGAAAGAGAAAAGACCCGGACTTAGTTTTAATAGATGCAAAATGTTGTGTGAGCCAGTCGGCTATTTGGTTCCTTTTCGGTCGTCTAGAAAGCTAGACCAAAAAATTTCAAAAACTGCAAAACATAGGAAAATAACCTGATGCTTTATGAGCCCAGCATAAAACATGATTTTGTAATGCCAAAATCTCAGAGTTTTTGTGGTGAACTAAAAGCAACTAGGTGCGACAAAGTATCCATGACGGCAGGTAAACCAATTACTTATTGACTAGGAATTTCGCCAATTCCTAATTCATGGCTTTGCTTGATGAATTGGTCTTTGGCTAAGGGTTTAGTGAACAAATCTTCTAATTGATCATTAATACGATCATATTCCAATTTAACTATATTATTTGATACTTGCTCTCAAAGAAAATGGTGTCGTATATCAATATGCTTAGTTCTGGAGTGCATCAATAACTCGACCCCTACCACCCGTAGGTAGTTTTAGGCAATTTTCTTTTGAAATAGATACCTGAATGCCAATTATGACTGAGTTTTTTGAGATATTAATTGCGCTTGTGTTGTCACAGGATATTGGAATTGTGTCAATATCCTCCCCATAGTCTACCAACACTTGCTTCATCCAAATGATTTGAGTGCATGAGCTTGCCGTAGCATTGTATTTGGTTTCAGGTGTGGATAAGGAAATGAAATTTTGTTTCTTGCTCATTCATGCCACGAGACAATTTCTTGCAAGGAAACAGTTACCAGTAATTCTTTTTCTATCTACCTTGCTTCCTGCAAAATCAGCATCAGTATAGGCAACAAGCTTAAAGGATGCATCTCTAGGAAACCATAACCCTAAATTTGGTGTTCCTTTCAAATATTTCAGAATATTCTTTATTGCTTGTAGATGTGATCCTCTAGGATTAGCCTGAACCTAGCATATATTCCTACACTTAGGAGAATATCTGGTCTGCTAGCAGAGATATATAATTGGCCGTTGATCATACCTCGATAGATTTTTTGATCCACATCCTTACCGGATTCATCTTTTTCAAGCTTGACAGCTTGTCCCATGGGAGTTTTCTTTTCCTTGCACTCTGTCATTCCATATCTCTTGAGCAACTCCTTAGTATATTTGCTTTGATTGACAAAAATGCCCTCAGTCGTTTGTTTGATTTAAAGGTCTAGAAAGAACTTCAGTTCTCTAATCATGCTCATTTTGAACTCATCCTGCATCATCTTAGAAAAGTCTTGGCAAAGTTTATTGTCAGTAGACCCAAAGATGATGTCATTTACATATATTTGGATTAGTAAGATATCTTTCTTGTTTTTCGTAATGAATAAAGTAGTGTTGACATGTCCACATGAAAAGCCATTTTGAGTAAGGTGTTCACTTAGTCGTTCATACTAAGCTCTAGGTACTTGCTTTAGACCATACAAAACTTTTGATAATTTGTAAACATTGTCAGGGTAGTTAGCATCAACAAAGCCAAGTGGTTGTTTAACCTCTTCATTCACGTATCTATTAAGAAACACACTTTTTACATCCATTTGGTAAAGTATGAAATTTTTATAACATGCATGCACGAGTAGCATATGAATGGATTCTAACTAAGCGATTGGTGCAAAAGTCTCTTCATAGTCTATTCGCTCTTCTTGATTATAACCTTGAGCTACTAACCTAACTTTGTTTTTCGTGATAGTCCTTTTATCATCTATTTTGTTTTTGAAAAGCCATTTAGTTCCGATGATAGGATGACTTTCAAACTGGTTTGGCTCTTTTTGCATAGCAAGCATTCACGATTCATCCTGTTCGGCTTGTTCAAAATTTTTGGGCTCAATTTGAGATACGAAGGTCAAGTGTGAGCAAACATTTACTTGTGATCAAGTAGTTATCCCGGATTTGGGATCCCTAATTATTTGGTCACTAGGGTGATCCATCATGACCTTGAGTTATTTTTTTTGTTCTTCAATTATTTCATGTGAGACTAAAGGAAACATCTTATCATTATTGTCATGTAAGTTATGCACAGTAAGAGTAATATCATCAATTTCATCAAAAGTGAAATTAGGTGATTCTTCTACAATTAATGTGCGTTTGTTAAACACTCTATATGCACGATTAGATGTGAAATATTCAAGGAATATGCCAATGTCAGAGCGAGAGTCTAATTTTCCTATATTATTATTGGTGTTTAGAATATAACATTTGCATCCAAAGGCTTTGAAGTATGACACACTAGGCTTTTTTATCATACCATAGCTCATATGCTGTCTTATGAATGACAGCGCTAAGAAAGATACGGTTATCAATGTAGCATGTTGCATTTATTGCTTTGGCCCAAAAATAGTTGGGAAGTTTATTTTCTTTGAGCATTGTTCTTGCCATCTCTTCAAGTGACATGTTCTTGCTTTCTGCTACTCCATTTTACTATAGAGTCCTTGGAACTGAGAATTGGTGAGGTATTCAACATTTGTCATAGTACGCCCTGAATTTTGAGTAATCTAACTCCTTTTTGTGATCACTCTGAATTTGCCAATCTCGTACCTTTGCTCTTTTTGGATTCTGGTCACAATTTTCACAAACATATTAAATGCTTCATTTTTGTAGTAATGAAGCTCAACCATTTATATCTAGAATAATCGTCTACCATGGTAAGAAAATATTTCTTTCCACCAATAATGGTGGTCCTTAGTGGTCCAACTAAGTACGTATGGATTAGTTCTAAAGGTGCTGTGGTAGAGACAACATTAATAGGTTTAAAAGACCTTTTAATTTATTTTCGTAATTGACATGCTTCACAAACTCTATCTTTTGAAAAATTTAACTTTGGAATGGCTTTAACAAAATCTTTCTGAGATAGTAATTTTAAGAGTTTTATGTTAGCATGTCCAAGTCTTCTATGCCATAACCAATTTTCACTTTCAAAGCTTGCGAAACATTTTACATTATCTTTTGAAATATCACTCATGTTAACATCTAAGTGTTGCTTGCCTATCTTCCGATAAAAATAACTTCATTTGTGTTTTTATCTTGAACAGCACAGTAATGTATATAAAAAATTACTCGGTTTTTCTTGTCACAAAGTTGGCTTATGCTATGTAAGCTATGGTTCAAGCCATCAACCAGATAGACATCTTTAATGCAAGAAGAATTTGGATTAACAATAATGCCTTTTCTAATGATCTCACCCTTATTATCGTCGCCAAAAGTGATAGTTCCACTCTTGTGTTGGCTAAAGGATGTAAACCTCTCTTTTTCACTGGTCATGTGAGAACATCCACTATTTAGATACCACATAGAGTCATGGGTCTTTGCCTATAATCCCATGATTCCTGCAAATAAACACCTTACTTTTGATACCTATTGCCATTTGGGTCCTGGCTTGTTAGCATTCCTTTTAGGATAGTATGTTTGAATATGACCAAGTGTAGAGCAGTAATTGCACCTAGCATTTGAGAAAGACTTTTCGGGTATGAAAAATCTGACAGCATTTTTTTGCTTAAAATATTTGAGCTTGTAGAGGCAATAAAATCAATTCCGGATCGATTCCCAAAGTTTACTTGTTTTTCCATTAACATGCTTAAGTTCTTAGACCTTCCAACAAATCTTCCTAATTCATCCTCCTTTTGTTTTAAAGAGGCTTCAAGAGACATGATTCCCTTTTTTAAAGTAGTGACTTCAATTTCCAATAATACAACCTTTTTCTTAAGAGCAATATTTTTTAAAATAATTTTTTTTGATTCATTATAGGGTTCACTGTAAGCATCTTGCATGTCAATATTATCAAAATCATCATCAGCATTATCAAAATCATCTAAATCATCATTATTGTCTGTGGAAGCAATAAAACCAAACTTGCTTACCTCGGAGTCAGAAAAGTTCGATTCAATGTCATACCATGTTGCTAAAGCTTTCTTTCTTTTTTGCTTTACCCGACATTTGGCTACAACATGGTCAATTTTATTGCAGTTGAATTATTTTCTTTCTTCTCATTTGTTGGTGAATTTTGAGTCCCCTCTTCTTCCTTCTCTACTTCTTCTTACTAGCCTTTGAAACCTATTTCTAAGTAGTGTCATCTCCTTATCATCGTCATCTTTTTCTTCGTCCATTGTTGAGGCTTGCTATACCCTTTTTCGAGTTTGCTCCTTCTTCCTCTTCTTCCTTTAACACAATCTCGTGAATGACAAGTGACTCAATCAATGTGTCTATTGTCATTTTTCTTAAGTCCTTGGCCTCCTCAATGGAAGTGACTTTTGGTCTCGATTTCTTTGGTAGTCCCTGCAATACTTTTGTCACAATTTCCACGATGGAAATCTCTCACCCAAGCGAGCTTTGTGCATTAACAATATCCGTAAGACGTATAAACATTTGAATAATTGTTTCTCCAGGTTTCATTTTAAACATTTTGTATTTGTGAACTAGAGAACTAATTTTGGAATCTTTTACTTGATTATTTCCTTCATAGGTGATTTCCAAAGTTTCCCAAATTTCTTTAGTAGTTTTAAGGATAGAATTTCTGTTATACTCTTCTGGTCCAATTGCACAATATATAGCATTCATAGCTTTGGAGTTTAAGGTATACCTTTGTTTTTCTTCCATCGTCCAGGTCAATCTTAGTTTTACCTTTGTTTCTCCTTCATCGTCAGTTATAGTGGGTAGCTTGTAGCCTTCCTCCACAATACTCCATAGCTCAAAGTCCATTGAGTCAATAAATATGCTCATCTTATTTTTCCAGTAGGCATAGTGATTCCCATTGAAATACAGTGGTCTGTTTACAGTGCCTCTGTTGATTAGCATCGGGTTTGTGGTTGCCATAGGATTTCCTTTCGGTTGTTATGCTGCTACTTAAAGTTGTCAAGCTTTGATACCAATTGATAAGTCACCTAGAGGGGGGTGAATAGGTGTACTGTCTAATTTTCTATTTTCACACAACTCAAATGAGCTTTTAAATGCAAAAGAATAATATACTAGAATCAAAAGCAATCAAAGAAGTACAAGCAGTAGAAAATGATTTTTATAGTAGTTGGACGACATGCTTTGTCCACTCTTTAGTGACGTTCTTCTGAACAATCACTAGTTTTCACTATAATTCAATATGTACACAAGGTTAGTTTTACGAGGCCAACTCCTCTTACACCCATTCTTACCGATATACGCAGATCGACTCAATGCAATGGCACACCCAATTCACACTGGTTCTACTAATCGTGTCTTGGAGCTAGTATCCATTGACTATTGCAAGACGTACATAGGAATAATAGACTGAGATAGTATCAGTCTGAAATCACACACAGAAATAGCAAATGAACCCTAACTGAATCAGAGTAGAAGGCTCTCTCTCTCATTGGGTAGGTATGTGGTGTGTGTGGCTCCCTTCAAAGGACTATACAAGTGAGAGGCTTAATAAAACTCTGAAACTGTAAATTGCTGCAAGTGATGAAGTCCAGAGGTAGAAACTCAATAGTGCTCTGTACTATTCTCAACGGTGTAAGCTTATTCGAGGTTCTTTTATTTTGCCTCCTATTGTCTTTTAAATCAAGCTCTAGCATCTCATCACTTTGAAAATCCTCCAATCAAAATATTCAGCAATCGCAAGCTGATTTGGTCTTGAAATAAATCTTTCCATAGCATTAGTCAATCATTTTCCCTCTTAAGACCCAACGGCTATGAATCCAAGAAATATAGTAAGATATCTTAAATCAATGACAGAGTAATCAATCTAGGATTCTTCCCGGAAAGGTATACAGTATTCCTGAGAAGTCATAGGGACAAATACAATTAGATCGTTGTGTAATCTGGTCGCGAAATTTTTCGGATTGCATTCTTGCTGGCTTTCTGGCCGGCCTTCTAGAAGGACTGCTGGATATGAGGCTGGATGGACTTCCAGATGGTACATGCATGTTCAGTCTTGAGGTACTGCATCTCATCTTCCTTTCACTTCTTATATAAACTTTTTCAACATAACTTTTCATGTTGTCACATATTTGATTGAGGAATCATCACATCGGAACATTAAAGTTAAGGAATTTTGATATACAGTGTATTCATAGGCTGATATAATCCAATATCAATGCATTCATTTTGGGGTAATTTACATAAACCCCCTTCATCTATTACACGATTTCACTTAATCCCCTTCATCTTCTAATGTCTCAATACACCCCCCGATCTTTTAAAATGTAATGATCGACCACTTTTGGATTGACGCAGATGACTACTTATCGTATTCTCCTCTATCTGCGTCAATCCAAAAGGGGTCGAACGTTACATTTCAAAAGATCAGGGGGTGCATTGCGATAATTAGAAAATGAGGGGGGTTAAGTAAAATTGAGTGATAGATGAAGGATTTTATGTAAATTACCCTTCATTTTGGCTAACCAAACCAAACATCATTAAAAATATGTTTAGCTTTCAGTTCGATGATGCCATAAAACCTGTACTAATCATATGTGCTTCCCTCGTAAGGTCTTTTCTCCATAATCTATGATGCACACTGGTTGCTCCTTGTAAGTTGTGTCTCAGTCCAAAGTAATTGTTTTTCACTTGAGAATGTAGGCCAGGTGAGCTATGTATTTTCGTAGCATTGACATGTGGAACACGTCGTGCACTTTTTTTGATCTGAGGTGGAAATGCTAGACATTAAGCAACTTTCCCGATTCTTTGCAAAAAATTTGAATAGAGCTATATAGCGGGGTTTTAGCTTCCCTTTCTTTCCGAATCTTATGATTTCTTTGCATTGCGAGATCTTCAGGAATACATGATCTGTTGAAGGTCCACGACCAGGTCCTTTTTCGGCATAACACTTCTATTTGCTTTGCGCTATCAAAAGTCATTATCGTATGACTTTTACGTTGTTGGTTGTTCCTTGAACAAGATCCAAACCTAGTAGATTAGTCTCCCCAACTTCTATCCAACATACGATTGATCGGCATAGTTGTTCTTAGAGTGCATCATAAACAACCACTTTGATACTTACTTGGTAGCTATTGTTATACGCAAATTCGACGAGCGACAATCTCATGTCTTTCTCGGAAATCTAATATGCAGGCTCTAAGTGTATCCTCTAATGTCTGAATGGTCCTCTTGAATTGCCTGTCAGTTTGGGGGTGAAAGGTGGTGCTAAGTCAAAGGTGTAACGACACGCTCCCGCATTGTATAATATTATCCGCTTTTGCCGCCCAAACCCCATGGACTTTCTAGTAGGTCACCCATCCCTGGATTGCTCTGGGGTGAGCACGCTTAACTATGAAGTTCCATTTGGTATTGGCGTCATCACGGCTTTAAAAGGCGTTGTACAAAGAAGGCTTATAATCTTATAAATAACACCGAACTTACATCCACCAAGCGATGTGGGACTCTTGACCATCCATCCGGATGTCCCACTAAGACTTCATCTCTCGGACGCCAGCCTCATAGCTAGCACCACAGTTTGGCTGGGGTGTCACAATCTCCTCCACTTAAGAACACACGTCATCGTGTGGGGCTGAGATTTTCCAGATTTCCGGTTGGTGCAAACTCTGATGCCATTTGTAACGACCCGCTCCCACCTTATACAATATTGTCCGCTTTTACCCTTCAAACCCCATGGACTTTCCAGTAGGTCACCCATTCCTGGATTACTCCAGGGTGAGCACGTTTAACTGTGAAGTTTCATTTGGTGTTGGCGCCATCACAACTTTAAAAAACCTTGTACAAAGAAGGTTCATAATTTTATAAATACTATCGAATTTACATCTACCAAGCAATGTGGGACTTTTGACCACCCATCTGGACATCCCAATGAGACTCCATATTCCGGACGTCGGCCTCACAATTAGCACCACAGCCTGGCTGGGGTGTTACAAAAGGTCAGCTTCTAGAGCTTTCTATGAATAAGAAAATTATCTACCTCGATGTGTCAGAAATATTGCACGTTATATGTGTTTGAAATATTACATGTTAATTTAATAATTAAAATTATTTTTATAATTTGAACAAAATTTTTAGTTGCAAAAGAAACTACTTTGAATTTCTCTTAATCAAACTTAATTTTACAGCACGCTCATACAACCAATTCGAAAAAGATCAAATTATACTTTCCTAGTACTTAAAATGAGAACATTCCAAATATTTAGATATGGTGTTTACTTTACTTTAAAATAGCTTAATGTTTGTTGAATTTTTTTTCAAGTTTTTTCAAGTACTAGTTGGTAGTCAAGCCAGTACTCATGTGACAACCTACTGGTAGTCGTGACATTTAGACAAAAGGCATGGCAACTGGTATTGTTCGCCGGATGACTGCCTGGTCATTCGATCAAGCATAAGTTGGTTGCTAACAGCTTTTTTAACGAGAAGATAGATTTGAATACGGCTCATGTCCTCGTCTCTGGCTGTACTAATATTTGGCTGACTTTTCAACAGTTGTAGGTTCATTTTTCAACTGATGGATGGCAAGAGTGATTTTGTTTATGTCACATTGAGCTCCCATGGTCTATTTTCTTGTTTGCTTTAGTTATTTGTTGGAAACATAGGGTTGGATTCTAGACGATTGATCGTTGTTTTCGAAGTCTAGAGGAAAGTTTGTAGAATTCAGTAGTCAGCAGGGTGGTGAGGCATAAATGTTGACGCCTAGACTACGTAAGAGCTATGCAATGTCGTTTAGTGCATGATTGACCTTTAAACAGGGTAGTCATTAACGTTAGTGGTTTGCTGTTGGTGCGTTATTCCTTTTGTTGTTGTTTTGGCCATAACGGGTACGAGTGGTGTGTGATTCGATAATCATCCCAGTTAAGGCGTACCAAGTGTCATTGTTTTCTAGTATTAAATAAAAATGAGTAAACGTATAAGACTATAGTTCAAATGGTTAAAAA
Source organism: Arctostaphylos glauca (assembly GCA_019985065.2). NCBI lineage: Eukaryota > Viridiplantae > Streptophyta > Magnoliopsida > Ericales > Ericaceae > Arctostaphylos > Arctostaphylos glauca. Next base: position 3,750,554 of record JAHSPW020000014.1, on the reverse strand, counting down.
TGTAAAATTTCATTAGATGAATAGTCAAGAGATTACATCTGGAAGTGATATGGTAAGATAAATACAAAATGTTGTATGTTCCCATAAACCTACTAGTAGCACGTATATAGATATGTCGTTGCATACTCGTGCTACAAAATACATGAAACATCCTCTCATCCTATGATTGTTGAATACCTAACTCAGATGGGTCTTAGTACTCTGAGTCTTCCTCTGAATCCATGTCGAGGTCAATAAATATCGGGCTGAATGGTGGCCCGGGGGGGGGGGGGGGGGGGCAAGAATTTGCACTAATGAGTCTGGCTGGCTGTGGTAGAACTAGGCTAGAGAAGTGTGATCTCATACTCTCAGGTGAGCAAGGTTGGTAAGAAACATATTACTGTGCTAAAGCTCTCCGCTTGTAGGCAAGCATAGACCGACTCAATGTGTTCCAGCTGGAGAGTGCAGCCATGTTCTCCGTATTAGTTCTATAAATGACATTGCACTAACATTTGCTTCCGAAGGGCAAAGTAGAAAGAATAGTCTTCTTTTACTTTCTTGATGTGTGAATGATGGCTTCTTTGACTTTGTACTTCAATCACAGTTGCTTGAAACGGTCAGGATGTTTGTTTACTCCGTTGGCAATAGCCACCCCATGAGTCTAAGCTAAGATCCAATGACTCCAACGAACACATCCTATATTAAAAATAATGGTAACCTACATCAAACCAGAATTTTCATAATACATAGCAACAATTTATAATTTTGTTGAAAACAAAAGATGTCAGTAAATACGACGTTATCTATCCAAGTTGCGCCCTCAAAACCTGATGCTATTTATTAACCCGAGGATAAGAGGTGGTGAACCTAAGCTTCGATACTAAGCTCTAACACTTCGATTTTCTAAGACATTAATAAAAGAAATTCTTCAAAACACATATTTATATTGTGTCATTTGAAAACGGTAAAGTACGTAAGTGCAATTTCAATATGAAAAAAGTCTCGACATGAAATTAAATTACGTTCAAAATTATAGTTAAAAAAGGTTCATAGAGTAGCTAGACTAAGTAAATCAAGGCTCTATCGGATCTTTGTCATCGATGTTGACGTTGTCGTGAAGTGCGGGTCTTCAATCCCGTCTTTGGTATCTGACGTGACATGTCAAGGGCATAATATTTTATCATGATCTATGAGACTCAATAAATAATCCTCCCATTATCCAGGCATATGACATGGATGATGATGCATGATTATATATAAGAGCAGAAATACAATGAAAATGAGATTATGTATAATTTTACATCAACATCTCATCTGAAGTCATCTATCCGAACCATTACAGGAAAGTTATACATTTTTTACCATGTTAATTACCACGTCAAGCTAAATATCAATTCTATTAATCAAACGTGATCATGGTATTTCCATTCACTATGATTCCAATTTCTATATTCTCAATTACTGTCATTCTTAGTCGGTGGTTTTCGTTCTTCAGTGTTCCTAATAATTATGTTCTCGATCATTATATTTCCCAATCGTCGTGTCCAAACACCAAAATACATCATAAACTCCAATTCTAGTACAACTAGACTAATGAAAGCAGGCATAATACGACTCAAGAATGTAATTCGGCTCAAGACATAACTCGGCCTAAGATACAACTCAGCTGAAGACACAATTCAACTCAAGACATTTGGTCGGCTCAAGTCATAATACGGTTTAAAAATTCTATCCTTATCATTATTCGATCGGTATCCATTACGAGAGTGAGAGTTCACAAAGTCCAAGTCACCTACTGCAATGCTATCATGCATTCGTTCGGGTGTTTTAGGGTAAGCCTAAGGTCTCATGTTTAGTCCAAACTCTTAAGTAACACGTATGAGGTCCAACTACTAATATAAACATAAAGTCAAACGTCATTTAATACCACTAAGCATATGAGGCAAAAGTTCTACTTAAATTATATAGTCAAGTATGAACTTCATATGAATTCATGATGCAAGGGGTTTCATATTCTATCTAGGTCGGGATAACATGGCTTGTAGTTCAAGTTGGTGATCATAGAGTAATTGGGTTCAAAGTATTGGTTTTCGACAATAATAACATAGAATTGAAATAACATGATGATTTAAGTTAATTAAAGTATAGTTTTAATTAGGCATTTGCAACGATGTAAGAAAAAATCAAAAGTTAATTCAAAGTTTAAGTGAAAAAGAATATATGAAAAAAAAATATTTTGTAAGGGTAAAGAAAATATTCTACTGGTAGAAGACTAATTTTTTTATTTTGTACGGGTAGAGTAGTGGTCTCTATCGGTAGAAATATGTTCTCAGAAATGAGATAGTAGGATTTTCAACCGGTAGAAATTATATTCTCAGAAATGAGTTAGTAGGCTTTTCAATCGATAAAAACTAGTTTTCAATCGATAGAAAGATCATCTTCTACCTAAGAAATCTTGATTTTATCACAATGGGTGCAATGCCCCAATTTTTGGCAACGATAAGAAAACCCTTTTAAAATAATTTCTTAATTAAATAAATATTTTATAAAAATAGTATCCTTTTATTATTAATAAAAAGTGGAATACATGTATAAAAGTTTAATAAAATACCCAAATCAAGTTTAACTTGTGGTACAACTGTTATAGTACAAATAATCTAATATATAGCAAGCTACGAGTAGGGATCCATGTCTCATTGTAGCCTCCTCCGCCATAGTTTGCATTCTCTTGCGCAAGTTGCATCTCCTGCTGCATCTTCGGATGGTCCTTCGTACCTGGCATGATATGCCAAGAGTAGAAAAATTACACCATGAGTTGTAACACCACGTTGGAAGTACCACCCGACAAACCAACATGACAAACATAACATAGTAGGATATGTACAGAACAAATATAGATAGAACATTGGTTTCTCTTTACTTAATAATTTTTAGGAATCTTACCCTCTGACTTTAGCATAAGGCCTTGAACTGGGATTGACCAATCCTTACCTAGAACCGACTCTTGATGAACTGAGACCTAAATAATATACCCGGCTAAGTCACCATTGAACTTGCAAGGAAAGGATTCTCTACCATCCTATCAAGTCAATTTTGAGCTCACCTTACCTTGATCTACATGAACGTGGTCCACCCCAACATATCTTAACTGCACTCCAATTAAGTTCAAAATCGTCTAGAACTCCGATCATCACTCCTCCTCCCCGAGATCATCTACCTAACTTGCACCTAACTAGGTACAAATGTTTTAGAGGTCACCCTCAACCATTTCTCCTCCATCTAGCTGGGGCCCTTTTCATTACAAAATAAAAAACCGGGTTGACCCCATCTAGTCGAGTCACCACAGTCAAAGCCACCCAAATCTAATTCTGTATCAATTATTTCAATTTGTCTTTATATGTGACCACACAAAAAACAACTACTCTATCACGCTTCCACCGCCTTGATCCAAGTGTCGTTCGCACTAATGTCCCTAGTGTTTGTTATTAGATTTTTCTATTACGGTGCCAATCAGGCAGCATAACTATAGTAATTTAGATATTTTAACAACATAACAACAACATATCGACAGTACATGAACAACAACACAATAACAACATATCAATAGCATAATGTGATCTCAAGTTGACATCCTTCTCTCACAGAATTTCACGGGGACTTGCGAACATAATAATGGTGCTACATGTAGGCATATGCGAAGTGTAAGTGAAGGATCATTATTAAATTTATCCGTTGGAAGTAGTCCCTCAACCTGGCCAATTTCCAATCTGTCGATTGGTTGATTGAAACCCTTAATTAGTCGATCGCAAGTTTCAATCTGTTGCATGCCTCAACTAATCAATCGTAAGTCTCAACCAGTCAAACATAGGTTTCAACCAATCAATTGTGGTTCTGTTGGGTTCTTCAACAGATAGCTATTTTTGGCATAGTAATGTAGTTAAGAAGTTTAGGTGATGAATCCTACCTCGAATGCGTGTTTCGGGAGTATCACGGTGACAATTCGACAACAATTCGGTCCTTTTTCTCCCTTCTCCTTCTTCACAGTAGTTCCCCCCCCCCCCCCTCCCTCCCCTCTTCCCTCTCTATCATTTTAGTCATTGGTGGAAAAAGAAGAAGTAGGATTGGTTATTTATAGAGAAATCTTCAAGGGTGAACACCATTATGATGGAGCAAATCAAAGAGATTTGAGATGGGCCGTGTGGTGGGAGAGAGAGAGAGGGGGGGGGGGGGGGGGGGGGTGTTGGGTGTCTTCCCCATGTGGGTAATAATTTTGTTTCCCATGAGTGTCACTCTATTGTAGTACCCAAGGAGCACCTTGAGCCGTCATTTTGTTCTTTCTAGGCATTTTTTGAAGCTTCATTTTGCCTATAAATTGTAATAGTGTGTGTGTGGCTGATAGTAAGACTGTGAGGTCAGTGTGTGTGCGTAGTGGGTGAGGTAGTGAGAGAGGTCACGAACCAGAGAGAGTGAGAAAGTGAGTTGAGGTTGAGAATCTCCTCCTAGAGAGTTTTTTTGTAACTTTGTATTGTGTTTTATATAAAGTGAAATTTTTCTCTCAAAGGTTTCTTCCATTGTGTGTGCTTGTGATTCCTCGATCCCCAACAGAGAGGGGGGGGGGGGGGGGGGGGGGGGGATGATGAATGAATGTGCTTAAGGGTTGAGCCTTGCATGTTCATCGTGTCAACCATCCATCAAAGCGATTTACCGAACCATTGATTGTTTTTTCAACAAATTAAGCATTGATGCGACTTTATTATTATAAAATGCAACCAAATGATTTTAAAATGAATTCATTAAATTTTAAAATCTCAGGTTATTACAATTAGAGTTTCATGAAGCTCTATGAGAGTTTCGTACACATTAAATAACAATACTAGGCATAATCATTTACCTCAATTGCACGAGTTAGGCTTGAATTGATTTAGAATTTGATGAAATTAAGATGGCTAACTTCTTGCTCTGTTTTAGCACCTTCTCTCAATCTATTTCCTTATCTATCCAGCTCTCATATAACAAAGGATGAAGGTGGAAGAATTATTAGGAGATTTGGGGGTTATTTATAGGGTGAAGGGGGAGGAGGAAGCCATGGAGGAGAGGAGGTACACATTGGTGAGAACTGAAAGAGAGGATGAGGGATATCCTGAGGAATGAAAATGGGAGGAGTGTTGCATATATATATATATATATATATATATATATATATGAATAAATAAATTTATTAATAGAAATGGAGAAAAGAATGGTAACATAACACGATTGTGAGTAAATTATAAATTATTTTTACATTATTCAAAAAATGATGTCCTTGCAGCTAGTCCCACTGAGGATGATACTCGTTTGATAGTATACGAAACAATGTTTTCATCCAAGATTCTCCAGAATTCTCCTATGGAATGATGTGGCATTTTATGTTTCTTTTATTCCAACTGTAAATGGATTACTAAGCATCTTGTTTCAATAATGATACGCCATTGTGAAGTCACGGCGAATCTAAGATCTATGATTAGTGGGGTCAAGAATTAAGTATGGGCAGTCCACTCAATGCTAGTAGGTCCGGCCAATACCGACCCAATATCATATCTTGGGAGGTACTGCATTTAAAAAAAATTCAAATCAATTTTTTTAAAAAGAATTACGCATAAATTGAGACTGAGCAATTAGATTTTGAGACTAAAAAAGAGATTGGGGAAGGTGTTTTAAACCTATTTAGTATGTTATTAATGGGGTTCCAATCAAGAAGATTGGGTCAAAATATTGCTTTGCTAAAAAGAAGAGAAAGTGAAACTATCCTCTCAAAATTCGAAAAAGTTTACTTTTTGCTTTCAATAAATTTCCTTTGTTGGTAAAGAAAACAATTTTAAAAGAGTAAAATGCACTGACCGCCCCTAAGGTTACTAACAAATGCATGGACCTCCAGTAAGGTTTCGGAAAATACAATGAACTCCCCTACTTTTGAAAGTATTTTATCATTACATCCCTCTAGCTAACTTTCGTTAATTAGAGATGGAATTTGCTGATGTCAGTGGGGATGATTTCTTAAATTTCAAAAATACCCTTCCAATATCTATAAATATACCATTAACTTGTCCTATCCTCTCTCAATGCACACAAAATCTTGATCCGTCCTCACGTCACATTAAGGTATGAAAATTTTCTAACTTTAATTTTTTATTCTATAAATGCTCTCATTGATTTATTAAAATGGATATTAATTTTTTTGAAAAAGAAGATCGACTGACAAAAATAAATGACTCGTTACGCAAATTAATTTCTAGAATGTTCTCTCACTAGCATAATCCAAAAAGAAATTAGTTACTCTATTTTTTTTTGTCTTTAGTTAATTTTTTTATATTTGTTAATTTTGTATATAATTTTTGTAATTATTAATTTGTCTTGACAAAAAGAATAAATCTTCCCCTGCTTTGAGTATCTCACATTTCTCCATTTTTGCTTTCCTGTTGTATGAAGTTTGTACATGCTGCTGGGCATGAACATTGAAATGTTTTCTTGATATAAAAAACACAAAAGGAAAAAGATATTTGAAACATCTTTCTGACATTTTTTTCTTCAAAAATACTGGAGAAACATATTTGCTCGAATACTTACACGCACTCACATGAATATGGGGTACTACACCCAATTGTACTGTGTAAGAGCTTCTGTAATTTTTGTGTATCTCCAAACTTATTTTTTTCTTTATGAAAGTCAAATAATTTCACTTAAATTGAATAAAGAACCCCCCCCCCCCCCCCCCCCCCCCCCCCCCCCCCCCCCCACAAAAAAAAAATAAATAAATAAAAAAAATAAAAAAAAATAAAAGTAGAGCAACTAATTTCCTTTTGTTCTTATTTTTTGTTCTTATTTGATTTTTGTTTTTTAGCAGGCAAACAAAGACCATATATTAATTGCTAAGAAAGATTACAATATTACAAAAGTACCCCAAGTAGGAGAGAGACCAACCTAGACATACACACGTGATTAATCCCCCTACCTATCTCTCAACTTCTCAGCCGAAGACACCCTTCCCTACCACCACATACCCTACTGAAGCTCTTACAGCCCCTTTGGATACGAATGTGTGAAAAGAAAGGAAAATATTATAGTTTCTCTTAATGATGAGAAAAGAAAAGAAAGGAATATAACCTCTCACCATCTCATTTGAATCGACAAAATGAGAGAGAGAGAGAGAGAGAGAGAGAGAGAGAGAGAGAGTCATTTCTCTCATTTTCTTACTTATCTTGTTTGGTTAGCCTACATAAGAAAAGAAAAAAAAGAAAGTATCTTATTTATTTTACTAAGATACCCTTTGCAGTTAATAATACCATAAAAGAAATTAAGGATAAAGTAACATGAAAAATTAAACTCCTTTGTGTTTCTTTTCTCATGAAATCTCATCAAAATTGGTGAGAATCAAAATAGAGATTTGGAGAGGTTCTCTTTTCTCACCATTTCTCACATTTTCTCATCATTTCTCACCTCCTAATCAATACAAACATGAGAGAGATTATTCATTCTCTCAATTTCTTTTCTTTTCTCATCAAATCCATCAATCCAAAGGAGCTGTTAGACTATCGAACCTTCTTCCTTAGAAAAATGCATCTTTGTATCTACCACATCGATTCTCGAATTCCGGAGAAGGGAGGGATCCCCCCACCACTACACTGATTCCTCCCTGATTTCTACAAAACACCCGTAACCCTATCTTCTACGTGACCAGTCCTCCATGTAGCACCCCTTTGGAGTTATACAGGAAGTCTCCAATTGTGAAAGGCTTGACCTTCAGACGATCACCAAATCATCGCCGAACGAATTGCCTTTGATCGCTACCACAATAGACTTCCATGGATGATCCTCTTTAGATTATACGCAGTGTCCTTAACTGATCTAGAATCCAAGTAAAGAGTCTGATCTTGAAATCCTCCAGAAATTTCACCCAATTTGGAGTTACCTTATTGAATCGAATGTTGTTTTGAAATTCCAAATGGCCCAGATCAACATCGCCGGGATGACTTGCCACAATGAAATCGGCCACTTCATTGAACGATTTCTCGAGGACCAACCGGACCACCACGTAAGCAATTCTGAAATTGAACTTGGAGTAACCCAGATCACATCCCACCAAGCTAAGACCTTTCCCCATGTTAGTTGGAAGGGTATTTCCGAAATTAAAAAAATTATCCCTACTGACATTAGCAAATTTCATTCATAATTAACGAAAATTAGATAGGTGTAACGATCAAATATTTTCAACAGCAAGGGAGATTATTGTATTTTTCAAAACCTCAAGAAAAATTCCTATATTTGTCGGTAACAACGGGAGCGGTCAGTATGTTTTACCCATTTTAAAAAAGAAACAATGTCGAGACATTTTCTTCTTTTTCTGTTTTGCCTTGCCCAAGGAGAGAGAACATTTATTTGGAGGAGGGACAAATTACCAGAAAAAAGATAAAAAGAAAAAGTCCACTGAGCTCAAATTGACCCCACTTACCCAAGCAATAGCATAGATCCACCCCTGCTTGAAGCTTTATGAGGATGAACTAATAAAAGGCCTCGAACTGAAAATGATCTCAAAATCTACTCGCATTTCTGGAATTTTTTTATAATGTTCATCGGAAGTTAGTAATCACAGGATGAAACCAAGAAATAACTACATGTGCATCCATGTGGAAAGCTTGACGGGGCAATGCGTAGTGGAAATACAAAAACACAATACAATTTCGGCGAAGGATTTGATTTTCATGGAATCAAAGGTCATGTACAAAGAACTCAAAGATATAAAACAATTATTTGAGAAACTTATCACGCCACGAACTATTATTGCGCATAGTTTTAAAAATCCACCACTGGACGAGTTTCAATAGAAAAACTCTTTTGCGGGTCATCTAGTCATACACACCGTAGTGTTTTTTAATTTACAACTCAGTATAGCCTATTTCATTTTTTTCAAACCTTCAAATAAAGCAAGATCATAAAGAAATATCAAAGTTCTTGGGCTATAGTGCTGTAACAAGCTATTTCCACCAAAAGTTACACTAAAACCACTCGTATACCACAAGTGCCAATTGTATATCAAACCATTTTTCCACGTAAAGAAGTGCGAATAGCTACTTTTCGTCTCTTGTCGCCGGAAAGGAAAAACTAGACAGCGGACTAGCCCTCGGGGACCTCGGCGGCAGCTCGGAAATCCGATTACCACCACAATCATAATAAATCACACCGGAAAACTCCGGCGGCTGGCATTTCTCACCCATCAAGATTTCCTTCTGCCACAACCCGCCTTCTCCGAACCCTTCCTCATCCGCTTTGCCACCAACAAGTCTTGCCTCTCCCTCTGCGTCCGTTTTCCGGTGGTGTATGAATGGAATGGCCTTGTTACTGATTGTTGTTATGAGCTGCCTTGGTGACCTTAAAGGGGACTTATTAGGCACAAACTTTGAATCATTGGACTCATTTGAATGAGTTCTTGAGACTTTTTTTGAATGTTTTGCACATAAAGCCACAAGACAAGCGATTGACATGAACAACCCAATTGTTATTAGTGGCATGTGACCCATTTGATGATCAACGGCGGGAATTGGGATTAGCCGGACCATTTTGCGAAGGGTGATATGTGATTTAGGAACTCAGAATCAGTCTTGTTGTATATATAGTTTTATTTGGGGGTTAGTCGTATTTGCTGGTAGCAGTTGGATTAGGAAGCGAGAAGACTTCTTAGCCTTAATTAATTAATTATCATTTTGCCTAATTAATAAAAGAACAATATTACGAAGATAATTATAGAAGTATATATTCGAGTACAGATATATCTAAAATCGTATGAATCACTAGGATTCACACAATACACGAGAAGCGCACGCGTATCAAACCGATCTGTTTCATGGTACGTGTATTTAAAATATTTTCCTTAGTAAAACAACTTTGGTAAGGAATTTAATAACAACCCACGCTTGCCTTATACAATATTATCCGTTTTGGCCATCCAATTAAATCTCATAGACTTTCCAATAGATCACTCATTCCTTGACTGCGCTAGGACGAGCATGTTTTACTATGAAATTCTATTTGATTTTGACGTCCTAACGACTTTAAAAGACCTTGTATAAGATAGGGTCATGATCTATTACAAATATCACCAAACTTACATCAATCAAGCGATGTAAACCCTTGATCACTCATCCGAACATCCACCGAGACTCTCTCTCTCCCGGATGCCGGCCTCATGGCTTGGGTGTCACAAGTGGGAGGTTGGTCTATTTCATCTTGTGCATGCCCTTTCTCTTCAAAATTTGACGCACTATTGTTTTCATGTATTTTCACTAATATGACACTGTGAAAATCTCTGAATACCGAAATCTTGTGACATGATCTTACGATTGAATAAGGACGCAACATGAGTTTCTTCTTACGGTTGAACACTTTATGAAGTAACCTCTTTATAGTTTGAACAAAATTAATAATTTCTTAACGCGATGAGAGATTTTAATCTATTTTTATTTGATTTTATTTTATTGCGATAATTATACAACTCCTATAATTAACGTGAATATCAAAATACGAGTTTAATTAGTTAAAGACACCAGAGTGTATATATGAAAATACATTCGAACGTTTTTTGGGCATCAAGGGAAAGTCATATTATTGATAACGAAAGAATAAAACAAAGTTAAACTTACAAGCCAAAACAAAAAATAAGAGAAGCATAATACAAGCATCAAGACCAAAATATCGTACAATCAAAACTTTCCTTCTAAACATCCTCACTCAAAATCTAGAACTTTCCGTCCGAATTCATTGAATGCTCTCTCCCGAGACCTTAATTCTTTAGCCAAGAGCGTTACGTGGTGCTCTAACATCTTCTATCATCACACATTTATGAACGTATGCATCCTTAATACTAAACTCCATATAAATATTTAGTGATCGAGAATATTGAGGCATCACGTGATAATATACAAAAATTACCCAATAATTTTTTGTTACAAAATGACCAATTAAGCTGATTACAATTTCTAAGTCAAGCACCGACGAAGAGACTGAAATAAACCTCTTTTTTGGGCAAATGATGGACCCTCACAGGGGGAGGTTTTTTTTTCTTCTTCTTGAAAATTACAAAAATAAATTCGACGGTGGTTAGATAGGCATGGCTTTGTCATATCATTAGGAAAGTCTTCCTTTCCATAAATTTAAGAGGCTTAATCTGAAGACTTTCATTATGTGGGGTACAGAGCATGAATCAAGTGATGTAGTTGATTATTAATTGCCCATATGTGTGAATGACCGAAATCAGTGTATAGTTGGGAAAAATGTCAACAAGTCATTTTGGCTTCCTAGAGGGTGGTTGAGTAAACGCCAAGGGTGTGAAGAGAATATGCCACGAACCCTTGGGTTAGGATTGATAAGGGAAAGATTATAGATGAATTTGACTTTTTTTTATCGCCTATTTTGTATCTACCTTTGTCTCCTTTTTGTTTCTCAAACGGTGAATTACCTCCACCTTCTATTTTTGAAAAACTACCGCCCCTTTTCCAAGAAATTTTCATGACAAAAGAAATATAAAAAAAAACTTAATTTTTGTAATTTTAGTCAAACAATGTGTAGAGTCTTTTAATCTATGTTGCGATTCTGCTCGTAATTCTGAATTTGAAATAGTGAGTCAAGAACCTAGGCCTTCAACCACAAACAAGAACTTAGCACTTCCTTGCCGGAGTTGGCTTAGAAAGCACTCCAATGCTTAAGTTAGTACCAGAGGAAGAAGGTTCAATGTACTGAGCTTTGGGTTGCAAGTTTAGATGTACCTTTTTTTCTCAAAGTATTGTACCTTATATACTGCTCCTAACTTGAGCTCCAAGCCTTGGATAGCGGGTGCGAAGCATACTCTTGGTGACAGTGACACCCAACTGAATTCTGTTATGACCTCACCTCTCGAAATGATGACTGACAGCTCATACTCGATGTTCTAGTCTAACTAAATTCCATGTGGAGATTTCATCTTCGAAGAGTGTGATCTCAGCTTGGCAAAGAAGTATTTGGCTCGACTTGGTTTGGGCTCGACAGGATATGGGCCATGCCAAGGTATGGGCCAACTCGGCCCAACAAATTGCTGACATCACGTCATAAGCTGTTTGCCTGGTTGGAGATCAGCCCAGGGTAGACTTGAATGATCTTAGCCATGCAACCGAAGAATCAATGAATCGATTTGGCCCAACTATGCTTGTTCTAACTCGGTCCGAATAGGTGTCGTGCCGACACGGACCTCCACAATAGCCCCTCAACTGCCCATTGGCCTGACAGATGGGTAGTTGAATTTCAATCGGACCGTCTGAAGCGCTACGGGAACAGGTGATTGGCAACAGATGGGATGATAATGCCTTCCCCAATGTGTGAAGTAAAGTGACACGCGTCAATCATCCATTCATCCCAAGTTAGGCGAAAGGACACGTTGCATGCATTTGTGAGATTGGTTTAATTGTTTTTGTGTCTCCTCGGTTCTCCCACACACCTTTTCGAACTGACGACAACTTTTTGTATTTCCTCTATTTATCCAGTATCAAAAAGTTTTCATTTTTACTTACCCATTTCCTTTCTCTCTCTATCCTTCTTCTTCTGTAGCTTTGAAACTCTACCCTTCGTCTTTGTTTGATCATCGTCTTTCTTCAGTGAAGCTTTTCCCTGTTTGTTTGAATTCTCAGACTATTTGCCGAGCCCCTGCTTGCAAGTTTGCATCCGCTCATCCATCCTTCGTAGTTTGCGTGTTATGTTTCTCTCTTATGCATGCTGTTCACTTATCTAATGCATTTCTTCCCCCTTTTAGTTTGTGTGTGTATCGACTCAGTCCATGTCTATAATCTGAACCCCCATGAGTTTGGTAGTGTCTCCTTGTGCTCGTTATTGTACTACACTCTGTCATTCCTTCTCTTTTGAAGGGAGTTACACCATACTGTCACGGACCTGGAGTTTTCAAGCGCAGGGACGGTCCGTGAGGCTAGCCCGCAAGCGTGCGTCGTTTGCCTTGAGCGCTTGCGCCTGGGGTTCCGCCTTCACCCGTGGGCCTGCATGCTAACTGGTTTCGGCCTACCTTGGCGCTCATCAGTGGAACAGCATCAGTCCCAGACCAGTTTGTGCAGGGATGGTCAAGTCCCTCCTCTTGAAGGATCCAGCTCCAACCTGCACACCCCTTCTCCGACACCGTCCATGCCTCCTCAATTGCCTCCCCAGCCAGCATGTTTCTCCATATTCACTCGCTGCATGTGTCAACGGGTGGCATTGCATTTTTAGCCAAAAAGCCAGCCCGTGACACTCTCCCCCACCTGATTTGTGACGCCCTCGTCACAAGCACATCCTTAGTGCGGCCACTCCACAAAAGCTGTCGTAGTATCACCACCCCATGACTCTGGTGCTCGCCTACCTCGGCTTCCACACACCCCCTTTGAGCACAGGACTACGTCAAGCCCTCCATTGCTTCACAGTGCATCCCGGACACACTCGCCCCATGGAGTTGTGCATTGCAGCTCTCCGCAACGCCACATTTCATGGATGCCATCCTCGCAGGGTCTCCAGTCCCAATCGTCTGGCTCTGATACCACTTGTCACGGACCTGGAGTTTTCAAGCGCAGCGACGGTCCATGAGGCTAGCCCGCAAGCGTGCGTCGTTTGCCTTGAGCGCTTGCGCCTGGGGTTCCGCCTTCACCCGTGGGCCTGCATGCTAACTGGTTTCGGCCTACCTTGGCGCTCATCAGTGGAACGGCATCAGTCCCAGACCAGTTTGTGCAGGGATGGTCAAGTCCCTCCTCTTGAAGGATCCAGCTCCAACCTGCACGCCCCTTCTCCGACACCGTCCATGCCTCCTCAATTGCCTCCCCAGCCAGCATGTTTCTCCATATTCACTCGCTGCATGTGTCAACGGGTGGCATTGCATTTTTAGCCAAAAAGCCAGCCCGTGACAATACGCACCCTAACTTCTATATGCATTTTACTACTACGTGTCAAAGGCCATGTCTCATGGCAAGTATAGGTCTATGTTTGACAGTAAAGAGTCAATCAGGGCCTTTAGAGCAAAATACAACATAACCAATGATGTTCGACTGAGACTCATCCCTACCAATAATGCACCAACCCCATAGGGAGACATGATTCATATCCCCATTGTTGCCATCGTTGAAGGAGGGGTTTGTTTCCCCTTGCACTCGTGCATTCGTATATTTTTCCATGAGTTGAAGCTGACCCCGTCCCAGGTCTCCATAAACGTTTTTAGAATCTTGTATGGTTTTCTTAGATTGTCTGAGATGTATAGTCTTGACATTGAAATTGAGGATACATTTGGTGGATATACACTCAAACAAAATAAAAAGTAGAAACGCTATTTTTCATAGTGTCTCCCTGGACGGGAACACATCCTCCAACGTCTTCCTGATTTTGATAAGCATGCTAATGATTTCCTCTGCATGAAAGATAATTTCGAATTTTTCCCTGACGAGTTGCTCATCTATCATGTCCCTAGGGAAAGAAGGGCTTTAGGTGCATGCTTAACTTATTTTCTTTCTTTGACATTTTGCTGAAAATTTCTGGTTTTGGAAGTGAATTTTCTCTTCTGTTGTCTTTTTGTCTTAGTCGACCAACTTGCTCCCATCTTTAAGTGAGAGACCAACCTTGACCATTTTAGCAAGTTTTGCGAGATGCCGGCCCGAGACGCACCTTTTATTCTTGGTTATTCTTCGAAGTATTGCAATTATCTAGGGAGGGGAAGAGTACCTGACATTGAGGAGGCCGATAGTAATGAAGTCATGTCCCAAGATTTTGGGCATTCTATGAGGTGAGCCTTTGTTAAGCACGAAGTACCTGAGTTTGCCGAGCCGGACAGCGAAGGAATAGCCTCTCTTCTCGAGTTTCCCACACCGTCATCCCCCAACTTTGAAGAGGTATCTAGCCATCCAATGAAGCTGCCCGCGAAGAATATGGCCGAGGTGGTGGGCTTCAAACGTAAGAGAAGCCAACCAGCTGACCCATCCGGTGAGAAGGAGGCCAAGTGTTGAGTGCAATATTGCACAATAACATGGTTCAATGTACCCAATGTAGCATCTATGTGCAGGCAAATTTATTGTTCTACTTAATACGGCACGAATAGTTATTTTTGCCTCATTTCAGGTTTTTGAGAGCTAACTGCATGACTTAAGGCTTCATTACTATTCAAGGGCCTCGGGACCATTTATGACATTGATAAAGGACCAAATGAAGTTCCAAGAATGATAAAAGGGAAGCTAAGATGAAAGAATAAAGAAGTCATGAAAATTAAAGACAGACTCATTCTCTATCGATAAAGAATCGAGCCCTATCAATAGAGCCTAACCAACTACTCAGAAAAGTAGATAACTCTATCGATGGAATGGAATCATATCGATAGAGACCCGTTCTATCGATATAAGAAGTGCCTATCCATAGTAGCCATTTTTCACTTGCCTATTGATAGAGGAGTCTTTCCTATCGATAAAGGCCAAAAGTTCAAAATCAGACAGTGCACTTGCCTATTGATAGAGGAGTTTTTTCTATCGATAGAGGCCAAAAGTTTAAAATCAGACAGTGCAATTGCCTATCGATAGAGAACCTAGTTCTATCAATAGAATATCATTTTTGACAGAAGAAATAGACCTCTGTATCATAGAGAAATACTCTTTATCGATAGAGAGTGCCTGATGCGCAATAAATGCAGATTTTGGCATTTTACACTTTAACACTCTTTGAGATATATTTTTCCATGACTTTTACTTTGAAAGAGGATGTAAGAGGTTTATTTCAGCATGATTTTTGTCCCCGCTTTTCATATATGGGTATGTGTATGGGAGAGATAAGTGGATCGCATACTTAGGCAATTTTTTCATGCTTTCAAGTTTTTTAGTTCTTGAGAGCTTCTTTCTCTAGCTATTGAAGTTCTTCATTTTCCCGAGTCTACTCCTTCAAGTGTAAGACATTATCTCACTGATAAGTAAGTTAATCCAAGACTTAGTTCATTTTGTGTTCACTCTATTATCTTATTTTTTCGACAAGTTGCCAGAATCTTTGCTATTAACTTGGTGTGCTGTTGTTCCACAGATTTTTATTTCTTGTTGGTAAGTTCATCCTTCTTATTAAAATTTTAGCCTTATCCTTCTTATTCCCTTCATGTTCATCATCTCTTTCATAAGCATGAGTAGCTAAACTTTCATAAACTAGATCTTACGATGAAGTTTATCTAAAACTCACTCCTATTTAATATCTCCTAGATATTTTACAAGTTTGTTCCTAAATCTATTTAAGTTCTTATTTCTAGAAATAAACTTTTGCTTAGTTATTGCCATTTATTTGATATATCTAATACTTAAGCCTATGTCCTTCCTATTTTGGATTATCTTTTCTTGAACTTGAATTGATTTGGAAGTACAGCTTTTGAACTGAAAAGATTGATTTTTCATCGAATATTTTCCAACCTAGAAATCCTAACCGGAATCTAGATTGAGTTATAAGAGGAGATATTGTCTAATAGAAGTTTAAGTTAAATGGACTCTAAAAACTGAGCTTATTCCTTAATATTGATTTATTCCTTCATTAATATAATATAGTTGTTAATCATCATCAAAATAAACTTTGAGGTTGATGTCTGAAAAATTGAAGAACTAAATTTGCGAAGTATTTTAATCTAGTTACTTTTCTCCGTGGATCGATACTCTAGATTCTCCACTTTACCTCTTTTAAATCTTTGAGGGAAGTCCGATTTTATAAAATTAAACCTTGATTAGGCCGGTCACCAAGCTACTCAAATCCGAACCCTTCGTTGAGTATGACCGACCTGTGCCCAAGAAGTAGAGAGTTGAGGCGTGGCTACTCTGGATAGAGTGAAGGTACCTCCTCCCCCCATTGGGACTATAGTGGCGGAGACCCATCTAAGTGAGTCTATATATGGAGGTCAGGGTGCCTCCCTCAGGGGTAGGAGCCCCAATCTGGAGACCTCTTCTACCTTCTCTTGGTCGTGGCCTTGTTCGAACAAGTGACTCTGTGACCAATAGGCATGTGGCTCTTGGGGTCACCAAGTCAGTGATGTTGCCGGAAGACATAAAGGCCCAGCCAAGAGACGTCGTGGAGAATCTTCAACAAGGTTTACAAAAGCATATTAAGGTGAGGTTCGTTCCTTTTCTACCATTGTGATATGTCTTACTCTGTCCATTCTTCAACTTGGACCTCCTTAATTTGTTCTATTGTCTTTAGGCTCTTCAGCATTCCGTGGGGGTGAACACCCAAATTGAAGAGATTGTAAAGATGGTGCAGGGCCACAAGGAGTATGCGAGGGAACTAAAGATGACCATGAAGAAGAGGGAAGCTAAGATCACCCATAGAGATAAGATGATGACCGAGAATGAGAAGAAGCTGAAGGATGTGAAGCTGAAAATGAGAGACATGGAGTTATAGCTAAAAAAGGAGAAAAAAACCCAAGATTTGCTGAGGACGGCTGCCTTCCAGGAGGATTTTGTGAAGGCCGAGGTGAAGTATGTGGCTGAGATGGAGGCCCTAATAGATGACATCTATCAGGAAGGATGGTGTGATGCTCTGGAGGCGGCCCAAGTCCCTGTGAAACCCCCTTGTATCAGAGTTTGTCCAAATGCGCCCCTAGATGTGAGGAAGGATGCTGGAGCAGAAGGTTCTTGGCCTGCTACTAATCCTACTCTTGGTGCTGGCCTGGCCCAAGTGAAGGCCGTCCAGCCTCTCAAGGGACTGCTGAAAGAAGGGGGAACTCCGGAAAATCCAAGGGCAAATGTGCCATTGTCATTTCTTTTGAGAGAGAAAGAGGGGGGGGGGGGGGAGAGGGAGAAGGAGAGAAAGTGAGTTGAGAGTCTATTTTACTGGAACTCTTTGTTTTTGTTTTCTTGATAAGGGCTAGGCCCTTCTGGTGGTATAAAAAGCTTAGTTTCATTGGATGGTTGGGTCCACCATACTTTTATACATTCTTTTTATTAATCTTGGTACTTTTGAACAGTTTGCCCAATACTGGTTGTTCTGCATGCTTGTCTTCTATTTTGTCTATCTATAATGGTCTTTCCCATAAGTGTTCTCCCCCCACTTTGGGTTGGGACAAGCTTGCATTGGTCCTGGGCCAAAGTAGGACGGAGGGAAAGGTTGCACGTGTTCAATTGCATTAGGCCATCTGTGAGCTTGGTATGTCTGACTCGACCCTGCTACAGATATAGAAGAAAAGAACGTTTCGCGTGAGACCTCGGCAAGACGATTCCTTTCTAAATGATATTCCATAGATCCATGAGGTGGTCGGCAATTCCACCAGACCACGATCTGTGAATAATCATTTGGCTCAGCCATACCACTGAGATGAGATGTGAATGGAACCCATCAGGGCCCGACTATGCCGCCAAGCCGGTTCCTTTTTGAATGATATGCCACAGATCCATGAGGTGGTTGGCAATTCTACTAGATATGATTTGTGAACAATCATTTATCTTGACCACACCACCAATACGAAAGGCAAATGGAACCCATGAGGGCCCAACTATGCCATCGAGCCAATTCTTTATGGGAAAATGATATGCTACAAAGCCATAAGGTGGTCAGCAATTCCACTAGACCACGATTTGTGATCAATTATTTGGCACGACCATACCATCGAGATGAGAGGTGAATGGAACCCATGAAGGCCTGGCTATGCCACCAAGCCGGTTCCTTCTGTGAAAACGATATGCCACAAACCCATGAGGTGATCGGCAATTCCACTAGACCACGATTTGTGAACAATTATTTGGCTCAGCCATACACTAAGATGAGAGATGAATGGAAACCATGAGAGCCTGGCTACGCCCCCAAGCTAGTTCCTCATTAGAAACCATGGAGTGTAGAGTAGGATTTATAAAGTGACTAAGAAAAAGTGCAACCAAAGTTGTATTCATTTGATAGTGCTTTTCAAAAGGTGCAGCTCTTCCTTGGGAAAAGAGCAAAACTCACGACACGTAGCCGATCGGGTAAATTAGTGATAATATTTTCAAAGGTTCTAAGCGTTCCATGGTCTGGGGATGGGAATGCCGTCCATATCCTCTAGTTGATAAGAGCCCACGCCAGCAATCTTTGTAACTTAGTAGGGACATTCCCAGTTTGGCCCCAACTTGTTTATCTTCTTGTTCCCTACAACTCGTCGGTGGACCATCTCACTTGGTTTAAATGATCTGGTTCGCACAATTTTCTTGTAGCTTCTAGAGATCTCTTGTTGGTATTCTGCTAGCTTAATACGTGTAGTGTCCTATCCTTACTCTGCCAAATCCAGGTTGAGGCGAGGTGCCTCATTATTGGTGTCTTCATGGAATTCCTTGATTCAGATGGTGGGAAGGCCAACTTCCAGGGGAATGCCAGTCTCCATGCCAAATGCTAGTGAAGGGGTTTGGCTAGTGGACCTCTACGGAGTAGTTTGGTATGCCCATAGAACATGGTGTAACGCTTCTATCCATTGCCCTTTGGCCACCATTAATCATTTCTTGATCCCTCCTATAATGGTTTTGTTGAAAGATTTGGCTTGGCCGTTGCACTGTGGGTAAGACATCGTTGAGTTGTAGATGTTGATCGGATACTCAACACAGAAGTCGGTAAAGAGCCCCTCCACAAATTGTGTGCCATTGTCGCAGACAAATGCATAGGGAATCTCAAGATGAGAAACAATGTTATGCCATACGAACCTCTTGACATCTTTATCCTCGATGGTGACCAATGGTTTAGCCTCCAACCATTTTATGAAGTAATTTGTTTCTGTGATTAGAAATTTGAACCCGCCAGGAGCGATTGGAAACTCTCAAACGATGTCTAAACCCCACTGGGCGAATGGCCATGGAAAGGTAAGGGCTTGTAGGTTTTTGGCCGATTTATGCATGATTGGAGCAATGCGTTGGCAGTTCTTCACTATCTTCTCAGCATCTTGCTTCATATGGGGTTACCAATATCCTTGTGATATGGCTCGATGAATGAGGGAATACCCACCGGAGTGTTAGCCACAACTTCTGGAATGAAGTTCTCGTATTTTTTGGTCATGTCCGGATCGATGCACAATAGGTATGGCCCGCAGAAAGACCCTTTATAGAGATTCCTAGTTGGACCGAGCAAAAACGTGACCACTCGGTGATGAAGATGGTGAGCCTCTCTTTGGTCAGTAGGAAGGACGTCACCCTGATGAAAAGCAATGAGGAGGTCCATCCAGCTTGGTCTTTGCTCAGTATTAAAAATCTGAAGGATTTCTTCTGGCTGCTCGGAGCTTGATCTATCTAGGGTGGCTACAAAAATTATCCTTTGGCCCCCCTTCTTTGAGGCCGAGTCAAGGCCTGCTAGAGCATCTGCGTTGGCATTTTCTTCCCGGCCAATTTGCTAAATATGAAAACTTTTGAACTATTGAATCTGCTCCTTCTCCATGCCAATGTACCTAGCCATGCTTTGATCCCTTGCTTCATATTCTCTAGACAGTTGGTTGACAACAAGCTAGGAGTCACTATGGACAATGATTTCTTTGGCCCCCAACCCTTTCGTAGCACGTAGTTCGGGGAGCAAGGCCTTGTACTCAGCCTCATTGTTAGAAGCTTGAAAGTCGAGTTTGAGAGAGTTCTTGTGTAGAACCCCGCTTGGTGAAAGGAGGACGGCCCCAGCCCTATTGTCAGGGTGGTCAGATGCATCATCGATGTAGAGCCGCCAAATATCCCCATGAAATAACTGTCAGGCAACTGCTAGTTCTTCATGCGCGTGGCTAGTTGTGCTTGGTGCTAAACAGGCTACACAGTTGGTGCGAGGCGAGAACTCGACGAAGACCTTGGCTTTAATGGTCGTCCTGGGCTAGAAGCTGATCTGAAAGTTGGCTAGTTCCACTGCTGACTTGAAAATCTTGTTTGATAGGTCGACTTTGCGGAAAAGGGATGTTAATAGGAATTTAGTCAAAATTGTGATAGGATTGAAAATATGGTGCGAGCTTTCATGAGGCCGAGATCAAGGCCAAAGCTAACTTTTCAAGTGGTTGGTATCTTGTTTTTGCACTAACCATCGTTTTACTTGCATAGTAGATCGACAGATGGTCCTTTCCCTTTTGGCGGACCAGAACTGAACTAACGGTGTGTTGTGAGATAGCCAAATAAAGGTACAACTCCTCTTGTTCTAGGGATTTAGTCAGGAGGGGTGTCAAACTGAGGTAAGCTTTAAGCCCTTCTAATGCTTCGTTATAGTTGTCGTTCCATTGGACGCTCCTTCAACTACTCTTCTTTAGAATTTCAAATAAAGAATGACTGACATTTATTGGACAAACGACTGATAAAATGATTCAATGTCGTCGCCATGCCAGTCAATCTTTGAAATTCTTTAGAATAACTATGTGAGGAAAGATTTTGTATAGCCGAGACCTGAGTTGGGTCGGTCTTGATTCCACGTTGTGTTACTAGATGGCCGAGAAATTTACCCGAACCGATTCCGAAGGTGCACTTTTCTGCAGTGAGCCTCAACCTGTGAGTCTTTAGTATGTTGAATATGACTTGTAAGTTGGCCAAGTGTGAGCTCTCTTTCTTGCTTTTGACTGCCATGTAGTTGATGTAGGCCTCCATGATGTCGCTAATTTGTTTCTCGAACATCTGAGTGACCATCCTCTGGTACGTTGCTTCAGCATTCTTCAGACTGAGCGACATAACTCTATAGCGGAATAGGCCTCTCAGGTTGATGAATGTCATTTTGGTCTTGTCGTCTTCGTGCATGGCTATCTGATTGTATCCTCGGTAGACATCCATGAAGCTCAACCGCACATGGCCAGCCATTGCATTGACCAACTGGTCGATGTGTGTGAGAGGAAAGCAATTGTTAAGACATGCGTAATTGACACCCCTTGCTATTTGCCATTTTTCTTTTTTACCACTACTGTGTTAGCCAGCCTAGTGGGGTACTGAACCTCCTTGATCGCTTTTGCTTCCAACAGTTTGCCGACCTCTTTGACCACTACTTTTGTGTTCCTGTTGGTGGATCTTCTTGCCTTTTGGACCACTGGGTCTCGCTTTGGTTCCACATTCATCTTATGGGTGATGAAGCGTGGGTTGACGCCTAGCACGAAGTCCAAGCAAGCACCTCTATAGTTTTGTTCAGAAACGCCACCATCTCAAACCTCTCTTGTTCGATCATTAAGAAGCTGAAAAAGGAAGCGGTCTGGGGAAGACTGGTCGATGGACACGGTGATAAGATCCTCAACAGTCTTCGTTGTTGCCGCCATGTTGACGTCCTCCAAGATCGGGACATTTGGGATCTCGACCTAGTGAATCTACTCAAAGTTGACCTTAATCTTGACAGTGGCAACATAGCACTTCTTGCTGCTATTTGATCTCCCAAAAACTCCTCTACTCTATGGGTGCCTGGGTATCTTACCAACTGGTGGTAGGTTAAGGCCACCGCCCTCACCTTATGCAACTAGATATGCCTTAAGATGGTATTATACAGATTCGACACGTCTACAACCACGAATTCACATTTAATTGTGATGGACCTGGCTTGAAGCTGTAACATGAGCTTTCCAAGGGGCCAAATCGGGGCCCCGTTAAACCCTACTTGTGGGACCTCGGTAGGTCATAGCTCTGCTTTTGATAACTCTGTCCTTTTGAAAAGAGAGTAGTAAAGGACCTTTGCCGAGCTTCCTCGATCCACCAATACTCTCCTGACATTGCATGGGCTGAGGTGAATCGTGATGACCAAGGCATTGTTGTACGGCTGTTGGACTCTATCTAGATTGTTGTCAGGAAAAAGACATTATCCCGGAGGTGGCCGGCTCCATTCTTGGCTTCTTTGTTGGGACATCAATACTCATTACCTGGGTCGTTCGTACTTCTAGAGAAGCTTCTCTCTTTACCTGGGTCGTTGTTGTTACTACCAGAGTCATTTCTCTATCGATGAACTCTTGCAAATGTCCTTCCGCGACTAATTTCTCTAGGAACTCTTTGTACGGCTTGCATTGGTCAAATGTCCCTTCTCCCTGTGATACGAACATCTCATTATGGAGCCATCATCGCTATTGCCGTCACCCAGCAATGGCCATCTGAAGTATGGCTCTCGCTCGATCTTATGTAAAAGTACGTAGATTGGTATTGTGAAGACCGTGGTGATAACTACATACTCATGGGCTTGGGGAACTCTCTTCTCCCCGGTTCGGACTGCGTTGACTCCTTGTTTGAGATTTTCAGAGCTAGCCATCCCCTGGATGACCTTCTGCTCGGCCAGACATCGCTCGTACCTAGCGTCTTCTAATCGATAGTGCTTGTCAATCCTTCCAATGAGGTCATTCATATTTGATGGGTTTAATAGCATAGATCTTCAAAAAGTTGGGTTCTGTGATCTAGTACCAGCTTGACGGATGTGACGACTATGGCTGGGTCGCATCCTTGAATCTCATTAAATAGCTCCCAATATCGCTCAACATATTGGCGGAGTGATTTCATTGCCAACGTCTTTAGGCCGGGCAGAGTATCTACTTTCTACTTCTATTTCGTGCTGGTAATGAACCGAGCCAAGAACACTAGAGATAGCTCTTTGAAGGATGAGATGGATGATTTCGGTAGCCTGTCAAACCAGAGCAGGCCTAGTTCTTCTAAACTGGATGAAAATAGTTTATACATTAACCCATCGTACCAACTGTAGAGGGACATCATCTGAGTGTAGTGGACCAAATGCGTGTACGCATCCGTCATGGGGTCATATTTTTGGAATTTCGGGGTGCTGAATCCTTGGAGGCCGTGCAGACTCAATTTTCCCAGTGAATGGGGAAGAAATGAGTTGATCATGCATAGCGTTCTGGGAATCCAGAGCTGGCTGTGCTCTCCTCCTATCTTCCAAACGTCTTTGTAGATCATCCTTCTCTTATATGGGAGAACGTTCCCTCCTCCTATCCTTGGGAGAGCATTCTCTGTGGCGGTGGTCTCAAGCTTCTGCTTGCTCTTCTTCATGTGCACGTCGTTCATGTCTTCTTTTTTGCTCACGGTGTTGGTTTTTTTCCAGCTGAGTCTCTTAGTGGCAATTTGTTCACTGGTTGTGTCACATGCGTAATGGGGAAGGAAACTTGCAATAGAAGATGTTCTCAGTTGGAGCAAAGCATGGACTCGTGAGGGATCTCGCTCCTCGTTGTTCGAGGGCGTAGTTCTGGGGTTAGGCTATGCTCCTCAATAGAGTTTGACCTTCTCGCCATCCCAAGATTCCCAATGCCTTGTAGCGGTGTGGTCCCCTAGTCTATCTTTGACTGAAATCCTATGTAATGATGGTGGCGGTCTAGTGTCGGAGTTTGATAGAGTTGATGGTGGCGGGGAGCCCAGATCGAAAATAGTCTTTTGATTGGTGGACACGAACCTCTGTCCTCAACTTGGTCACCTCGTGCTGGATCGTCTGAAGGAGCTTATCTTTCTCATTCATACTTACCTCAAGCTTCTCTATGTAGGCTCTGGAGCTAGGATTCAGAGCTACTGTTTCAGGGGAGGGAAGGATGTTGTAAGATCCGCTGGCCATGTGATGAGGGTCTACAACATCTTTTTCCTTTGCCTGGTTAGGTCGTGGCTCTATTTCACCAACTACCACCATTGCTATCAGTTAACAGGAGATTCTACGGATGATAGTGCCCGAAATCCAAAGAAGAGGAATTAAGCTTTTTCGAAAGAATGGAATCAGAACAGAATTAGACTCCCATTGTGGTTGTCAATTGTGGAGTCTTTTAATTCACGTTGCGATTCGGCTCGTAATTCTAGATTTGAAACAGTGAGTCAAGTACCTAGGCCTACAACCATAAACAAAGGGTTAGCACTTAGTTGGCCAGAGTTGGGCCAGGAAGCACTCCAATGCTTAAGTCAGTAGTAGAGGGAGAAAGTTCAATGTACTGAGCTTTGGGTTGCAAGTTTAGGCGTACCTTTTTTCCTCCAAGTGTTGTACCTTATATACTGCTCCTAGCTTGACCTCCAAGCCTTTGATGGCATGTGCAAAACACACTCCTGGTGACAGTGGCTTCCAACTAAATTCTGTTATTACATCACCTATTGAAATGATGACCGACGTTCAAAGAGTGTGATCTCAGCTTGGTAGAGAAGTATTCGACTCGGCCCGACCAGGTTTGGGCTCAGCAGGATATGGGCCATGCCAAGGTATGGGTTAGCTCGGCCCATGTAGATTGCCGACATCACATCATAAGTTGTGTGCCCGGTCGGAGCTTGGACCAGGGCAAACTTGAATGATCTCAACCATGTAGCTGGAGATTCAACGAACCGATTCGGCCCAGCTACGCTCATTCTAACTCGGTCCGAATAGGTGTCGTGCCGACACAGACCTCCACATAATGAAAAAATAAAATTTTAAGGCATATAAAGATTAAAAAAAATAAAAAACATATAGTTGTATATATTAATATATAAATGTATTAATACATAAATGGGACCGAGGTCGAAGCAAAAATCAGATAGAATGTACGTGGGTCCGTATCCGAACCAATGTTTAAACTTTTATTTAATAATTATTTCGAAGTTCAATCTGATTCTCTAAAAAATTTTCAAAACTCCAACGAGATAAATAATTGCCATCCCGACCTTGGGTTAACTTGATGATCAAGACAACAAACTTTTAGGCTTTTAAAGTACTATAAATTACGGTTTCAGTCTATCCAAAATTTTACCCCGACTTACATTCATCTTGCGCAATTAA
This sequence comes from Arctostaphylos glauca, assembly GCA_019985065.2. Lineage (NCBI taxonomy): Eukaryota > Viridiplantae > Streptophyta > Magnoliopsida > Ericales > Ericaceae > Arctostaphylos > Arctostaphylos glauca. The sequence goes on along the minus strand of JAHSPW020000014.1, from coordinate 3,724,883 downwards.
CATTAATATTAATCATCCGTACGTAAACAAATTGCATGCGTGTAAATTGGGCGATGTGATTGTTTCATCAGCCCAATATACTTTTAGGTCTTTATCAAACATTAAAATAAGACATATTCTATTGAGTAGGTAAACAATTGGGACATTTGCCCCCAAAATATATTTTATTCTTTTCTACAATAAGCCTGAAGCGTGGGACGAAATAGTCCACCTTTATATTTGTGTACTGACAGAAAACAAACTTAAATAAAAAAGTGACATACCTAATACACCATATGAGAATGTCACCCTCAAATATGATCACATAGACTTAAGGTTTTATTGGTTGATTTCACAAGTTGTAATCTTGGGGGCCACCTGATTCTAGACTAAATCCACCTCTTCTTTCCTTGAACTCACTGAAGACGCGTTGAAAACTTAGTCACACGATTTTTTTGTCGGTTTCGCATTCTTGTTCACGATTCTCATGTTATGTTCTCGCTTTTCATTATTGTTTCCATAGATTTTAGTAGTTTGAAATGTTCTCGAAAGACACTGTTACGCTCTTTGCACTTTTGTTTATATTTGTACGTGCACATTATGTGACTTTGATTGGTAATGCCATTCATTTTTGTTTGTACAGTGGATGTTAGTATATTTTTTTTTTGCTAAGTGTGGATGTTAGTATATTAGTGAGTACTATTTCAATTGGAGTTCGATATTCCTCTACCAATTTGAATTTTCAACCTCGCCATTAAGAAAAAAAAGTAAAAACCATTTGAGCTAATCTCAAGGGTGCCCTTGCGTATTGGTCGATAAGGGTGTCATTGTCATCTAATTTTATCGAACAACTTGATACTACGAAAGCTAGCCCTTTCCAATTACTCTTTTAACAAGTTGTAATCAACCTAATATTTGGTTTTCACCCTTATTTATTTTTTCTCTTCCACTTGTGAAGGATTATATTGTGGATTTATATTAATTGCACCCGCACCCCCTCCCCCCCAGCGCTTTCCGTGTATGCGATTTAACTAAATAAAATATTATCGGATTATATATATATTTTTAAGAGAAATGAAATACATTACGTTACATACATAACTGCATGTGGTATCTACTTCACTTGAATTTTTTACATCTTACATGGCCTATCCATATTGCATAGCCGCAGTTAGAGCCGAGCTTTGTAGTGTTCATTTAGCTACTTTACTATTGGAGAAAGTCTAAATCGACTTGAGCCAAGCTCGAGATCTATCTCGAACTTGAAAAACAAAATCGAACTAAATTAAATTCACTTCTATAAAGAATTCTCAAAAGAGAGGGGCAAAATATATAAGCCTAAGTTAAATTAAATACATTTTTTTTGCTCCGCAAGTACATTAAATACATAGATTATTAGTAAGTTTCAACCATCAAATGAACAAATTTGCACAACTTAAAAATGTGGGCAACGTAAATAATAGATAGGATCCATTTGCTATTAAAATAAAATTTGATTAATGCAGTTAATCTTGTGTTCAAAAGCCCATTTGACCGGAGCTAGGAGTTAGGCTAGACTCAAGCATGGCATGATTACTATCCATTTGGCCAAATTAAATCATTGGCTTATTGGTTATTTTATTTTAAAAAACTTACTCTCATTGGATTAAATTATTTCAAATAAAATAGAATATTGAGATTTGGTTTGTACCCCGTGGCAAGAGTCATTTACTATGAAAGTAAAAGGCTCAATGGCCCTCAATTATTAGTTTATTGACTACCATTTGGACTAAATTATTCCAACTAGAGTTATTTTAGAGCATAATTTTTTATTTATCACATGCAGTAAAATAAAATTATACATTAAATTTTGATATTTATCATGTGGAATCAAACAAAATCCTACTTTTAGGGACAAACATGGAGAATTCACAAAAGCAATTTGAAGTCCTTTAAACTGACAGTTATTCCATCACACTAAGCATTAAATGCGTGTTTCAAGCATCCTATCAACGCTATAGTTGGCACACATCTGGCTGTGGGACATGCTGACAGTTAAAAGGTGAACTTTGGGACGTTTGTTTGGCCAAGTGTCTCAAATTCGGATCCCAATCGTGTAAAGAACCAATGGCTAATATTGAACATAGGGGGGATTTCAATAGTTCCCCCATTTTCCTTTTACCCCGTCTTTTGCACTTCATTCTCTTTACTTTTGTGATGCCTCCTTCTGCTTTCTCACTGGAAAATGCTACCATCACACCTCATAACACACCCCAAAACACACCCGTGTGGGGCCCACCTACATCTATAAAGCCAAAAATTAAACACCCCCCTAATTTTCATTTCCCCCCAAAACTTATTTCTTCTCAGGCCTATTCTACAGAGAAAGGCAGAGAGAGAGAGAAGGGGAGGAAGAAAAAGGGCTGTCGACCAATACATCCACGACCTCCACCGCAAATCCAGTCGCGACCTCCACGGCCAACCCCAACGGCGACCACCACCACCCAGCCGGCGCACTAGCCGACCACCACAGCCGATGGCTACCGACGACCTCCATTTCCCACCGCTGCAACCTCCAACGGCATGCCCCTGTTGAACTCTTCCACCGCCCACCAAACTCCTCCACCGTCCAACCTTGCTGCAACCTCCACCGCGACCTCGACCGCCCAACCCGACGCAACCTCCACCGCCATATCCCGCGACCCAACCGTCCTACATCGATAGATTTCTGCTGGTGTTTTTTTATGCTTTATGTTTTGGAATTTGAAGGTTTTGAAGATTTGAGGGCAGTTCACGTAGGAATTATGTACTGGTTTTTCTGCTTCTGTAATCCGGGTTTGGATAATTAGTAGGCCAATATGTTTTTTGCAGTTTCTTTTTCGTTTTTTGGCCTTCTTTCTTTCTTTGTTTTGGCTTGGTTGGTTGCTGGCCAACTAATTTTAAACATTGTATCTTTCCTTCTTCAATTAATTAGTTTTGGCTGATCAGAAGAAAAAAAATGATTGTGATGGAAGTTTAGAGGAAACCACACCATTTAGGTGGATGGGCTTCAACCAAAGTTGTGGTTACTTTATTCAAAAGAAGGGCGACGCTCCATTCAAACCGAAAGAAGTAAAACTGGTTTTCATAAATTCCAGGATTTGAAGTAAACTGATTTTCATAAATCCCAGGATTTAACGATACTTCCATGTTTTGAGCATCTTCATATCATAGCATATTAAATCCATTGTAACTTTTGTTGCCTTATTCAAAAAGGGAGAAAGTGGTGGGATATAATGGTTGATAAAAAAGTAAGCAATCCACTAGGAGAACTGATGTATTTACAAGAGTCTGTAACTACAAATCTCCCATATTTGCCAAAAAAATCCTTAGTAAATACCATCATGATTAATAATGGCCTTGTCTTGGCCTCCCAAATCTGAATGCTCGAGCACTGATGTTCAATTGCTACTCTTTTGGCATCACCGGATCACCAAGCTAAGAAACAACTTCTAAATACCTCTGCTCTTGGCATCCCACAAGTATATTTCTGAGCCCAAAGCAACAGCTAGAAAATTGGTTTTCCCCCAGCCCATGATGTTCAAGTAGTAGTGCAGCGGAAATGGAGAATGTCGGCGGGTTGTGGAGGAGTTCGGCGGGCATTGGAGGTCGCGGTGGGGGTGCAGCGGCGGAGGTTGGAGGTGCGGCGGAGGTTTGGTTTCCTCCCTCTCTCTCTCTCTCTCTTCCCAATACACAGAGACCTTAATTGATTTTGGGGGGAAAGCAGAATTTGGGTTTTTTTAAAGGGGGCTTATATAGAGTGCAGGTGGGTCCCATTTGGGTGTATTTTGGGGTGTGTTTTGAGGTGTATTGGTAGCATTATTGTTTCTCACTCGCGTGACTGTTCAAATTCCTCCTAAAGAGACCTCAGTGACTTTCAATTTCCAAAACATAGGTACGTCTCTCCTTTTCTCTCTCTGAGCGCATCTTGCTCCCTATTACTTTCTTTTCACGAGACCTAGATTCCATTCAAATCTAGACTCCACCGGTCTTAGGCATGAGGATACCATTCGTAACACCTCATGTTGGCCCACTGGCCTAATAACTTGTTCGAGGCTAAGTATATGACCCAAAATACTTAAGTTCAAATTACAAGTAGTAGCTTACATAGTTCTTTATATGCCCAATATCACCTGCATAAACTTTTGATGTGGAACGTACAGGGTGTCACATAAAATGCATTGGTCTTGAGCCAGCCAAATTTCATCATAAAGCTTAGTATGTTTCGAAAAGTCATGAATGGTGGGAATGGTGGGAACATATTCTCCATCACCCAAAAGGTTGTATCTAGGTTTTGAGACAACAACTGTGAGATATTCAAACCTAAGACACTTATGGTCCGAGGATCTAACAAAAGGGGAGTAACCTTGGATTACATTGCTCCCGATGGTATCAAAAAGAGGGACAATGAGGAATTTTTTAGATGGGTCAACAAGTAAAAGCTTTAATGTTGGTTTTTAGAAGAATTCCTTGGTTAGGAGGTGAAGCATAGTATAAGGGGAAGACATGATGCGACTAAAATGTAGCTTATGGGTGCTCAAGTCTCCTTTTTATAGAGGAAGATAACGATTGGAGCTCAAATCACGGCAGTCTTCACTAGCATCATTTAGCTCGAAAAATCCTAGTGCGGAGGATATGTTGACACCATAAAGTATAGGATCCATTAAGATTGTGTGTACACGTGAATAACAGAGCACAATGAGAGGTTAAACGAAGCACGAGATTAGGAATAACGAGTGGTTTGACACGTGGTATTGCACTTCTAGAAGAACTTGGTCAATATGTTGAATTAGAAGGCATCTTGGAGCGCACGGTGCCATTCGCAAAGCAGAATGAAGACATGGAGTGAGTAGACAGTTATCAAGGAACATGTTCAAAAGGTGGTAACGTGCATGGGAATGTGGACGATGCTAAAAGCCACAAGCCTTGAAGAGAGGATGCATAATGTACGTAGGAGCCCATGCACAAACTCATCATAGGTAGTTACACAGCTCAACAAGTATAAATATCTACCGGACATTTCAAAGGAAGGGGTCTGAGAACCCTACAACTAATTTTAATTATCTTCACTTATTCAACATTTATTTATCATAAGTAAAGTATTTGTTGAAGTATCCATTAATGTAGCTAAGAGTAGAGGTAATTAACCTCAATTTGTAAGTTGCTTTGCCACTGTTATTAGTTGTAATTGGAATTAAGAATTATTAATTTTTATTTTTATTTCTTTGACTTGATCCTTTGTATTATTTCTTGAAAAAGTCGTTTTGATTGTGGCATGTCAGTTGGTAATTCTTGTAAGGATTGATATATAAACACGATTTGACTATTTTGTCGGTTATACCATATTAAATCACAAAATATATAATATGAAGCAGAGAACTTCACCAACTACTTTAGAAATGAAGTTTAACCTCCTTTTTTAGTTGAAAGGACCCATCATCCCTTTCAAGAAAATAGTAGTCGTGACGAGGGAGCTCTCCCAAATAGAGTTAAAAATTTCAATGGATTACACATATAATTCCTTCACAGAAAATTTATCAGTACTGAATGCATGTCATCTTAAAATTAAGTGTTTATGAATTGGTATTTTGTGAAGTTTGAAACATTGGAATTGGAATTTATAAAAGATTAATTTTAAGGGATCTTGAAACTAGTCAAACTATTACGCCTTTTAAAAATGATTTTCAAATCGCTATAAAAATTTATATCATACAACTGTAATAAGAAATTATTTAAAAAATGACATTAGGAATGATACTACAACTATTAGGTCTGTCCACTCTCTACCTAATCCTTAAACATGGTCAACTCTTATAACACCCTAAAAGCAAGCCATTATGTTAATTGGGAGTTTCTTTTACCTTTTTTACGTCTAGCAATCTGCAAACCAATGTTCTAAAAGATGCTATAGTGTTAATCGGGCAAAAAAGAGGGGTGCCTAGCGTCTTGACAAAATTAGTGGAGGACTAGAGATTAATTGGTTCTTCAATATTCAAGTTCAAAACTAAGTGAAATCAAGAAGTTAACACGTAAAATCTCAAGTAGACAAACATCATAAACTCATAATTTTACACTTTAAACCCTGTAATTTTTAAATAATTTTAGTGGGAGACATAATATTATGGGTAAGGAATGTCCTATCCAAGAACAGGGTGAAACCAGCCCATTAGCTCCACATGTTCACGTTGGATTCATATTATGGGTTTTACCGAAGCCCATATTCCTACGGTCCAATAATTGAGTTGTATGGACATCATGGGGCCTCTGAGCTATCTTATGATTCATTTGTAAATTTCCTTCAATTTATTTTTTTTTTTTTTGCGTTTATGGCACTTTTTTCTAGTGTAATTATCAACATAAATGTCTCACGATTAACATTTGGGAAAAATAATCTGATGTAAAACATTATATATGCTTGCCTACTTGAATTTTAAACTCAGTTTACTGATTATATAAAAATGCACAAATTTATCTTCCTGTCAAATTATTTGGGAAATAAGAGTGTTAAATACTCTTTTTTAAAGACATAACTTCTGTTAAATTCCACAACAAAGTTATTTTGGTTACGAGTAATGTTACATACGCACCTTTTGGTTTACACCCGTTCACATCCTATATACATGGCAAATGAACCCTACTCATTTAATCCTTAAAAGAAAATAAAAAATCAAAATCTCAAACATAGAGGAGAGGTGTAAGCTGGTGTAAACTAAAAGGTGTGTACATAGACTTATTGCTTACTTAAAGCAAGTTAGTGAAATCCACACATGTATGTGTGTGTGTGTGTTTTGGTGTTTACAATTTACTTTGGTGGTGAAATTTAAAGGTGATGGTTGTAGTGTTTTTATCTTAGCATGGTCCTTTTTTTGTTTTTGGTTATTTTATCTTTTGGTTGTCTTAATCCAGTTTGAGTGACAAGATTTTGGATTTTGGATTTAGATTGTCTATTATTTCATTATGAGTGTTTGGCATCACATCTGAAAATGAATTGTGCCAAAATATTTTTTAAAAAATAAAATGAAAAATAAATAATTCAAAAATTATCTCTACAGGAGCTTTTAAAATTCTTATTTTGCATTTTACATTATTAGAGAGTGTAAATATAATTATATGCATTCACACTTCAATTAGCACCCTTATTCTACACATCTACATGGACAAAATTACCGAACTTGATTCAATAATCTATTTCCACAAAAAATAAAACGCTGAACAGAAAACAAATAGTTAAAGATAATGGCTGTGTTCGTTTGGTGGTTCTGGGAAGAAATTGTAAAATTTTCTCAGAAACTGAGTTCCGAAATTAGCTGAGAAATTCTGTTCGTTTTGACATTTAAAATTCAGAAACTTAGATCGTTTTGATTTTCGTGTTTTGAATTCCAAAAAAATTTTCCAAGTTAATAATATGTATTGGAACGCAACTTGTACGTTCAAATTTGTGTAACATCGCTAAGCAATTTGGTCATTCAAAATAGTCATCGTTTCCGTAACAATATGTAAATATTCTTCCGATGGTGTGTTCATTGGGGAACAAAAGAAGAATTTAGCAACTTAGAAACAATCGGAATACATCAACATTACATAATAAACGTCCAACAACATTACAAACCCCACAAAATAAACAAAAGTTCAAAAACACAAACACAATCATGCAACTGCAGTACAGAGTTTATGAAAATATCCTGAATTTAACCTACTTTGAGAAAAATATCATGACAACAAAGTGAATGAGGACCGTAATAGTCACACCAAGTAAGAAGCAGACAATGTTCATGCACCAGTTCGATCCAGTGTACCCTGTTGAACTACCATGGTCATCCATGTTAGATGGTAACAACATTGGCACATCTTCATTCGCAATTTCATGTCTAGGCGGCTGATCCACCTTTGAATGACGTTCCACATACCTTGTCCAAGCATCATTTGCGTCTTCCCATGTTCGATACTTTTTGTAGACTGCCCCAGAGAATCCATTAACTTGTTCACTACAACTAATCCATGTTTCATAAATGCCCGGATTCATCCCAACGTAGACAACGTAGTAGTACTTGTTTCCAGCCATAACTATACAATGGAATGGAAATTGTCAACGACGAATGGGGGAAAAATCAGTAAAGAAATTGACAAAATTAACACAATAACATAACAAGAAGGTAGCATAGTCGTAGGATATTAAAATAACACAATCACGATTGACCATACGTTAATATGCATTCCAAAGCGATTCAGCAATATGGTCCCGCCTATTAGCCATTTCTTGCAAACTCTCACGTGACATATTTACCCCTTCCACATCATCATTCCACTCTTCCCCATCTGAATCATCATCCTCACTATCTTCATCGTCATCATCAGAATCAAAAAATTCATCTCTACGACGTTGGATTATGATCCAGTTGTGGATGACACAACATGCTGTCACAATAGAAGGTTGGCGCACAGGAGGATAGGAAGGCATACTTTTAAGTATTGGAAATTGCTTCTTCAATACCCCAAAGCATCTTTCAATTACATTCCTCAACGATGAGTGTCTATGATTGAACAACTCCCTAGGTGAGTTGTAAACAGCATTGGTACCATTGTATTGATCCAAGTGATATCGTTCTCCACGATATGGTGCTAGGTATCCTGGCATATTTGTGTATCCGGCATCTACCAGATAATATTTATCTATAGAAAGACACAATTAAGTGAGTGATACATATGTGTAGTGCTATGAAATATAAAACACATATAGTGCTATAAAGTTTACGACCGTACTTACTCATCGGAGGGTGTGGAAATTGTGAATTGTTGTTTGTTACTGCGGCCAAAAATACACGGGAATCATGGGCGCTACCTTCCCAACCAGGATAGACAAACGTGAATTTCATGTCAAAAGAACATGCTGCCATTACGTTTTGTGTTTTGATAGTCTTCCTCCCACGGTATGCGGTGTCTCTCCTGGTAGGTACCCATGCTTCTATGTGTGTCCCATCTATAGCGCCAACACAATTCTCAAACCATGGGTAGTACCTTGGGTCATTTAAGATCTCAGGAGGAGTAACCGCCAAATTAGGCGGTCGAATTATGAATGTAGCCAACCTACAAAGTGCACGCCGCATATACTTAAAATGTCGACTTATTGTGTCAGTAGAATGTTGAAAACGATCAGCAGCCAATCTATGCCTGGAGCTATGCCCACAAATGTATAAGAAAATGGCCAACGACTCTTCTACAGACAGCCTCATATGATCCCATTTTAAATCTCCTTTAAGAACCAATTCAGAAACCAATGTTCTAAAAGTATGTGCATCTACACGCAATATATCGTGTATTGTTTTCGGATGGTCGTTCAACAAAAAAGTGGTGTACTCTTGCCCAGTCCATGGGGCCGTGCGTTGTGGTATTTTTTCATTTTCTGAATCAGAAGATAGCAATTCCATTGCAAGCATGTCATCATCATCACTACTACTTCCATGTTCGTACGGCCATTGTCCACCATGGGAGGACGACATAAGAGCACAATGTGAATTACAGCCTTCCACTCTACAAAACAAGTTATCGACAAATATGTAATGCAACATTGAAAATATTCAAAATCGTAAGACAGTAAAAGCCTTAACAAAACTTTCTGAAATGCGACAGAAACAAAGTCTGATACCATATTAACTGAAATGCGACAGAAACAAAGTCTAACAAACAAAGTCAGCGTCCGAAATTAACTTCGGAATTAAAGGTTACAAACCAGAAAGTTCAAGTAGTAAAGACTAAGAATAAACTCCTCCATCACATCATGGAAGGCTATCGACCCAAAAACGCCTCATCTCGGGATCTAACACACAAAATGATTCTCTCAGCTGACTGCTCTCAGAAAGCTTAGTAAAAGCCTTAATAAATTGACTTGGCTCCACCACATCCTTCAACACATTTAACAGTTCGATACTCTTAGTAGTTGTTGAGGATGCATCCACTTGGGCGTGTTGAGCCTTAACACTTTGGTACCACTCTCCTCTCGCTCTTTGACAGAACGCTATTTGGTCGTACGCACATTCTTTTTTCACCGCCTTGCTAGAGTAACTCCTAGAATAGTTGCGTCCGTCATCCGACTTCCTCTTACCCTTCGAACCCGAACTTTCTGATGAGGCCAACCCTTTTCCCTTCCCCAACCTACACATGGCTTCCTCCATTTCACGTTCATCATCGGAGGTTGGGGCACCTAATGTCGAAGGTACAGCAAAGGCTCCAGTAGCCATAGAGTTCCCCAACAATTCAACAAGAAGGTCATAATGGTCAAGACCTTTTTTCCGGAAACATTTCGCATCTGGGTGTGCCTACAGGTTGTGAAACGAAATGTGCGAACCAGCTTAGTACCAGTAATCGAAGGAAGGAAAATTGTGGCATAACTAAAACTACCTAAGGTTAACATACCTGAATATAAAGCCTCCATTCGTTGTCCGACATAGTTACTGTTTGAGTAGATTCATCCCATCCTAATCCCGTTTGGTTGGTTTTAAGGTCCTTGAATGCGTTGTAAGCTTTTTTCAACCGCTGGAACTTGCCTTGCAATTTTTTTACAGTGTAACCCCTCTTGTTAAGTCTCCTCTCCATCTCTCGTTCAATGGATGTCCACTGCCTACTTGTGAAATTTCTATCCTTCTTACTAATTGTGTCTCCCTCTTTCCTCACCTCATCGAGCATTATATTTATAAATGTCTCCACAGTAGAGTATCCCCACATCCCCATGTCCGATAAATCGTCAGCCATTCTAACCTATTTTCAATTAACCACAATATTAAAAAATCAACAAAACGCAAAAGAGTGTCGGCAAAGTACGTATCATATATCCTTACGATTTTATTACAATAAACTACCTCTATCACAACACATAAAACACGGAAAACGATAAAACACATACCACGGGTACACTGTTTTCACCCACAAAAGAGTGTTGGGAAGATGCTGGACTGGAATTTCTATTCTTCCTCTTGTTCCTTACAACTTGCGTATCCGGAGAAGAAATCTTCTCTACCTCTGAACGGAAACCAAAATTTATAGAATAAGTAAGGCGATAGCAATAATTAATGAAAGCAGCTCATATTAATGAAAATAGCTCATATTAATGAAAGCAGCTCATAGATCAAAGTCCTACAGATTTTTAACACCCACCAAGTCCGTTGTATAGCTAGCCAGGAGACATAGATCAAACACAGATGGTGTAAACAAGAAGCCCTACAGATTTTTAACACATAGATCAAACACAGATGGCTGCCTAGCAGCACTATAGCAGCAGCACTATACGATGAAATCAATGAACATAAATCTTAAGAAGTGCTTCATGTCTGGTTCAACTTTCTAATCAATGAAATCAATGAACATATAGCACATGCCCATGCACCTTCCATTTCAAGCCACATGTTCTCAAACCAAAATGGGTGGTTAAAACTTAAAACTAAAAATGCGCCCACAGTCCACAGTCAATGAAAATTGGAAAGTAATTGGAAATAGGTGTTTTAACATAGCAACCTAAACTATATTTGAAAATCTAACATCTCACCATCCCATCGCAAAGAGCTTAAAACGTGTCAATCCCTAAGGGAGTAGGTATTGGTCCAATAGTACAACCACAAATTTAGATCTATTAAGAGGTAAATCTAGCAGATAGTAATGTTCTATGAAGTTAAACACTTCGAGAACACCTCATATAAGAATTTGTAACGAGATGGTGCTTTGAGTTTTAGTATTGGGATAGGTGCGATTTTTGTATGGGTTTCACTTAGTGAGATGGAAGGAGAGAAATCATTACATGTCGATTATACGATAGTCCAAAGCCAAATGCAGCACAATAAAAAATCAGTTACGAATTGATTTTGAGTGATAGACTGGAATTATTTGTAGCGATGGTGTGAATTAGGCCAAATACTTCTTGTTCTTCATCTCTTAGTTGCCAATCCACTGATCACGGAAGATTCCTATCTCCTCTAACTTCAAGGCCTAAACGGACTCATGAAAAGATCAACACAAGCTTTTATAGATGGCAATAAAATAAAACCACATACAAATCTTTGGCGATTATTTAAAAAGGGTCAGTCCATATCCCTAAAACATAAAGATGAAGCACCCATGGCCCAGCTCAACTGCAGCTGATGCGGCTGCTAAGACCTGTAACAGAGTTTTTCGCAGCCTTCACAAGTCTCCCAAGAAACGAGTGTAGAGCAACATTCTGTATCAATGGGCAATGTCATGGCGAGAGAATTATAGCTAGTTCACTCAATCCTTAATCTACTATGCTACAACTCTCATGAAACTCTGTGGTTCGACTGAAGTCTTCAAAATAAAGCAATTCAAAGACTTGGCCTTCAGTATTTAAAAGAAGCCCGCCCATCTCATGTCCTAATTGGGAACTAAAAATGCCATGGGTGAAGTCACCAAGGTACGAAAGGCCCCTGTCCATAAACCTAAGGCCTCCATACAATCTACACATCAGCAAGTCTAAGGCTGCGGTAGTGTTAACCTAAAGTGCAAATAAAAATTGGACGTTTTATACTTGTAGTTAATTTGGGCCAGTGAAGGTGCTAGCTTATATTTCCTCAACCATTCAGGTAAACAAATCAATTGATGACAATAACATTGTCACAAGAAACATCATTTACAAAAGTCACCAGTCAATGTATCACAGCTCATATATATACATCTCACACAAGATATGAATCCAAAATTAGACATGAACCAAACGATTCACAAATAGCCCAAGTCAGACCAAAACCCAGGCGGCAGATAAAGAACATTACAACCCATGAGGTAAACATGTTGAAAAGATCAACATCAAACGGTTAAACAGAAACTGGAAAAAGAAAATCGACGCAAAATCCAGCGGGAGACCGGTGGAGAAAAGCCGAGGCCGGGTGGCGACGGCCATGGTCGACCGAGAGAAAATGCGAGTGGTGAAGTGGCGGAACGCCACAGCTGCTCCTCAGCATCAAGAAAAACAAATGGCATCATTCCCAAATAGGAGTGGGGACGGGGTTGGAAATGGACTCACCACCCACTTCACTCCTCATGATATCCAATCATGCCACCCTCATAAACTTCCTACTCGAGATGAAACTAGCTAACTTCCAAAACATTGGGCACGAAAACAAGTTTAGCACAGCAAACAAAAGAAGGTATGGAGATCACACACAACACACATCAGTACTGATTTCGTGTAGACAAAGAGAGCCTTACCTCTGCCGAGTCGGACTTTAGTCTGGCGAAGGACCCATCTTCCACATCTGAGAATGTTTCCGTTAGGGTTTTCAATGGGTTTGCTTGATTTGTTACCCTTGCTTTGGGGATACCGGCTCCTACCCATTATAAAGCCAAACAACCTCTGCTTCTCTATATGCCCATCTGAGATATGGAGATCTCACGGACTGACTGCTTCTCTGGTGTGACCTCAGTCTCTATATGCCTATTTCATCTTTACAGCTGTGTGGGAGATGAACAAATGGGTGTATACGAAGAGAGAGAGAGAGGTATAGGGTACAAGGTTAGCTCGGCTACACACGCACAGAGAGAGATTCGCGCAGACAGAGAGAGATTCGCGAGAGGTACAAACCTAGGTTAGCTCGGCTACCTCCTCGCCATTGCCAGAGATTGATGCGTGAAATGAAGCTTTAAAACGTTTTCAGGGGTATCCATTCTGTGGATTTTGCTTTTTCCAGTTTCCATGACAACCGAACACGTTTTCAGGGGTTTTTTTTTAAAAACCCGGTTCGGGAAATAGTAAACGAACACTGCCAATATATTTTTGAACACTATTTTGAAAGTGTGAAAGTGAAGATGTGGGAAGTACATAGGGACAATGCCTGCTGGAGAAATTTACTAAACGATTGGATAGTGTTCTGAATGAGTGTTCCTTCAGACATCATTGGATCCTAACTACTCGGACATCGAGGAGGCCCTACCGCATCTCTCCGTTAAATATCACACATCGATCTCATTGTAGCTTAAAGTTCCTTCCTTGAATTTTTGCGTCTCCGTACAGACATTTTTTCATACTCCAATGTCTCGGCCAGTCTTCTAACAACATCTTCGACCACACTATTTATTTATTTTAATTCAAAGTACAAAAAATGCATCTTTCATTTGTTTTATGTACTTTTTTATTATACATTTGAAATATATTCTTTTTTTTTTTTTGCTCATCTATACATCATGTTAGATTTATACTTTGTAGATTGAGATGAAATAATTTAAATTGTTCATACCATTTCTTAAGATGAGCTGAGACTAAATATCTAACCGTATAGAGAGCACATTTTAAATGAAAAAATGTAAGTTGAGCTAGTCAATTTTGCTAACATAATTTATTTGTCTAGTGCAGTTGAGCACACATATATGCATTGTGCATTGCGTATTACGTGAAAAATACATGTATATATACTAGGTACATTTGTTCAACATGATAGTAATATCAAATTCAGTTATATATATTTGGTGATCACCGGAGCATTATGTGTAGTCTTGAAGTTGTTAAAATATTTTAATAAAATAAAGTTATTATTGTAGTATATTGAATTGTCGGACCTAGGAATGGCAACGGGGCGGTTCGGGGCGGTTATCCGGATACCCGAATGGTATATCCGAACCGAACCCGTCCCGATAACCGAATGGAGGAAGAGAGAGTGCTCCATAACCGAACCAAACGGGGTTCGGGTATTACCCGAACCGAACGGATAACCGAATGGTTCGGTTATTAATTACCCGAATTGAACCGAACCGTAACCGAAATTAAAAAAATCCTAATAAATATAAAAATATGCAAAAAAAATATCTTATTAAAATTTTTAAAACCACCTATTGCTATTCCAAAAAAAATCCATTACAATTTCAACAAATAACTCAAAACACAGCCAATTACACAACATCAAGTTCAAAATTACATTTCTAATTAGCATTGGCTAAAGGGTTATAAAATAATATATGTATATATATATATATATATATATATGTGTGTGTGTGTGTGTGTGTGTGTGTGTATAAAACTACGTATTTTTATTTTCGGTTCGGGTTCAGTTCGGTTCGGTTCGGGTAACAGTTCGGTTATTCTTCTAACCATAACCGAACCGAACCGAACCCGAACGGGTACTTTTTCGTTCCTACTATATCCATACCCACGGGAAAAAAAACGGTTACGGTTCGGGAAAAAATTAAGCGGTTCGGTTTGGATAACCATCGATTCGGTCCAAATTGCCATCCCTAGTCGGACCGACCCGATGCCTAACCACTAACCTATCGAGCCGAAGCAGAGATTAGCCAGGACAACATTGGGCTGAAGACCAATCAAAGTGGGTCGGGTCAACATCATGGGTCGTCCCCATGCCGATTAGCCGACCTGCCTGGAGATTCCCCAACTTGGGCAGAAGGATGGGTCAGCAGCATGGACCGTCACTATGCCGAGCAACCGATCGGCGTTCGGATAAGTAGTCCCGCCCTTTTGGGATGAAAGGGAGCCCAAAAAAGAAAGTGCAACGATATGACAATGTTCCTATTTATGAAATCTTTGTAGTTTGAGTAAACAACTCAAATTGGTAATGAGCAAGTTGGGAAAGAATTCCAAGATATTTGTTTATCAAATGAAGGCACAAGATGGCTTATAAGTGTGGAATTAAATGGCAGAAACAGATATGCAATCAATTGCAAGTGTAGTCATTATTGTGTTTTCATCCCATGTGTTTTGACTTAAGTATCAAAGTGTTGTCTAGTTAATAACGAATGGGTGGCACTAACTTGTTGTTCTATGCGCAAACTACAGGTGCTATTCGGATCGCAGAGATGAATCGAATTAGACAAGTCAATATTCACAACCCAAAATTGGCGCCTCCACTAGGGACGAAAGTCTTGTTTTTATGATTAGCACGATGGCATGATCTCCATTGATGAGAGAAGCTAAGACGGCCAGGCTCAATGGAAAGAAACTAGTTGGACCTTCTACTCCTAAGGAAAATGGAGAGCTAATTGAGGAAATCGAGGTGAGGACCCTCAATCAACGAGGGAGGTCCTTAGGCTAACCACACAGGAGTACATCTAACAACTAGAGTGAGATTTGGAAAAGAGGGATCAGGCCCGCGATAGTTTGCGTCTATAGGTAATTTACCTCCAAACAGAAGTTTAGAAGAATCAGGCTCCAGCAGCCAGCCAAACATGTGAGGTGGCGTACAAGGATCAGAAACCCTCCCTCGGAAAGGAATCAAGAACAATGTGGGCACATGTAAGTGCATTACAAATTGGGAGCATGTATTGAAGGTGCCAACTGTTGTGACGGTGAGAGCGGAGCGCTCGTTGAACGTGGACTCTAATGTTGGATTGATAGTTAGATGTGCGCCAAGAGGATTACAAGTCTCAATTTTACAATGGTTGGGCGATCAGGAAGTGGATCGTAGTTCGACGCTTGGACCTTGGCAAAGATGACGACAGAGCAAGTTATTGTCCTAGGGAGGATATGTGTGACATGGTTGACCAAGCAAAAAGAGCCAACAATCGAGGGCTGGCTTGTAGTGCCAGACTAGATAGATCCAGATCAGAAGTTACCCATGATTAGCTAATCTCGTCCCCGTAAATGCCTGAGATTGAGTCAGTCAAACCATCACCTAGCTTTGCCCATCCTAAGTTCAACAAATACGAACCAAAAATTGACTCATATACCCATTTCGTCCACCATAAGCCGATTATGTCATTTTAATCCACCAACGACGTCTAAATGTGCAAGTTTTTCCTGATGTACACAATTTAGTGTACATTTTTGTCCCTAATTTATATTTTATTAGTCGTATTTATATTATATTTTGTCTCATTTATGTTTTGTAGGTATTTTACAAGTTTGACGAAAAAAGAATAAAAGGATATTCAAAGTTAGCTTGTTCATACTTTATATTAGAGTTGGAGAAAACATCAATGAATATGCTCAAGAAGGAGGTTTGAAAACTTGATATCTTAAGTTCATGACTTGTTCGAAGCACTAAGTTTTATTTTTTGGAGAAAGGAAGCATTAAGATTGTTCATGTCCGCAAAACACTGAATAAATTCTCCATGATTGTTGTCAATTTATATACTTCTTCTTTGAGCAATTTGCATTTGACACAAGTTGTCAAAGAAAAAATTGATTTGGAATTCTCTTTTTGCAAATTGTCAAGTTGTCAAAAATATGTTCTAAATTTGCCTATAAAATGAGGTATTTTGAGAGAGAAAATATATATATATATATATACATATATATATATATATATATATATAGAGAGAGAGAGAGAGAGAGAGAGCGCTCCAAGTTTTTTCTCTTTCTTCTTGTTTCATTGTTCTTTCTTTTTATGTATCATTCATCTTTCATTTTGGATGAAATTGATGAAGGTATTTGATTTTGTAAGTGAAGTATTCTTTACTTAATGCAATCAAGTAAGTTTTATTTATTTATTATCTCTATTTTTATTAAAATGTTAGGCTAAATAAGTAGTTAGGGTTAGGATGAAGTTACGTTTTTAAGGATTTATAATTATTTATTCGACTTAATTTCTCCAAGTAAATAGCATGAATTAAATGGATTAAAGTTCTTCATGTTCATTTGTCTATATTTCATTAAAATAATAGAATTAAATTTTTATTGATTTTTGTTGGATTCAATTTATGATTTGTGGAAAACAGATACAAATTGTGTTTTCACAAATTTAGTGAATGTTTTGATTCTATACTTTCGTTTAGCAAAAGAAGAAATAATTTTCTAAAGCTCAAAAAAGAGTTGCTAAGATTATTTTTCACAATAAAAGAGTTTTTCCACCAATTTATTCTAAAGAGAAATTGGAGAATTAAAGAACACAACTGATATAGATATTATACATGTAATAGATTCTATTACCCCAATGTTTTACTTATTTGATTACTCCATCTTTCATATCTATAAGTTTTATTGTACTTTCACGTCAAAATCCCAAAAATTATTGAATTAGATTAGGAATTTTATTTTAGATTAATCAAGTTCTCGACCACGTTCTATCTGCAATAGTCCCTTAGGTTCCACGGTGTTCTTGCTATATCTATACTCTAACAGATTCGTGAGCTTGAGAGTAACAATTAAAATTTTCACAATATTTCCCCTCTAGTCTTGGGGAGCTCAGCCTTTTATAGTTTGACAAATTTCCAGAGGGATCGATCTCTTGCTAGAAAAATCAATGCATGGCCTTCTCAGCTTAGTTCATTAGTAGCACGATAGTGAAGAAGGAGATGGATACACTGTTCGATTTGAGGAAGGCAAGGACTGAATAACTTAAATACTATGTGGCTCGGTATTGGGAGCTACAAGATGAGGTCAAGGAGTGTGATCCAAAGATCATAGTGACGTCGTTCAAGCTCAGCCTTGATCCTAAGAGGCAAATATTCGAAGACTTGTTGTTGGTCCCTATGACCAACATTGATGAGCTCGTGAGTCGAATCAAGTTACATGCTCGGTTGAAGAAAGCAAAGGAGGAAAGGAAGTAGGTCAAACCAAACATCTCAAGCAAGAATAGATGGCAAATGCCAAATGGAAAGCAACATGGTTCGATCCAGGGAGAATAGGGAGCCTCTTCTATAAGAATTTGTTGCCGAAAAAATAGTGTTCAAGTTACTTTTGTATCAACTTAACATGACAATAGAGCATGAACTGTACTTTTGGGGGTCAAACAAGATGGTGGGGGAACAAAAGATGAAGAATCAAAGATTACTTTGTTGGTATCATAAGGACAAAGGGTATCTGACTACAAACTGTCGACAGTTCAAAACCCACTGGAGAAATTGGTTGTTGCTTGCCACTTGAAAGAGTTTGTTGACAAAATAAAGACAAAGGTCGGGATACCAAAGAATGATATGAGGAATGAGGAACTAGAGTCTGTGGTATGGTGGCCAGGCAAAGAAAGAAAGACTTAAGGCTAAGCTGCAATAGGCAGCTTGTGGAAAAATGGTTACGAGGATAGAGCCAAGCCCGAAGAAGAGTTGTGTGGGGCCAGACCAAGTAATCACACTCATAGAGAAGGATCTTGAAAGGGTTCGGTGTGGCGAACACTAGACAAAATTCTACAACTCCACTCCTAGTTATCCTCAAGGGAATGGACAAGTTGAAGCATCAAACAAAACGGTGAACACTAGAATCAAGAAAATTGCTCAAGGCTACGAAGGGAAAGGGGGCCGAAGAACTTCCTAGCATAATGGGCTTACCGAACCACCCTTTGCGGATCCACTGGACAAGCTCTGTTTGCTCTAGCGTTCGTTATGGAGGCTGTAATTCCATTTGAAGTCAGGCTGCCAAAAATCCGGATCAATACTTTCAACCAAGAGAAGAATGATGAAGTCATAGCCAAAGATGTAGACTTATCCAAGGAAAAGCGTGAATCAACAAGAATTCATCTGGCAACCCATCAGTAGGAAGTGGCCAGAGGCTACAACCTTAGTTTTTTTTACAATGGACCTTTTAGCTAGATGATCTGGTACTTTGCAACGATGCTGGGAACAAACAAAAAAAAGAAGACAGATGGAAAGCTCGGTTCCTACTGGGAAGGGTCTTACCGAGTGATAAAACAGGTCGAGACTGGGGTTACAGACTTTAAGACATGAAAGAAAAAGTCGTGCCCCAGCCATGAAACACGTCCAACCTTAGAAAATATTACCATTAGGTGTTTTGAATGTCTTTCAATCCTTTTTGTTCAATTCTTAGTTAAATTTCCTTGTAATCGAACACCATTCCAGCTATGAAATAAAGTCTATGTTCATTTTGTATTAGAACTCACCTCTCGGTGGCATAGCTGCGCAAACCACGTTTGAGGAAAGCTCAGTATGACGTTTGAAATCTCCACAATCGGGAAAACTCAAAGTGTAATGTATGTCAAAATGGTTTTTGGTGGAACATGCCAAAGGACTTTCAGTGGGAAGTGATACTTTGAAATAGTATTTTTATGCCGAGACTCAACTCAGTAGCCCCTGCCGAATGTCTTTCGGCAAAATTCCAATCCGCGAGTTCCATTTTAGGAGAAGCCACTCCCCAAACCTAAACTCCCAGTAGGGGGTAAAGGGAAAAATACAAACGGAATATAAGAAAAATTCCATAAGTCCAGCACAATGGTCAGCATGCATAAAAATCAAAGTATCGAAAGCACGTTCCAAAATAAATACCACTATTGGGCCGATAGTACAACATAAAATTTTGGCACTGACCTAGTACTTACAAGAAATTATCTCTCGCTCAAAAGGGGCAGGGGAAATTATCTCTCTAGATGGAGGCTAGTTGGAGGGTTTGCCCATTGATTAGCATGGCGGTTTAGTCAGAAGAGGGTAATCCTCTCGAATGCTGACAATGATCAACGCGTCAACCCAACCCTTCCGGTTGTCTTTAATCTCAACCAGCCCCTCCTCGTAGTTCTCATCGGCCTTGTCGTAGCCACGATTGTACGCTTGTACGGCCAAGACTAGTCTCTCCTCCTCCATGACCGCGATCCTCTTCCTCAAGTCTTCGGCAATCGACTCCAGTTCATTGTTCTTTTTCAAATGTGACCGACCGACAAAAGAGGGTTGTTGAGGTGCCGGTCTAAGTCAACATTTACTAATTTATAAAAACTAGACTTTCTCTTAAGTGTGAAAATAGAGTATAGCAGAGAGTCCGGAGTATCGATCCACGGGGAACACAGGAACTAAAATATAAACTTGCAAAACTTAAGATAGCGTTTCGGACGCCAACCTCATAGTTTGAGAGATAATTTTTTTTATGCTAAGGGCTAAAAATAAAAATGACTAACGACGGATTTTAAATTTGGACGAAAAATAGGCTTGGTCTTTAGAATCGGCTTATCTTAAGCTTCCGTTAGCTAATATCTTCATTTTCTATAACTCAATCTATTTTCTCGTAAGAAATTCTAGATCAAAAAATGTGTTTTCAGATTGATTTAAGTTCAATGGCAAAAAGTCCAAAATCAAGAGGACATCCATTTATGTATTAGATATACTAACTTCTAAGATGGCGATACCTAATCAAAAACATAACACTCCTGTTTTGTTTCTAAAATAAGAACTTTGAATCAATCCATTAGCGAGCTTAAAAATCAGTTTAGAGAAGATATTTTCTAACTTAGGTTATTAGATAAGTTTCATCCTCGGGCCTAGCCTTAAATGACTTAGCTAATCATATTTATGAAATAAACGACTTATATATATTTTAGCTACTTTTACCCCTTCTATATCTTGAAAAAGACTTAAAATCTAACAAAAAAATACAGAAAATAAAATTAGGACAACAACTTTTAATTAGGAACTTATCTTAAAAACAAGCCGGTAAACAATCTTTTGGTTGTCGAAACCTCAAAACATAACCCCAAAGATGATCAACTAGCTATACTATTAAAAGAAACTAAAAGTAACAAAAACTTTTTGAAATTTGGATCAAGACTTGGAAATATTAAAGAACACTAAGAACAAATGAAGAACAAATGGAGAAATAAAAACAAGACTTCCATTAAAACTTAGAGAACTTTTTTTGGGTACTTTTTATCTATCTCCTTTCTCTCCTATAAACACTCTCTTATATAGGCAAGAGAAAGTACTCTAAAAAGCCTAAAAAATCTGGCACATTAAATTACATTGTCCAAAATAAATGAAAAGGTGTTACAAAAGTCCACAAGTAGATTGTCATTAATAGAAGGTTTTGGCTATTTTTATGACCAACTTGGATAGCTTCCATAGCTCTCTAGGAGTAGAATTTGACCCTAATATTTTACATCCACCTTCATCAATGCATTGTCTAACATCTCCAATTTGAAGCACTTAATTTCAATAATTAAATTGGGAGAAACACTAATTTTCGTGAACAGTGTCAGATTCGGACCAATTCTGTTCCATTACATTATTGACCCACTTAACTGTCATTCCAAACTTTGTGCTCTTCAGAAGATATGATCCCAACATCCCAAGGTATCATTTTGTTGATTTTGATAAATTTTGGACTGGATTTGGTATTTGTTCCGCATTTATTTCTATCGATGTAAATTCTGAAAAATCTGTCAAGCTCTTTGTTTTGCGTCTAGAATTTTAATTTCTTTTTCGGGCTTCTGTTTTTCCTTTCTGAGCTTCTATTAACTTCATCTTTTGCCTTTATCAATTCTTGAACTTGCCTTAGGACCTTCGGATTGTAATGTAGCATTTGGAGACACTTTTAATAATCGAAAACCTGCAATAGGACAAATACAACCTTTCATGCAATATCAAGTGTAAACATGGATTTACACATTCATGTACACTATTTTGGACATATTAATTTATATACACATATAATTACGTAGACTCATCAAAATGGGAGTCCAGGTCCTTCTTCTAGGCCTTGGCTGAGTATCAAAAGTTGAGCCAGATCCTTGGTATGAGTATCAAAATTGTCCTCGAACTCTTGGGGCATCTACTTATGTTCTCGAGATGCTCCATCTTGGCTAAATCCTCGGTATGGGAAAGGTCGATCGGTCTTGTGAAGTAGCATTGACTACAGTAAGTTGTGCCAACTTCACCAGCTGAGCATTGCTAAAGCCTGTGTTAATAGTGGAGAAGGAATATGAGAAGGGAGGCAGCGTTCCAATTTAACTGAGACCATGTTTGAAAGCTTTCATGCATCTTGTTGAATTAGACTCGCTCGCCAAACCTGAGCAAGTACTGATTCGTCACTTACCCAGACGACCCCTTTCACGAGGGACTAGATAGAACCATTCCTCGTCACGACCGAACTCAAAGTTCCCTATGACATCAAGAAAGTCGTTGGAGTATTTATCATAATTAGGAAGTCCTAATATTAGTGAACCATACATTCGGCTTAGTTTTTCCTATTAGAGGTCATGTATCTATAGTATTAGTTATCAAACTCACAAACAAGAGGTGGCAGGTGCATGTCAAACCTAAAACATTAAAATAACCAAGATGGCTTAGAGATGGATCGATTATCTGCACATGAGGCCATGATCAATTATTATCAAAAGAGGGATGACTCAATTCTTGAGGGAGAGGCTATACCATGTTAAAGGCGATAGATGAGATTTATCGCAAGCTTCGCATTATTCACTTGCACTCAATCAATTGGCAACACTTTAATTATTTCACATCTCACATTTCCTTGTCAACTCACACTTACCTCCTGATCTTCTTGGAGTCTTAAATTCACCAATCCACCTTGAACTTAGTTTTTTGAAATCGTTGTGTATTCAATCATTGTGTCACATTTCTCCCTTCTTGAGAGAGTATCCTCAAAAATTATTTCGTTTTAATTTCTCTCAAAAGGATCGAATCCTTCCTTGTAACCTCACAACTCACCTTATTGTGAAAAGATTTTGTCATTGTCAACTATACCAGGATGCCTATAACATTGTCAGGAAACTATACTTAGATGATTAATTTGAAACGTGTTAAGTTGACGTAATTTTGGGACAAATATCTAGATTGTTTTCTGCCACCCGGACCCACCTTTTCCTTATTACCAATGTCATAGCTAGATTAGTCTCCTCACCAATTTTTGTGCAACTCCTTTCTTTTATCTCAAGTCATGACAATCGATGTGATGTAATTCCTATGTGGAGATTCACTCATGTTGACTTTAAGTGAATTCAAATCATAACCACTTAATTTCTCATATTCTAACCCAAACTTGAAACCCTATAGTGAATCTTACCGTAAGTTTTTAAAGAAAGATTTGATTCATCTCACAATTAGTATTAAAACTTTCAAACCTTGTCATTCAAAAGCTCTTCAAAAGTAATTATTATTGACTCCTTCTCTGTTGACAAGTATTTTTAGGATGTAAGACTCCTTCAGGTTATATAATATTCTTTGTATAGAGTTATAGGAGCTGCCTCAACTATGGCCATAGGTTTTACTGCCAAAATAGACCCAGAGATATGACAACCCAAGGACGAGATCTTCGGATTTTGACAAGAGACCTTATTTTCTTGAAAGATTCGACCACGCCAAATAATCACATTCAAAGAAAAAAGATAGCTATCAAGCAACTTTAGAGGTTTCGAAAACGAATCGAAGAAATCACAAACCAATCCACCCTACTATCATAACTTATGACAATCCACACACACTTCATGTACCTATGTCAAGAAGTATCTCACATCCTTCACAAGAGCAAGATGTATGAGAAATGATTCATTAGAAGCTGAGACCAACAACAGAAAGTATTACGAGGGAAGGGAGTCAACTTGTCAACTTCTTGCGATATTCTCAGTACGCCCAAGAATTTGCTTTAAGAGCGAGGATACATAATTCGTAAGCAACCTTGAAAATCTTTAGATTTTCTACGTTATAATTTCAAAGATGAAATTTGTTAAGAGAGATATGTTGTAAGGACCCGAATTTATTAATTTAATAATAAACAAATTTTTATATTTCAAAAATCATTAATAAAGAATTTGCATATTTAAATTAAAATTTATTTATTATTCTTTCCGTGTACATGTATCATGTATCTATACTTATGCATATACATAGTATATACATGTTTATATGCACATATGCATATTATTCCATACTTGTTGTACACACACACACATGACCGGCCCAGCAAAAGTGTGCGTCGTTAGGGCGCCGGCCCAAGTCAGTGGTTTAATTTCTTAAAACAGGACTTTCCTCAAAATATTTAAAAACGAGTATAATGGATAGTCCGGAGTATCGACCCACAGGGAAAAGAAAGTTGGATTCAAAGATTTCGCAAATTGGTTTTTTCGACGTTTCGGACGTCAACCTCAAAGTTTGGTGTGGTTAACAATGATATTAACTAAGTGAGAGATTAAAACTAGATTAAGGAGTGAGGTTAAGTCCTAAAGTTTGGTCTATTCAATTCTTCCGTTGGTCTATCTCTTCTCTTTATAACTCAATCTAGTCCCCGGTCTCGGATTTTAGATCGGAAAATACTTCGATGAAAATCAGGATTTTAATTCATAAAATGGTTTTGATGGATCCTTCAAGTTCAAGGAAATGGGATCAAAAGATGAAGGTCATGGATCCAAGTATTAGATATACCAACTCTAAGGATGGCTATAACTAAGCAAGAACTTAACTCTTCATTTTTGTTTCAATAGGAAGAACTTAGAAAGATCCATCAATGGATATTAGATACATATTGAGAAGATATAGACCAACATGGTTTTGAATAAACCTCACATTTAGTGTCACGACCCATCCCGTAAAGGTTGAGGCACGTGACCGGCCACGAGTGAAACTCGTAAGGCCCTTTAAAAATATATCAGTTTAGGGATTTTCTATCAACATAACTAATATCGGAGTGCGAAAAATAAAATTAACTCCAGAGTTCAGTGCATAAAATAAAGTGCAACAATACAACCCTTATGGGCTTACAAACCATGACTACGGTCTAAATTCCCGACCGGTCAACCAAATACATCACAATCAAGATCAAACTACATCTAAACACGCTAAGTTCAGAGATTACAAAAGATACTTCAATTCCAATATAACTTGCAGAATTCAAGCATGATCAGCATCATTAACTAGAACCTGTTGCATCAACAACTTCATTAGCACTAGGCTAGTGTGAGTCTAGATATGACAAGTCTACTAACTTTCTGTATTAAGATAACCCGTGTTCTTGAAATTTATTATAATTAAATGCCAAGTTTATATGACACACAAATCCAGCTTTTAGGCTTGCGCTGTAACCATGCACACTATCAAGTGATCATGTTATGTGACATATGAATCCAGCTTTTAGGCTTACGCTGTAACCATGTATGGTAACGTTATACGATCTACGGCCCACCAGTAAATTAGGGAGCGACCCCAAATATAAGCCGGCGTGATATCACCCGTTGGATTACCTGGCTAATAATCCCCACCCTTATTACTTCACCTCATCGCTAGAATCTTCATCTGCCCCCTAGCGGCCGGGGCGCCGTATTGATCTCATGTTATAATATTTTCATGTTTACATGATGTCATGATTATTTCTAATGTCTTAACATATCATGCTCAATCTACTATTAATTCAGTGGCATAGATGTACATGCATCAGATTAAAGAGAATCATTCATTTTTATTGCAGAATGTAAGTAAGCAAGTCATATATAAGACTCACCTGAAATTAATCCGCACTTTCTTTATATCAATTCGACCCGATAACCTCAACTCCCGGATCTCTTTCCTTGCCGGAAAGCTTGGTGGCCGGACGTGGCGGCTCGGACCCGAATACGGCAGTCACGAACGAGCTCCGGGATGTCCAAATATGCGCCGTAATGTAGGGGTGGTGGCCATGTGCATAGTTGGTGGTGGTAGAAATTGAAGGAGAGTAAAATGGTGAAGAAGAAGGGAGGGGGGGGTTTCTCCCCTTGGTTAGAGAGAGAGAGAGAGTGAGGCTTAGAGAAATGAGAGAGGGAGTGCCGTGAGAATGAGGGGGGAAAAAGGCCAAGCTCATTCTTTCATATTTATGCATATAAAAATTAGGAAGAAAAATAAAATAAAAACATATTAGGTTATAGGTTTAATTATTAAATTAGGGGAACACATCCCATAATTTAAGGGATAAAGGAGATTATGATTTTGACCCTGATGGATTTAATCAGTCAAGGGTTTGGTCGCGCGCGTGAGCGCAAAATGCTACGCAATCCCGAGAAACTGTTCCGATACTGATTTTTTGAAAAATACTAGAATAGACCGGGCGACTCAGAAAATTACGAGGATCGTCATGGTGTGCTCAGATTTCTCATACGAGTGTTCCTTGGTAGACCGACATCTCTAAATGTTGTAAAATTAAACGTATTTAATAAGCGTAGGTTCCGAAATCAAATTTTTCAAATCAAAGAATTAAATCACATAATAATTATAATTATCCGCGTTATTTTTAAATTCAAATAATTAAATCGGGTCGGGGTATTACATCCTCCTCACCTTAGGAAGTTTGGTCCCCAAACTTGATCTCGGCTAGTATGAGCAACAAAATAACTAGTGATCTAACCGGAGTCAATCTACATAGATGGACATAGTATAACAATTACAAAGAGAGGGTAGCAATAGTCCGAAGTGTCATCGAAACACATTCTTCCAATAAGTGCCAATTGGAAATAATAATGATCGATAGATGTCAAATTAGCTCAACAGCTTATGAGAAACAACCCTGATTACAACAAGTTCGGTCCCATTTGGTCAAACAAAAATACCAATTAGGGCCACCGATTGAGATGAAATAGCTGGCAATGATGAAATAAATCCAATGTAAGTCTGAATAATAGAGGATTGCAACAATTGCAAAAGATTTCGTAACAAGATCAAAGGAGTATTTGCAAAGATATAGATGATTTGCCAAAGGGGGGTATTTGCAACGATTTCAATAACTCAATAACGTAATGAAGTTGTTAATTAAGGTGCAGACACATAGCAATACACATGGGCTGCAAAGTCATACAGACTACCAATCGGTGATTTCAACAGAATCAATGTGAATCAATGGTTCAAAACAAACTCCTTTAAGAACGAAAGTGGCTGATCTGAAATAAGTGGCATATAATACCATTCAAAATAAACGAAGCTCGAAAGTGATTGATCTGAAATAAGTGACATCGAATACTATTCAAAGTAAAATGAGAAGCACCACACATGAACAATATAAAAGATCTTTATGAGAAATTTCGGGATTAGGGTGACAATCTTGTAAGACTTTAGATTAGACTTGACTCTCAAGGAGTGGGGAGATTACATCATGGATTCACAAAAATTTGACATAAGGTTTTAACAGTCTGACAAATGTGATAGCCCAACAATCGATGCAATATATCTTGTACGAAAAGCTGACAAAGAAATCAATAAGAAGATTTTGAACAGTGGCAAGGTGGGTGCTAGCTTCCAGAATGTGGGTGTCATGTCAATCGATATTTTCACTCGTACTATGTTAAGTAATAACGCCGTTCAAAATAATTTCATTACTAATCACCGGTTGTGTACACTTACAGCTAATCGTACATCGTCATTAACTCGCAATCCTCCATATGCTTTAGTTTGATCTCTCCTCTGATTTTCGGTTCTATCATGATTGCCGCGCAAAAGCCTCCTCATCACGAGCCACTATCTTCAGCTCCAATTCCTCCATCTATTTGGTTAATTATTGTTTTTGAGTAAATAGATTTTTCAACGAGCCGATCACCGTCTGGCTCAACACGTCTGCTACTAAGTCAGCATCTCTTGGGTGATATTGATGTCGTAGTCCTTCATCAGTTCTAGCCACCTTCTTTGTCTGAAGTTCAACTCTTTCGGTGTGTAGATATACTTCAACTCTTCTGATCGGTGTAGACCTCGCACGTAACTACATATAAGTAGTGGCGTCAAATCTTCAAAAAGAATAACCGCTGCAAGTTTCAGATCGTGCATAGGGTTCTTCTCGTATGGTTTCAACTGCCGTGAGGTGTAGGCGATAATTTTTTCGTGCTGCATCAAGGCGCATTTCAATTCTCGTGTGAAGCGTCACTATAGTTGACAAATCCCCTTGTACCTCAGCTAACGTAAGTATCGGTGTCGTGATCAATTTCTTCAAATCTTATAAACTTTATTCTCGTTCCTCATGTAAAGAAAGGTTCCTTCTTGCGTGTTAGCTCCGTCACTGGTACTGCCGTCTTTGCGAAGTCCTGGACGAACCTTCGATAGTATATCGCAACTCCTGAGAAACTATAAGCATCTAACGTCGACGTTTGCCTCAGCCAATCGCTTCATTCTTCTAGTTGTCCACTACAATTCTCTCGTCTTTGATAACGTTGTCGAAAAAGGTTACGTTGATTAACCAAAACTCGCATTTCTTGAACTTAGTATATCATTCGTTCCCCCGCAACGTATCTAATACTATCTTTAGATGCCTCTCGTTCCGCTCCTCGCGTCTTGAGTAGATCAAATTGTCGTCAAGAAATACGAACGATGTTGTCTACGTATGCCATGAAAACTCGACTCATCAAGCCCATAAAAGTTGCTGGTACATTCGTCACCCCAAGGGTATCACTAAGAACTTGTAGTGTCCGTAACGTGTGCGAAAATCTATCTTCTCAACATCTCCCGGCTTCTCCTTGAGTTGATGTTCCCGAACGTAAACCAATCTTAGAAAACGCGCGAGCTCTGTGAAGTCAGTCGAATAAGTCATCAATTCGTCGTAGAGCTACTTGTTCTTGATGGTGACCTTGTTTAATTCTCGATAATTGATGCACATTCTCATCGTTTTGTCCTTCTCCTTCACAAATAACTCCGACGCTACCCGTGACGTTGATCTTGGTCGGATAAATCCTTTATCAAGTAATTCCAGCAATTGTAATTCAACTCTTTTAGTTCTGTTGGAGTCATGCGGTAAGGTGCCTTAGAGATTGGTTGAGTTCGAGTACACTCTCTGAAAAAAGTCGATCCCTCGATTTGGCAACTCGTCAGGAAATACATCCGGGTAGTCGCGTACCATAGGTATATTGGCCGTAGTTGAATTTCTATCTAGGGTATCGTGATCAACTGCTCTTTCAACTCCTAAAAGTCTCGTTCTCGTTGTTCCTCAAATCTCCGAGTGCTCGTGCTCGGCCTTGCCTCTGCTTGTTTCTGTTCCTCTAGGTCCAATCGCCCGTACGCTATCGTTCTGGTTGCTGTATCCCTCAATCAGTATCGTATTTGCTCTCATTCTTTTGCGTCAATCTTGCTCGGTATGTCTTGCCTTGTAGTACGTGTCCGCATCCAAGGATGTCACCTCGTGTGGTCCTACTCCATGTCTCCCATACGAATCGTCACCGGTATATCCTCCATCCTCGTTATCGTTGACACTAAGGTCTATGCCTACAGTACTCAAGATATAGTCTTACTAGTACTGACTACAAACGTATCGTTATTAAAGTATAGCATTACATAGGTAGTATGCACATCATCACATAATTATACAAGCCATGTGCGACTATCATGTGATCAAATTTATAACTCTGGGTTTTATTTAAAGAAAATCCGAAAACTTAGGCTCTGATACCACTGTTGTCACGACCCATCCCGTAAAGGTTGAGGCACGTGACCGGCCACGAGTGAAACTCGTAAGGCCCTTTAAAAATATATCAGTTTAGGGATTTTCTATCAACATAACTAATATCGGAGTGCGAAAAATAAAATTAACTCCAGAGTTCAGTGCATAAAATAAAGTGCAACAATACAACCCTTATGGGCTTACAAACCATGACTACGGTCTAAATTCCCGACCGGTCAACCAAATACATCACAATCAAGATCAAACTACATCTAAACACGCTAAGTTCAGAGATTACAAAAGATACTTCAATTCCAATATAACTTGCAGAATTCAAGCATGATCAGCATCATTAACTAGAACCTGTTGCATCAACAACTTCATTAGCACTAGGCTAGTGGAGTCTAGATATGACAAGTCTACTAACTTTCTGTATTAAGATAACCCGTGTTCTTGAAATTTATTATAATTAAATGCCAACTTTATATGACACACAAATCCAGCTTTTAGGTTTGCGCTGTAACCATGCACACTATCAAGTGATCATGTTATGTGACATATGAATCCAGCTTTTAGGCCTACGCTGTAACCATGTATGGTAACGTTATACGATCTACGGCCCACCAGTAAATTAGGGAGCGACCCCAAATATAAGCCGGCGTGATATCACCCGTTGGATTACCTGGCTAATAATCCCCACCCTTATTACTTCACCTCATCGCTAGAATCTTCATCTGTCCCCTAGCGGCCGGGTCGCCGTATTGATCTCATGTTATAATATTTTCATGTTTACATGATGTCATGATTATTTCTAATGTCTTAACATATCATGCTCAGTCTACTATTAATTCAGTGGCATAGATGTACATGCATCAGAGTAAAGAGAATCATTCATTTTTATTGCAGAATGTAAGTAAGCAAGTCATATATAAGACTCACCTGAAATTGATCTGCACTTTCTTTATATCAATTCGACCCGATAACCTCAACTCCCGGATCTCTTTCCTTGCCAGAAAGCTTGGTGGCCGGACATGGCGGCTCGGACCCGAATACGGCAGTCACGAACGAGCTCGGGGATGTCCAAATATGCGCCGTAATGTAGGGGTGGTGGCCATGTGCATAGTTGGTGGTGGTAGAAATTGAAGGAGAGTAAAATGGTGAAGAAGAAGGGGGGGGGGGGGGGTTTCTCCCCTTGGTTAGAGAGAGAGAGAGAGAGTGAGGCTTAGAGAAATGAGAGAGGGAGTGCCGTGAGAATGAGGGGGGAAAAAGGCCAAGCTCATTCTTTCATATTTATGCATATAAAAATTAGAAAGAAAAAGAAAATAAAAACATATTAGGTTATAGGTTTAATTATTAAATTAGGGGAACACATCCCATAATTTAAGGGATAAAGGAGATTATGATTTTGACCCTGATGGATTTAATCAGTCAAGGGTTTGGTCTCGCGCGTGAGCGCAAAATGCTATGCGATCCCGAGAAACTGTTCCGATACTGATTTTTTGAAAAATACTAGAATAGACCGGGCGACTCAGAAAATTACAAGGATCGTCATGGTGTGCTCAGATTTCTCATACGAGTGTTCCTTGGTAGACCGACATCTCCAAATGTTGTAAAATTAAACGTATTTAATAAGCGTAGGTTCTGAAATCAAATTTTTCAAATCAAAGAATTAAATCACATAATAATTATAATTATCCGCGTTATTCTTAAATTCAAATAATTAAATCGGGTCGGGGTATTACATTTAGACTTAACCCACACTAGTTTAGTTACTCATATTTACCATAAACATGAGAGAAGTAAGAGAAAACATGATTAACAAACTTATCTAAGGAAAATATGAATGATCTAACCAATGCTATACTAGAAAACTCTTAGAAAATTAGATTTTAAGGTGAGAAATGCAATACTAATGGAAATATAAAAGTAACTCTTACCAATACTTGAGTGATTCCAAGAGAGTAAAAGGATTCACAAGAGCAAAACACTAAAGATTAACAAACTTACTTAAAACTTGAAGGCTAAAGCATGAAGAACAAAATATCTAAGGCAAAAGGGAGGCAAGAGCTCTCCAAAATCTGATAATAATCTGTATATTCTATGTGTAATGTTGTGTGTAGAGGCCCCCTCTTTGCCAAGGAAAACAACCTACAAAATATCATAATAATCTAGGTGCTATTACAAAATCTACCCTCCAAAAGGGAATAAAGAGAAGCTTCTTATTCTTTCCCCAGGCTACAAGCCTTTTTGGTCCCCTGATTTGGCACAAAAATCATTGTAAAGTGGTCCCCAAAGGTTAGCCATCCCAGACAAGATTTGGTCTGTTTGTACTTGATACACCGGTGTCAAGTAAATGAGGCACCGGTGCCTCTGGTGCTCTGTATCTGGTGTTGTTGTGAAAGAAGGGACACGGGTGTCAAGGAATTGAAGTATCGGTGTCATTGGTACTCTGTATTTCTGGTTCTTCTTTGAAATAAGGGGAGACACCGGTGCAAGCAATTAGAGGCACCGGTGTCACTTGGTCTCTGCATTTTGACTCTTCAATGAAATAAGGGAAGACACCGGTGTCGAGAAATTAGAGGCACCGGTGTCACTATGGCTCTGGAACTTGGTTTCTCAGTGGAATCAAGGGGGACACCGGTGTCAAGATGTTGAAGCACCGGTGTCACTGATCTCTGGAACATGCTTCTTCTAACCAAGTTCGGGCTTTGACCACTCGGACCTCGTGTGACCTCTCGGGGCCTTCTTTGACTTTTGAAGAGTTTGACATTCTCACTTTAGGGCCCTCTTTTCTCTGTTTGACCTGCAAGGGACATGAAATACCTTTTCGTGCATTATCGAGTGTAAACGTGAAATAATGTGTGCACGCAAGTTAAAATAGACATGTTGAGCCGTAAAATACACAATAACATGCGCTCATCAACACACCATACTTTATCTTCTCCATCCTCCACCTCCTATTTTCCTCAAACTCATCAACACTATCATCACTACAAATCTCACATTCCTACTATACTCCTTAACCACACTCTCACTCAAACTCCTCATTCACTCAAACGCATCCTATAAATACCCCGCCCCTCTCCTTCATTTTGTATACAATTTGTAAGCGAGAGAGAGAGAGAGAGAGAGAGAGAGAGAGAGAGAGAGAGAGATAAACCCTGCCCAAGAGGAAAACCCACTTTCAACACCAAATCATTTTCCTCTTCTCCATCTATGGTGCTAACCACATGTAGAAGCACACCCCTGCACATAAAGGTTCCACCCACACAATCTTTTCCCTTTCCATCATTAGCATATCAGATCTCCCTTCTACCTACTCTTTTCTCTTTCTACACAACAGATTCTTTGACCACCCATAACTTCCACTATAGCACACCACCCTTTCTTATCCCATCAACTGCTGAACACCCACCTCCATCCTGTCATCACCTCTGCCATCTCTTTCACACATTCCACTATGACCATCCATCCATTTCCCTAATCTCCTCTCCATTTTTGGATTGAATTTCCTTCCCCTGCCCATAAATTGGAGCCTCCCTCCTATGTCTCTTTCATTCCCATATTTGCAGCATTCTCCAAAGCTTAGAGAGTGAGAGAGAGTTCCATTTATGAAAAAGAGAGATGAGTTATCGTTGGAAATTTCAGTGGTTTAATTGTTAGAAAGAAAAACCCAGATTCAAGATCCAAATCATCTTATTTGAGCTTATAATCCTTAATCAAAAGAAGATTTTACCCAACAAGCTTCACGAAGCTCGAAAGGAGGAAAAATCTGAAAACCCATTTGGAGCAGAGGAGTTTCAACTGCTTGAAACTTCTTCCTAACTGGTTATGAACTTTCTGTAATATTGAAATTATACTCGATCAACTGACATAACTTTTATTTTTAAACGGTTCATTTTGCTACTTTCTTTTTCAATCGAGAAAACCTATTTCTCAACTGGTTGAAAACCCTATTGCCTAAATATAATTTTTCTTGTCAAACTGGAAAAACCCTACTCCCATCTGATTGGAACACTTACTAGTTGGAAATACCAATTTCAACTTCAACTGGTAGAGACCACATTTCAACTTATATAAGTAGCTTATGTTTTCATTAAATGTTGTGTGATAATACTAAGATCGTAAACCCATATTACGTTATCTTGAAACCATGTTTGAATAACGAATATTGACCTTGATTAGACCTCCTCATGTACTTTATAGAATTCCGTTATTAGGATTGCGACACCGAACAATATTATACCATGTTCATGAACCTTGTAGCACCTCTGCCATGCCATGGGACACTTTACACTATGCATGCTTACATGTTTACTTGCATCGCTCGATATTGATAACTTGTTGATGATGGAATACTTGGGTGTTATGGATATATGATTTGACTTGGACATAGGATCCTTGATAAACGTTCGCACGTTGATATGCGAAAACATAGTATTATTAAGACTTGAACCTTGTAAATTTTCATTCTCCATTGAGGCATGTATTTAGGATGTCATTAGTCGTGATATGACTTGAGCCAAATTTTGACTTGAACTAGGAGGTGTCAACCAAACTATGTCATTAGCGAAGTTGTGTTATTAGCTACGACATTTGATTAGCCAAACTATGACTTGAAACTATCAGTTGAAAACATGGTGACAAGAACCAACATTTGAGAATCGTAGTGGTTCGAAGCATGATCAACATAGGGGTCAGGATCATATCGGATAGGAGCATCATAAATACGGGAGATAATGGCTGCTTATCATGATGTGATAATTATCACGATCAATTGGTGTTCTATGACGTGACAGTTGTCCTGATTAGAACGATTTGAGAATATGATTGTTTGAAAGATTTGGCATATGGATTTGATGGTTAACCGCTGGAGTTTATGAGTAAAATCACATTATTATTTTGACAACATCATTAACTTATTTAAATTCTGCACTAATGTGTTATGGCTTCCGCTTATCTGCACATTATTGACACATTACTATTGATGAGCCCGAATTTACCTACATGTCGGGCCGAAGACAGATCACCCAAAGTTATCAAGATGTTCTCAGGGCACTGCCAACTAACTGACCGACCTCGTGCAGGATGAGCCTAGTCAGGGAACATCCCGAATCAAGCACCAACGAAAGGGGAAGGTTGAGCGATCTTAGGGGCTCTGACTACCCATGAGATCTCGAAAGTAATGCTCACAAATTTCTCCCCCCCGCCCAAAAGGGGCTTGGCACACAGGATCTAGAATGGGGATTGTCGATCAAGATAAGGGCACTATCAGGGACATCAGTTAGCCGAATCTCTCTCTGGTAGGGGTATTTATTACCTCTCCGCCACGAAGAAGACGTACACAGTGAGATTCATTCTTTCTAACTTCTATATAGTTTTTACTACTCCATGATTTGGCTCTAACTTGATTGTTGAAGGGTCCACGATTCGACCACCACCCCTCATCGAACGTGTCTACAAGAGCTTGAGAACCCAAAAGCCGAGCAGAAGGTCATCGTCCAGTTTTTTGGCATCTTTAGTTTGGTGCCATCTGTGGGAACAATAGTTCTCTCAACTTATAAATTTAACTAATGAAATAGCTAGAGATTAGATGGACTAAGAAACTCAAGTTAGACCCAGCCAATAGGGATGAAGAGAAATATTGTTCGTTCTACCGGGATCACGGCAAGACACAACTGAGTGCTTTGACCTGAAATGACAAATTGAGGAGCTGGTGTAGAGGGAGAAATTGAGAAGATTTGTAGTGGGATGACAGAACCGGGGCGACAATGCTTGGCTCGACAAGAAGGATTGGTCGACCGAGAAGAACAATGCGAGTAGGGCTGAGGTTTGGAACCCGTCTAGCTGATAAGGAAAATTAGAATGATATTTGGTGGGTTTGCTAGGGGTAACAAATCTAACTCCTTGTTAAATCACGCCAGGAGATTCTGGACAGAGAAAGGGATAGATGTAATGATGATAAAGCCGCTTAAGCAAAGAAAGATAGAAGACCGGCCCATCAGTTCCACTAAAGAGGACTCTGGGGGATCCAGTAGCCCATGATGACCTTCTAGTCATTACCTCGGTGGTTGGAAATTACCTAACCAACAGGGTACTCCTTGACAACGGGAGCTCGACTGACATCCTCTTCTCGATAACTTACAAGGAAATGGGCCTTGGGGTGGACAAGCTACAGCTGGTACGCTCATCGCTGGTGTCATTCTCTGGTGAATGGGTAGAACTCCAGTGCTTAATAGATTTGTTGATCACCCTTTGCACGTCCCCAAAATAGGTGACCAAGATTGTCAGGTTTTTGGTATTAATGAACTGTCTGTCTAGGTACAATGCCATACCGAGGCGAACCGCCCTCAATTGCATGAATGTAGTAACATCGACATATCACCTGGTGGTGAGGTTCTCCATCCGAAATGGAATGGGAGAACAAAAGGGAGATCAAGTGGCAGCTAAAGAGTGTTACGAGACAACCCTCAAGGGATGACCGCCTAGGGAGGGAGGGAGGGAAGAAGCAGATTAAAGCTACGAGACTTTTGTATATCCTTTAATGTCTTTATATTTTTTGCTTCTCTTTCTATGCATCCAATATATATCAACAAAAGCCTGAATAACTCCAATGTCATTAATAAAAGTTTCTCATGTGGCAACCTCTTTCTATAGAAAGTATGAGAAGCTAAGGGTGTGTTCGGTTATGAGTTTGAGAGACTTTCTCTCAAACAAGTTTCTGGAACAGTTTCAGAAACAGTTTCTGGAACATTCTCCCAGACAACTTTTTCTCTCTATAAAAGAAAAAGTTTCAGAAACAGTTTCAGAAAAAGTTTCAGAAACAGTTTCAGAAACAGTTTCTGAAACAGTTTCTGAGACACTTATAACCAAACAACGTCTCAGAGACATGTTTCTAAAACTATTTCAGAAACACCCTAAAACGAACACACCCTAAGTAAATAGAGCGTCCCAACTCCTACCTTTATCCGCAAAAGCACATGAAGCTCAACTGCCAATTGAATCAGACCCAAGAGGTCTCTAGTCAAGCAAATTTCAGTGGCTGGTTGGATCAGACCCAAGAGCCTCTAGCTAAGCAAATTTTTGTTGCTGGTCGAATCAGACCCAAGAGCTCAGCTCTCCGGTTGATCGAATTTTAGTGGCCTGTCGGATCATACCTAAGAAGTCTTTAACTGGGGAGATTTCAATGCCTAATTGGATCAGATCCAAGAGGTCTCTGGCCAGACACATTTTAGTCTGATCGGACCAATGAGGTCTTAGGCTAGGAAGATTTTAGTTGTCAGTTGAATCAAACCCAGGAGATCACTAGATGAGCGAATTTTACTAGCCGGTTGGGTCAGACCAAGAGTTCTTCAACTAGGAAGATTTTAGTTGCCAATCAGATTAGACCCAGAGGTCTTTGGCTGAGAAAATTTTAGTGGCTTGTCTAGTTAGACCCAAGAGGTCTCTGGCCAGGCAGATTTTAGTCAGATGAGAATCAACAGGTCTCTGTTTGAGTGGATTTCAGTATTCAATCGGATCAAATCCAAGAGGTTTTCAGTTGAGCAGATTTTTATTGGTGGTTGGATTAGATCCAAGAGTTCTCTGGCTAAGCGGATTTCAACTGCCAATCGAATCAGACCAAAGAGGTCTCTAGCCGAGCAAATTTTAGTTGCCGACCGAATCAAGCCCCGAAATCACCCTGCCAAGGGCCCACAAGCCTAACACCTAGATCGGTCTCAGAAGAAAGGGAATCAAGCCAAACAAAACATGGGGATAGCCCTGAAAAGCTTTGTCCATCTTGACTACATTGGTCGGAATAGTAGCCCAAACCGATAGGGGGAATAGGAGTAATATGAAGCAACCACAAGGAAATAATTGAAACTACTACAACTGATGAAACGCAAAAATAAAGTTAGAAGACCAAAACAAGTACAAAAGTTTATGGAGGATAAACACAAAAATCCTAAGGTAAAAACAAAAGAAAATGCAAAAAGACCTAGCAGGAGACACATCACGGCCTAGTCTTGGCCACTCGGCCCAATACTTCTTTTGATCTTGACTCGTCCTTCAAACAAAACACCATCAGATCCAGCTCTAGGAAAGCACGGGCTAGTTTCCTCATCAAACAGTTGAAGCCTGAGGCAAACATGGTCACTAGGTCAGTTTGATACTCTGGAAACTCTTTGAACGACTGAATCGCTACCTTAAGGGCTGACCCCAAGCTAGTCGTGACCACTTTCAGGCTAGTACCTAACCCCTATATTTCAGCCCATGAGGACTCGAGGTTCAATATCTTATTTTATTGCTTTTTGTCTATTTTAGAATTTTGGGGTTTTGAGTTTAATGTGTATTGTGGTTCGATCGTAATTGTTTAGAGTATTGGGGCTCGATGCTAGGATTTTATTAGTTCAAGGGAGATTAATATAATTAACTATTTTTAATATAAAATGATTAAAAAACCCTAAAATCAATTTTTATAAAATATTTGTAGCTTTTTTGTTTCTAGAGCTCTCTAAACCCTAATTTGCTTGAGAAAGAAGAACGGACTAGTAGACGAAGGATTCGCGCATAGTGATCAACTAGAAAGTTGTAGAGAGTGTTGAAAGTTTCGCATAGAGCCCATGATTAACCAAGTATGCGGAGTATTGAAGATTTTTGTTCATAGCAACATTTTTTGTGTTGTTATCATATAAGGTAGGATTTCATAATGATTTACATTGAGATATTACGTAGATCATGTTTATTTCAATAGTATGTGTGTTGTTTTTTGTTTATGACCGAATCATGCATGATTTGTGGTGTTTTTGGGCATATTGAACAG
This sequence comes from Arctostaphylos glauca, assembly GCA_019985065.2. Taxonomy (NCBI): domain Eukaryota; kingdom Viridiplantae; phylum Streptophyta; class Magnoliopsida; order Ericales; family Ericaceae; genus Arctostaphylos; species Arctostaphylos glauca. The sequence goes on along the minus strand of JAHSPW020000014.1, from coordinate 3,686,100 downwards.
TTAGGTTGCAAAAACAAAGGCAAAAAACGAGGTCTATTCGGTCGAACAGAATCTGAAAATTTACCTAAGCTGCTCGAGCGAGCTATAGGCCGGTCACTATGTTTACATTTCAATATTTGGCCTATTTCTTGTCTTCCAATCCATTTGGGTTACTTTTTAAGTCTGGAATTGAGCACTGATGGTACATATGAGCATGTATAAAGACCAAGTAAAGGATGACCCGTTAGTCTGGTAGCTCATGAACTCTACTTGGAGTGTTTATGATTCCTCCATTGAAAGACCATGAAACAATCGGGTAAAGAGGTGGCTCAACGATCAGAGCGGCACGTGAATTCTAGATAGGGTCCCCCATGTGGGCAGCTCATAGTGCAGGACCGTCAAAATACTGCATGAGTCGCATGTTGAACATGATAGCATTGAGGATACTTAATGGTTGCTTACTTGTTGTTTATGCGTATGATATTGTTGAATGTGAGCATGCTTTATTCAGTATGTCGATATTTTAGTATGACTTCCTACACGAGCTTCTGCTTATGTTTTTCTGTAAAATAACAATTTATAAGTGGTGACATAGATCCAAGGATTTAGACTTCACTTTTGAAGATGGTTCGACAGGTTAGATATGATTTACATCATTGGAAATATTATCATGTTTAGATGTTTAATTAGAGGTTTTCAGACTTAAATTATTTATTCGGGCATTTGGGTCTATTGGTTTTTTCGTGTTCAATTTAGCAGAGATAGTCTATTTATTACTTAATAATTGATTAGCAGATCTGGGAGTTATTCCAATTTATTATAGATATGTTTATGTTAAGTTTTATATTGTTACATTGCTTAATTCATACCTTAGAAATTTGGGATATGACACGGCCTCTGTAGTGGCACGACCAGCACGCTCTGGGGCCAGCAATTACTTAGCATCTAGACACGCACTCTAGATCTCGGACTCTGCTCAGTAGATGTGGGATTAAGCCAAATCAACCCTCTTTCGCTCTCTTTGCACAACCTCCATGGCGGCTTTAGCCTTTTTCTTTGCCACTTTCAACTCGTCTGTGTAGTGCTCTTCTCTTCTTCAAATCCGCGTTCATGGGACAACGCGCCAACAAGCAAGATCTCTGTATCAACCTTTTCTTTCTCAATAGTCACAAGGCAGTGTAGGGCTTCCTCCAACCAAACTGAGTCACTGGATTGGGATTGGACTTGCCGCTCAAAACCTAAGGCCCGCAAAGACGAGTTCATGCTCTCAACGCAAGCCTAAAAATATAAGGGAGTAAAGATCAAAATAAGTAAGAGGAGGATAGAATCCACATGAAATGAGTAACACTCACCTAGCTAAGGTTCAAGAGCAAATTTCTTGCAAGAACAGTCATCAATGCCTAGCTCAAAAGGTGCATTTCGTCATCGACAAAGGCCTGTAAGCTTTCATAAGTAACCTCTGGGTTTAGCAAAAGACTAGCCTTTAGGATGGGCTCCGAAAAGTTGAAGGGGTAAACCAGGCTATTCATGCTTGCGGCAATCCTCTAGGCGTTATTCGGACTGAATAGCTGAAGGGGCATCATGGGCAGGCAAATGAGTGTCACCCCCAAATGAATGCCAGGGTCAAATCCCTCTCTGACCTCCCCTTATATGAGCAATGAGAGGGGCAGATGGTTGCACAAACTCCTCCGCCATCTGAGGAGGAGAAGATCGGTGCAGTATCAACGGAGATTGAAAGCTCAGAATTAGAAGGGCTCGGCATGAAGGCGCCCCCTGGTGCCTTGGAAGAATGCCTCCTAACCCCTCGCTCGTCCATCCCCTCAATCGGACCCGGGTCTGCATGGGGCCATTTCAGAACTTTCCTTTTCCTAGAAGCCCCTTTTGGAAAATAGGGAAGAATCAAGAGAAAGGAAGAAGACTAAAACACAGGAAAATAGAAGCAGATCGAACGCTCACCTTGCGGTTTAGGGCCAAGCGAGCCAGAGAACAGGAGAGAATGACTCATCAGTGCAAAGTAGGAGTAAAGAACAACCTCTTCCAACTTCTTTATGAAAGTTGCAACATTCTCACTAATGGGGGGCGGGGGGGGCAGCAAAAATCACCAGTCGCCCCATCTCTGGAGCACCCTCGTCGAATGCTCAAATGAGATCTCGATGCGATTGAACTCTAAGCCAGTACTGTACATGAAGAAGAACTTGTCCTTTAATGGCTTGGCGAAAGAAGAAATCCTGGCGATCAGATTGCGACCACTCGCCCTCCCCAAAATTGGAAAAACCACCAGCCAGACCCAGACTGGGCCTCTTTCGGAAATAACAATACAAGAACTCGACCACGATTAGGGCCCTCTCTCCATCACTCAACTCATGCCATAGGAAAATCATGGAGATCAGAAGCCACCAGGTATTAATTGGCTCAGAGCTAGGTTTAGATAATGCAAGATTTTTGGGATGAGTGGATGTATCGGGAAACAAAGTCTGCACTACAGGTTGCTATCATACATGCAGACTTTCTTGCCGGAGTCAAAACGGACCCGTTCCTCAGAGTGAGGTAGGCGTAGGGAGAGATAATCAAGGAGCGAGTACATAGCTCGAATCATGTCTAGGTCTTGTCTAGGCACGTGGACGCCATGCATTCAACAACGAAGAATTAGGTCTGCAGAATGTTGACAGGGTCTACCACTTCTAAGGGAAGGATATCGAGTGCTTTCTCATCTTCAAGATCACCGAATGAAGGAGGAGAGAGGAGAAGGATCCATGGGGAACAATAAAGTCTTGTCCACACGCCTATACTGAATAGACAAAGCTAAGGTAAGCAGAGAACGGGTGACACCGGAGTATGGACAGTAACTAATCCTGTGGTCAACAAGCGCAGAATCAGGAGAAACCTCCAAGGAGTGCTCAAACAAAGAGTAGATGTAGACGCCGAAAAATGTTTGAGAGAGAGAGCCGATGAAGGAGGAGGGGGGGGGGGAGAAAGATCTAGGGTGGACTAACTAGAGGTAGTAGGGTTGTGAGGAGAAGAGACAGAAGGGTGAGGTGAGCATGACGAAGTTGCCAGTTAGCGCACCTTATATAAAGGGTACGAAAAACGAGGGGGAATTGCCACTATCAAATCCCGGCAAAAGCAACGAACGAGAAAGGTCCACATTGGCATAACCAAGACTCACACGCAGAGCAACAGCCAAACTCAACCTAGGCTTGTAGAGCCCGCTAAAGTTGCGACACATGGATAGATCGAGGCAACTGTCATTTAATAATACTCATATCTTCCCTAATCAGAAGCGGTCCATGAAGAAATCATTCCCTACATCCCAATATACACTTCGACTAGGGAATGAGGGACAATCGATGAGCTCAACTACATGCTGGGTAGAGCGAAGGCCGAGCACCCAAACCAATCAAGAGGTTCTCGGGCACTGCCTACGAACCCTGTGCCGGACGAACTCAGTCTTGCAGCATCCCGAATTGAGCACTAACGAAAGGGAAATGTTGAGCGATATTAGAGGCCCTGATTGTCCAAGAGATCTCGAAGATGACACTCACAAATTCCCCCCCCCCCCCCCCAACCAAAAAAAAAAAGACTTGGGAACGACACATGCATGATCTGAAATGGGGATTGTCTAGGTCAAGATAGGGGCACTATCAGCAGCTTCAGTTAGCCGAATATCGCATCCCCAAGTTATTTAATACCTCTCGGCCACAAAGCAGAGGTATGTAATGACAATCATTCATTCTAACTTCCATACATTTCTAGTACTCCATGATTTGGCTTTAACTTGATCATTGGAGGGTCCACGATTGGACCACCACCCCTTGGCCATGTACTTGTCTGCCAGAAGCCAAGCAGAAGGTCAACGTCCAATTTATGACACCATTAGTTATCATACACACAAAATGGGATTTAGTGGTTTGATTTGTTTACCAACATTATTGCTCTGCCCTGGCATTTACGCCAGATACTGAAGACGAGAGTGAAGAACTGAGATACTGTCACGACCCGTCTCAAAAACACATGGTCGCGACCGGCCGATGGGGTTTAATCCATCAAGGCCTCAATTTATAAAACTGGTTTAGGGATTTCCATAATATCAGAGTGCGATATAAAAAAAAATGCGGAATAACATTAAAGATACTCCCGGAGTGCTAGTGATAAATTAACTATTACATCATCCATAGTAGAATCCTTGGCTCGGCCACAGGCGGCTCGGCTAGGTATCAAAAAGTACAAAAACATAAGTCTGAAATAAAGAGTACATTACTAACAACATGAAAATCTAATAACTTGACGAAGATACACAAAATCACGCAGCGTCCTCGACTTCAGAAGCACCTGTAGTTGTAATCAACAACAACTCTTAAGCACTAGGCTAGTGTGAATTTCGTTATAACAATGCTTATCGAATTTCAGGCAGAAAATGACTTTTCTCGTATACGTGCAATTTAAAATAATTTATAGTTCACAATTATGCCAAGTGATCCATCACATTTATAAAGAATCGTAATTCTTTTTCTGAAGTCTAACTTCTCATTTCAGATTCCAAGTAAATTTTCACTTCTAGGAACAAATTCCATTTTGAATAATATTCAGTTAATTTGTTCAACGGTCACCGAATATAGGGAGCTACCCTATCAGATATAAAATCGGCATGACGTCATCCGGCGGATCTATCGGTCGTCGATCCTTTCACCTTATTTCATTCACCTCGCCATATTTCTTATCCCCTGGCGGTCGGGGCACCGTATGAACATTTAATCGATAATTTTCTCGATAATCTATAAAAGTAAATCCGAATAACATGAAAATATTATTTATCAACCACATTTCTACCAAACATGTCAAATTTGCCAACTTCTCAATTATGCCAATTTTCATAATTCGAGCAATTTTCATGATTTCGATGAATATCTCAATATTCCTTTAATTGATTTCAATACGAATAACATGGATACTAAATACATGAATTTTGTCAAAAAAAAAAAAGATAAATATGTGCATTTTTTCCTAAAATCGGTAAACAAGGCATAACAAAACTCACCTCGATAGTCGTTCGCCCGAAAACTCTCGTATTGCCCTACGCGTCACCAACTTCGGGATCTAGCATAAGGGTCATAGGATTTAGCATGATCGTAATCTAATTTATTTATTTATTTTATAAAAAATTTGCATATTCCGATGGTTTATTAGACTCGTGTCACAAACGGCGTTCGATGTGTCCAAGGGTCACGTGGTCTAATTTTTTTCTAAGCATTCGGCTAAGGTACTGTTTTTATGGGTTGAGTGACGAGTTTCGGTCAACCACTAAGTCTCGGGTTGGGTCTAAAAAAATTGTTTGGTTCAAACGAAAGTTACCGGTAAAAATAATATTTTTCGTCTCGAAACTCAAATAATGCTCGTACGAGATCAACCCGAACCAATTCTACTAAGTTTGTGTCAAACTGACCCGAACAAGGACTGCCCGAGCAGGGGCTGCCCGAACCTTGGGCTGCCTAAATAGGGGCTGCCCGGACTGCCCAAAACTGGACAGTGTAAACTGTCCAGAAGCTGAGTTTCAACAGCTGAAAATCAGCTGTGTTTGACAGCGAGTTTCTCCCATTCCCGAGCCTTCCGAGCCCCGGGTCCAACACGCATGCGTGCTAAAATGTGTCGTCTACAACCCCTAATAAGTATTTTTCGCAGAAGTATAGTAGAATAAAAACTCCAAGTGATTTAGCAAGGTATGTTACCGGTAAAATCTGGCAGTGTACATTTTGTCGTTCGGATGGCCAAAACTTCGTTTTTTTCAACATAACCACCCCGGGTTTTGAACATGTACGAGTAGTATGGTGTCTTAACTACAACTCTTATCAAAAATATTGACCCGAAACGAGACGAGAAAGACGAAATGCACTGTCCAAAACTGGGCAGTACAATCTGCCAGAAATTGCACCCAACAGTTGCTGCGTTCAACAGCCCGTTACTCCCATTCCCGAGCCCTCCGAGCCTCGGGTCCAACATGCATGCGTGCTAAAATGTGTCAACTACAACCCCTAATAAGTATTTTTCGTAGAAAAATTGTAGAATAAAAACTCCGAGTGATTTAGCAAGGCTTACTACCGGTAAAAACTAGGCAGTGTACTTTTTCCGTTCAAACGGCAAAAACTTCTCATTTTTCAACATAACGACCCCGTTTTTGAACATGCATGAGTAGTATGGTGTCTAAGCTACAAATATCAACAAAAATCTCGACCCAAAACGTAACGAGAAAAAAACGAAACGCATTTAAACACAAGGTGCGTAAAGTAGAGGAATGAAAATCGGTACCTCCGGTCGCGTTTTGCTCCGGATTCGAGCGTCCCGAGCACGTCCCGAGACTGACCCGAGTCTAACCCGAGTCTTCTCTAACTCACCCTTGCTAGTTTGGCTCCTCTCCCTCTCTCTCTCTCTCTAAAATTGCTAGGAACTCTCAAGTATGTAAAGTGTGAGTGTGCTAGTGAGGTGTGTGTATTTATAGCCAAAGGATTTGCATGTGCCAAGTGTGTGTGTGTGTGTTCTGCCGTGAAGAAGTAGTGGAGGAGCAAATCTTGCTTCCAAAGCTTTCCAATTGCATGTATTTTTATTGGCTTTGACCAATTATACATGTGTTTTTAAATTTTTTTTTTTATTATGCATGCATGATTAAAATCTTAGTGTATAATATAAGTAAGCTTAAGAAAAATGATGGCCTACAATTCCTAGCCGTGAGAAAATAGGTTGGGCCTATTCGGTCCCGTCTTGACTGTTCGGTACAAAATCTGATCAATTTCGATCGCGGACAACCCTCGTAAAATTAATGTATATAAATTTATATATCTACGCGATCGAAAATACTGCAATTTCGGTATTCTCGAGTGATCGGACATAATTCATGTGTCCCTCGTCGGTTAAATTAAGAACATCATCACATTACCGATATTTTCGTTAAAATTTGAATTTAGACCAAATAATCATTTTTTTTTAACACTCCATAAAATTAATAATTATAAACTTAAAATTTTAAATTTTCAAAATAATTTAATTGATTAAAAGGATCGGGGTTTCACAGATACCAAGGGGACGACAAGGCAGTGGACGAGGACTTCATCGAGCTTTAGTTTACTAAAGTAGATGCTCTTATATTTTTACTTTTTGAATAGTACTTGAAATGTATACCACTTTTGTCAAAATAAATTTCATATTCCACATATTGTATTCATCGAACTTGTACTTATAATCCTTTTAAATAAAACGCCAATATGTGACTTTTTGAAAAATTTCTTATTTACTGTCTTTGGAATTCGGAGCATTATATATATACACACACGATCCACCAATTAATACCCAAGATTTGTGAGACTTAATGTTATTTCATAAAATAGACATGAACGTAAAATTATATAGTTTTCATAATATACACTAATGGACGTTGTCATAAGTTATGATATATTTGAATACTTCATGGTAATTTGGACGAGACCTATTGTATAATTGCAAACAGTAAGAAAATGTTTGGTTAAACTCGATATTTTGACTTCAGGGCCCCGAGGACTAGTCGGTATAGGTGGGGGGCTCCCCCAGGCAATCCCAACCTGGTCCCCAAGCCGTCGGACACCTCGGTTAACAAAAAAAAAAAAAAAAAACTCGATATTTTGACTTCTATTACCATCTTCACCATATTCTTTTGTTTGATGAGTTTTACCATGAACATTTGCAATATTTGGATCTGACAGTTTGGGTATGCGTAATAAATTTAACATGTATTTTTAATTCATCATATATTTTAAAGCCTAATATTCTGACTTGTTCTTCTTTTTTAACCGTGTTTTTATATTTTGAAGTTGATTCAAATTTATTATGCATATTTATAATATTGGGTCTTACATGCATTTTTATTTTATAAATTACATTTTGGGTATGCCTAATAAATTTAACATGTATTTTAAATTTATCATATATTTTAAGGCTTAATATTCTGACATGTTCTATATTTTATTATGATTTTCTTATGTTGTGTTTTTTCGATATGTTCCACTTTCATTGATTGAAATAATTCGTATAGATGAAATAAAAATCCTATTGGATGAAGATTACGATAAAATATGAGATATACGAAAATAGCAACTAAAAATATTTAAATTTATTTAAAAGTAGAAACGGAAGCATAATTTATTTAAACTGATAAGAAACTTAAATTTCAAAGATGAGGCTAAAAAATAAAAACTCCAACGGACAAAAATAAAAAACTTGTACTATTGAAAACACAGCCGTTGTTTTCTTTTGCAGATAATGCGCTTCTCTCTCTCTCTCTCTCTCTCCCCATATTCAGTACTTTCACTCTCTCACCTTCACTTCCCCAACACCACAATGGTGCTACTGTCCCCAAGCTCCCAGTCACTCTCTCTCCTCACCCTACTCACTCTCCTCATTTTCTGTCCAGATCTCCTCAACACTCAATCCACCACCACATCCACCCCCGGATATCTCAAGCTTCCATTACTCCACCGAAACCCAATCCCGTCTCCCTCCGAATCCCTCTCCTCCGACTTCCACCGCCTATCAACTCTCTTCTCCGGCCTCCGCCACCGAAGCCGCCGCAACAACAAAACCATCCCCAATCTGCCCCTCACCTCCGGGGCCTCTACTGGCTCTGGCCAGTACTTCGTCGACCTTCTCCTCGGCACCCCTCCCCAGCCCCTCCTCCTCGTCGCCGACACCGGCAGCGACCTCGTCTGGGTCACGTGCTCCGCCTGCCGCCACAACTGTTCATCCACTCACGCGCCTAACTCAGCCTTCTTCCCGCGCCACTCGGCCTCGTTCTCGCCGCACCACTGTTTCGACTCAGCGTGTCAACTCGTTCCCCACCCTAACCATGCGCATTGTAACCACACGCGAATCCACAGCCCGTGCCGCTACTCCTACTCCTACGCCGATGGGTCTAATACCAGTGGATTCTTCTCCCGCGAAACGACGGCGTTCAACACCAGCTCCGGCAGTGAAGTGAAGCACGACGGATTAGCGTTCGGCTGTGGGTTTAACATCTCCGGCCCTAGCTTTTCGGGCCCGAGCTCCAACGGGGCCCACGGAGTCATGGGCCTGGGCCGGGGGTCCATATCGCTACCTTCCCAACTGGGCCGCCGTTTTGGCAGCAAGTTCTCGTACTGCCTAATGGACTACACACTCTCTCCTTCACCGACGAGCTACCTCATGATCGGCGGCGGCATTACCGGCAAGGAACAGGAAGTGATGAATTATACGCCGTTGCAAAACAACCCTCTCTCTCCAACATTTTACTACATTGCCATCGAAAGCGTCTACGTTAGCAGAGTGAAACTACGTATAAGCCCTTTGGTTTGGGCCGTTGATGAGTGGGGTAATGGAGGGACCGTGGTGGACTCGGGTACGACCCTGACGTTTTTAGCCGAACCGGCTTATGAAAAGATTCTAGCGGCTTTTAAACGGCGCGTCAAGTTGCCGGAGCCAACCGAGCCGACTCTGGGATTTGATCTTTGTGTGAATGTGTCAGGCGTGTCGAGACCCAGTCTACCCAGACTGAGTTTCAAACTCGGTGGTGGCTCGTTCTTGGCTCCCCCTCCACGGAACTATTTTGTTGACACTGCCGAGGGGGTTAAGTGCTTGGCGTTACAGCCGGTTAGCTCGCCGTCAGGGTTCTCGGTGATTGGTAACTTGATGCAACAAGGGTTCTTGTTCGAGTTCGATAAGGACCGTTCGCGACTCGGTTTTTCTCGACACGGTTGCGCCTTATCATGACTCACTGAGTGACAAGCTGGATGCTTTTGGGTACCTGAAGATTGAATGTTTTTAAGTGTGTAATTAGTGGCATTGGTTGAATTTGTTTGTGTATTTGAAATTAGACTTTGGTACTTGTTTTTTTGAACACGAAAAATTGAGGCTAGTATTAAATAAAGTGACGATAAAAAAAAAAGGGGAAAAAAACGAGAGGCTTCGGGTTTGTACATGTCTCTTTACGATATGAATTTGTAAAGGAAAAGAAAGTGCATCAGATTTTTTTCTTAACAAATTTTTACCGTTGTTATTTAAATTCCTTTCTTCATTGCTTTTTCCTATGATATGATGTTCAATCTTTAGACTGTCGACGACCAACGATAACATATAGTCTTACATCACATAGATTGCATGAGGGACCGCCCCTTGATGAAATTGTAAATGTTTATTTATTTAAACAAGTTAAATAAATCAGTCAGTCATTAGTGGATTTAATTCATATCTCGTCTGATCTTATTGTCATTAGCGTCTGTGTTTAATTGGTCTGCATTTTTATTATGAATTACACATTTGGCAAGTTATAAAAAAAAAAAAAATGAATGTTTCCAATTCCATCCTCCAACCCAAAACAAATCAAAACAAATTCAATTCTTTTTATACAATCAATAGTAGCCACATAATTCATACTTTTTCCCCATGGAGCTTTCTCCTCTACCAGATCCAGAATTTAATTTTTATCAACCACTTCATTACTTTTAGATTTTAAATTACGTAGCTAAAATAAAGTCTATTGTAATTTTGTTATAAATTTCCTCATACCTAGATATTCATTTTATTTATTTATTTAAAAGGAAAAACTCCTTTAATATTATTTATGTGTTTTCATTCCATATGCTTCTTCTTCCCAACTATAAAACGCATGTGTTTCTTCCCCTTTTTGATGATCAGCCATTATTACTGTGGTACTTCTTTTGTGATAAAAAGGAGTTCATTATTTGATTCACGGGATTCATAGTCTCCATTAATTAATCATGATTTTTGGGATTTTCGTATCTCCCAAATAATGCCAACTGGGGAGCTGCCATCTACTCTGGGTCTGGGACAGCTAAAACTGACCATTTTTTTTGGTTTCAAGTTTGGGCAATGGAAGTGTGAAAGCATTTATGAAGAGAAAAAAAAAATCAACTTAATTACTTGTAAAAGAAAAGAAAAAGAAAGTGACAATGATAATGATAAAACAAACTGAAGTAAAAAGGGAAAAAAAAACCTTGCATCCATTTGGTTAGGAGGAAAGATTTAAGTAGTAGAAAAACTATAATATTGTTGTTTGAAAAGGGATAAAGTTATAATATGTTCCGAAATTGTCCATTTCCATTTATGAATAAACTATGATCAACCACTACTAGAATTTAGATTCAAATAAAATAGATTACAAACCAAACCAACCTACTAATAAACTAGCAAAAAAAAAAAAAAAAACTAACATCAAAATTCCACAGTCATCCGTTTAGGAAGTATAAAACAAACTATTGCACCTATTTACTATACAAAACTTGATCCATCACACGTCTTAAATTCTTCTCTAGCCGCCTTCCGCTAGTTGGTGAATGAATTAAAGACAAACAATGCATCTCCCGAGGTTAAATAAAAAAAGGCTCTTGTTTTTATAGGATTTGCATTCAAGTACTCAAAAGTAGTCATCTGGTTATGGACGTCAATATCTTTGACATCGATTACAACCTTGTAAAGCTCATTATAATCTATGCAAAGCTTACTCTTCTCATATGCATCAGCAAGTCTCACCATGTTAGTTGCAACACTAGCCATCGTTTTAGCCACAAGCTCCCCTCCTCTTGGTTTCTTTGGGCGAAATGCATGAAGGTGGATTTGAACATCGATGGTTGCGCGTGCCTGATAGTTGGTATTTCGCTACTGGTATTCCTTTGTTGAGTTGTAGATCCACTTCCACCACCTGTGCTAATGCCAAAAAATCTTCTCCGGCCATATTGTTAGTGAAATCTATTATAGGTGAATACTCATCATCACGGACATTTGTTTGCGTCGAATATTTAGCATTAAGATCTTTCGCTGAACATACCCATTCACCAGTAGCTTGATCATTGATCGACTGGCAAAAGAGTGTTGCCAATGCGCCAACCAAATCAATAGTTAATATAAAATCGATCATTGCCTCAAAAGTGTAAAAAATCAGTAAAGCGGCAAGACAGAGTATCGACCCATGAAGAAAAGCAGAAGGATTGTCGCGGGACTTGTAGTTGTAGCGTTTTGGACACTAACCATGAAATTTGGTTGGTTTATATTCTAAGAACTGGAATAAAACTAAATAGGAAACTGTTAGTTTAAAATGAGTTGGTTCGAACGGACGCAACCCACACGGGTTGTACAAATGGGTTAAGTGATTGGGTTGGTTAGAAGGATCATATGAGATGGACTCTTATCTCTTATCTTTATCTGTTAGGAGAGTTTAAATTGAATATAAACTCTAGGACTTTTTCTATAAATATAATCCTAGAGATATTGGTAAAAGTATAACAAATAATTAGAGTTCTAGTTCTCTCCTTCTCCCCAAAAAGATTCTCCTATCAATATCTTCTCTCTCTAGGGTTTCCATCTACGAACCCTAGGATTTGTGGTGTGGTGCTTGACCGACCGAGTGACTAAAAAAATAACACTAAAAGACGCGTCCCAAGCGTAGGACTCTCGACCGATGTAGCACAATACCTGGAAGTACCAGGATCGAAATCCACAAGGACGGACTATTGTGTGCTGACTCAAAACCGTGAATTCTAATTTAAATAGCTCTTAGGTAGCAACCCCTTGTTTTGGATTGGATTATGTTAACACGCTAAAATTTAATCGAATCTACTAATGAATTAAAGGAGAGCACAGCCGTGGGGACTTGGCGTCCGGTATTCATCTAATTAACATTTACTCGGGCCACAAGTAATGGTTTAGTTGATTTTAGGTTTTGAGAAATCGGATTCTAACAAATGCGCACCGCTTGTTACCAATCCCTTGCGCATTCGGAATCCGGCAATGCCTGGGTTTTGTTTGTTAGAAAAGCGTTTCTTTTACCTAAAATTGCGTCAAACGAAATTAGTTCGACCCGAGGTAAACACCAATTAAATTAACCACGGATTTCAACGCCCCGCGGCCATGCTCAAGACGACTACTCACACATGTTGGAAGAAAATGCAATAAATAAATAAACCCTAGATCTAGACATACTCATGCGAAATAGAAGTAAAAACAAAGATTGAATATGTTACCGATAATTTCGCAAACGGAATAAACACGAGAATTGCTATTAAAACTTGAATCGAATGAAGAGCGAGGAAAATGAATAAACTGAAAATAAACTTGAAAGAATAAAGAAAGGTATTACCGAAACCTTGCGAAAACGAATGTAAGAAAATCACCACGCGCAGGAGAGCAATCCAACTTGAAAACAAAGAACAATGGAATAACTTTAATCTGGAAAACAAAACCTAAATAGCTGCTGAAGAAAAGTTTCTAAACCTAATTAATCAAAACTTAACCCTAAAACGCCTAAAAACATATATTTATACTAAAACATACTTAACCCTAATAAAAATAAAACTAATCCGCGGAAAATGCTTGAAAACGGCAACGTTTTGCTTATAACCATCTCGGTAGCGCTACAGAGGAATTGGGGTAGCGCTACCGAAGCCCTTTGGATGAACCTTTTGACCCCTTTGACTATTGGAACGGCAGCGTTTTGTAGCCATGATAAGCTCTCGGTAGCGCTACACCCAAAATGGGGTAGCGCTCCCGAATGGGTTAAGTCGCCCCTTTGAACCTTGGCCGGCGTTGACCCGTTGACCTTCCAATGCTTCTGTAGCGCTACACAGGAACTGGGGTAGCGCTCTTGAACATTCTGGACCTTTTGTAACAGCTTTGGAGCGCTCCTGGACTTTATGGGTAGCGCTACCGATGCCTTTACGTCTATTCTTCGGATAGATTGGCCTCCACGCTTCTCTTCCACTACCCCTTTCCTTCACGGGCCCACATAATCATTAAATAGCACCAAAATTAACCCATTTTTCCTGCAAAATAACTATAAACACAAATAACAACCACGTGCACGCATTAACAGGAAAATAAGAATTAAACCGCTCATCTAATGCGCTAAAACCCTTACTTAGGCGCTAAAATATATGTATTTCACGCGCCTATCATGTGGATATCAAGAGTGGGCTCTAGTAGTCTTCTCTGCGTGACGAGGATAGAAGACAGTGTTTGGATTCTTGTTCGTGGCTTCAATTTGTGTTTGTAGAGCGGGTCTCGGTTCATCTACCTTGAAATGCTCGAGGTATTCCGCTATGCTTCATTATGTAAGTCTTGTGTGATTAATTTACACGCTTTCGATCAAGAGTTAACAGAAACAGATTGATTAAGAAAATAGGCTAAATCTTTGGAATCTATCCATCCTACATTTAGTTAACAACATCTCCTCTTTTTGTAACTCAATCAGTGATTCAGACCAGTGAATCTCAATTGAAAGATCTTTCGATAAAAAATAGTTTGATTCTAAAGATGTATAAAAAACTTATTCTTGTTCAGAAACAATAAGTTAAATGTTGGAGGACATCAACCTAAGTATTAGTTGTACCAAATCAATAGCGACAACTGATCAAAAGGTTAACACTCCTTGTTTGATTCGAAAATCAAAAACTTGAATCAACTTTGAAAATCAGTAGAAAATTATGAGAAGATGTTGAAATGTTACATCATGGAATGAAATTCATCGTTAAATTTTGCTTAGGAGATTTAACCTAGCACATTAAGAAAAAGAACTGAATAAGAAATTAAGAACATCTTACTAAAATTGATAATTAATAGAAAATACAACAATCTTACCAACAAAACTTGAATTGATTGAATATGTAATTAAAACTCCAAGAAATAAAAGATAATATTGCTGAAAATTTAATGGTAGGAAAGAAAAAGCTAAGAAGAAATTATTGCTAAAAGAGTAGGTATATAATAATAAGCCTCCTTGATCCTTAAATTAGGAAAACTTAACAGAAAAATAAGAAAAACTTGCCTAAAACAATAAGGAAACTAATATTGCAAGATTAAAATAAAATAAAGAAAAAGGTATTAAAAGTTGCTACCACGCGCAAGCCTAACCAGTCATCCGAAGCTACTGGAAGTTTTTGTGTTTCATAGGACCTGACTTGATGGCCTGGCATGATGATCAGGCCAGGCTCCCTTCGCTTTTCTGCATGTAACTGGATGCTTTAGACCTGTGTGACTTGATGGCTTAACTGCGTGACTTAATGATCCTGTCACGCCCTATGATTGTTAACTTTTTTCAGTGTTGACCAGTCGGGCTTGGCCGGACTGGATACCTGTAACAACCCGTTTCTAAGAGATTAAAATATGAAATTCATTAACAAATTTTATTTTAGGCTACAGTTAATCAGTACACATTTTTTTCAATCAACGGTGATTTTTTGGGATTTTTTTTTGGACACGCAATCTAAAGGAGTTCATTTTCGTGCAGTCAGTTTCATATTTTTCTCAAGCGTTGGAGTTGTAATGAATTAGGCATTAATTGAGCTGTTGCCCAATATCTTTAAGCGGCTTTTCTCTCTCTGTCATTAAGGTCAAATGAATCTCTTTCTCTCCCGTGCACCACTCTCTCCTCATAATCTCTCTCTCTCTCTCTCTCTATTCTTCATTATTTTTCTGTCTTCTAAAATTTTCCCAAAAAAGTTCAACACCCTCACTGTCTAATTTATGACGTAACTCAAGCAAACATATTCTTTCCTCCTCCTACCGGTAGCGTTTCTCTTGCCCTCCCTCTCTTACGTATATGTGCATATGTAATGATATTAAGATATAGTTTTTAACAATTGTTTTAAGTACAATATAATGATATAATAATAAAAACAAGTTTATGTATATATTTTTTTTAGAGGAAACAAACAAGACTACGAGGAAAAATGAAAGGAGATTTTCAGTATTTAAAAACAATTAGTTAATCATATATACATTTTTGTGACACGAGCAGGTCCTTGTGTTGATCACGATAATTTTCCTACACAGTAGTATTTGCAGTTCACACATCAAAGGTGAGTTACAAATATAGCCTTGTTACATATATATGGTTCAAATGCTTTATCATTAGTAAATGCATTTTAGTTAATCATATATATATATATTTGTGAACATGAGCAGGTCCTTGTGTTGATCAGGATAATTTTCCTGCACAGTAGTAATTGCAGGTCACACATCAAAGGTGAGTTACAAATATAGGCTTGTTACATATATATGGTTCAGATGCTTTATCATTGGTAAACGCATTTTGAATAGTTTTAAATTATTTAAAATTATAAAGGTAACTTGCACGGAAACGCCATATTTTAGATAATAATGATTGAGAAATACCATGGGATTAATTGATATTTTATGAATTTATACGGTTAAAACATCTGAATGAAGGTCTTGGCACATGGACGTTAATCAGAGAGTGAATGGTGAAATAAGGAGGGAAAAGGATACTGTCGGGTATCCTAGGGAGTTGATATCATTTCCATATTATTAGGGTTGCTCCCAAAAAGTCGATGTCCGTTCATTAAGATGTATATTGTGGTTTGCAGTTTCGAGCCTGAAAACTTGCATGATATGATTGATATGATAAATCTGATTATTGCTCTGAATAATTTTCATGAATTGATGATTAGATTTTTTTAATTTCAAGCATGATGAACCTTTGTACAGAAAATGACATATTTTATTGGCAGAGTATTCCCATGATATATGGAACATTGATATATTGTAACCTCACCTGGAATGATTTTATGTGTTTGTAAAACTGTTTCAGGAGAACCCAGAATGGAGCGGGAACGAACCTAGAGGATAATTTATGTATTTTCTTTTCCTGTTTGAACTTATGTTAAACTAAGTACATTTCAAGACAATGATAGATATTTTTATATTTGGTGGTGCTAGTATGGTGGGCGCCAAGTTTGTAACTTTAGAGCCTACGGGCCAATAACTACTTTGCTTGCACGTTAAATTATCTCTGTTGTTATATATTTTATACACTTCCGTTATTGAAAATCAATGGAAGTATTATGGTTCTGAGATATTTATTCGGACATGAGTAAAGAAAACCTAGGGTGAATACGTGTTCGTTGGCGGGTCATAGATTCCTAACTCTATGGGTTTGGGTAGTGACAATGCCTGACCTGATAAACAGGTTAAGTCTATGCCATCAAGGATTTTCTCTATTTTCCTGACTTCTTCAACTTTCTTCGAATTTTCCTCGATGTTCGTATCGCCTCGACCTCAGCACTTCCTCCAATTGCATTTTCATCATTCGTTGGGTGTTGGGACCTCTTCCGGGTACTCAAATATCACAATTTCATCATCAAATACCTTATATAACATAGAAAACTTACAATCGGACAAAGCTACCCACCTTGGCCACCCAACCCCAAATCCTAACCAACAATGGAGAAATTGGAACCAATGAGGGTTGCTTGTTTGCTTGCAACTGGCAGTCCATTTTAGGGCTTCGAATGAAGATTCTGGGCTGGAATCAATAACTAAGAAAGGAGTCTTGAACCTTCAACGGCAATTTGGAGTGCCGTAGCCCAATTCCAACAATTGCAACCCTTCTTTTTCTTCACGATCTAGGTTTTCCACTGCTTGGGAGTGAAGGTTTCAACACTATGGGTGGTTCGATTTGGGGGTTGGATGATGAATTTGAGGCTTGAAGATGGTGGCTATGGAGTTTTGGCGATTTGGCTCCTCTATCTCTCTCTCTCTCCCTCCCCCCCTCTGTATCGCGAGTTAGGGAGGGAGCTTCAAAGGTTTTTTTAAATACTTTCACGAATTTTTTGCTTTTTAAACGGCCTGACTAGTCAAAGATAAGGTGTGACCGGTCACCAAGAGCTACTGTCTCAACTGATCTCTTATCTTGACTGGATGACTGATGCGTGACCTGTTGGCCTGATCGGTCACATGAGGGAACTGGAAATTTTTGAACAAAAGAGCCGATCGGTCATGACTTTGGCGTGATTGGTCACTCAGAGCTACTAGAATTTTTTTTGAACAATAGGCCCAGCCGGTCACAGTTCTAGCGTGAATGGTCACCTAGAGCTATTGGAATATTTTCTTCATTGGTCTGACTTGATATCTTGACTAGTAGCCTCCTTGGTCTCTTGACTTGTTCTATTCTTGGTTATCAATATTTTGCGTTAATTCATACATAACCGCCCTTACATCATCCGATCTCCTAGGTTTTGAACAATTTGGATTCGGCCTTGTCTCAAATTTAATGGTTTAGGTGACACATATGTGGTTTGATCAAAGAATTATGGCCTAGTATCACTTCCCACATCTTCCTAGGATTTTTGAACAATGCATGTACTGTGTCAATACAAACAGATGTGTCGTTAGCATTTTATACTAAAAGCCATAATTTTATGTAATGGATTAATATTTTTTTAAATTATTTAAATAATTATTTCCTTTCTTGATGAGAATATTTATGGGCAAATATTTGTATTATATCTTATCATATTATTCATGAGTATTTCTTATTCCACATAGTAGATAATCTGGTATGTAGAGTTTGACTTACACACAGAAGATCAGATTATCGGTTCTTGTAGAATATAAGTTTTTGGTTCACGGTTTTAGGTGAAATTGGACACACCACCAGTAGGACTATAACACAGTGTTTCAGTAGGTCTGTCTTGACTACAAAAAATGGTATAGTTTTAACTCACTGTGTTAGTACACTTTATGTGTATTGGACATGACCACTTTGAGGTAATTGTATTTATACTGACAATATAATATAATTTACACCTCATGGTTATTATGTGTGCTTGTACTCTTAATCCAAAGTTAATTAATCGATGTATACATTTACTGTTGTTGACTTTGATTCATTATACAGTGAGGCCTTGTGGGCCAATAGTCTCGATGAGTTGGGTCACAATATTAAGTGTATGACAACTATTAATTATTAATGGAATCTACGTCCCTTTGTAGGGATTGATGATATTCCCTTGAGAAAACTTATAAGTTTTGATTATGTCAAACCCTGCAAGTGGATATTAGTATCTAACATAACGAATAAGTTAAGTGTAAGGTCTCAAGAAATTTTATAGATGTTGATTAAATAAATTGTCAATAATTTATTTTAATCAACGGGTATCTGTAATCTTAACGTGGAGAGATAAATAAGCATTTAATAACATGGAGCTCAAAATATAATTTTGAGATATGGGAGGGGAGTGCAATTATAATTCTGTAGTGGTATGAATTATAATTTATATAATTCAGAATTAATTCGGGTTGAACTAGCAATCCCTAATTATATAGGAAACCCAGCCCATACTTCTTCTGGGGTCCCTATCGTTGCCTATATAAACATTGTTATGCCTTCTAGGTCACAGATAACTTGATAATCGAATTATTGAGAGAGTTTATGTGAAGGCAAAGAGATCACGATTTTGAGCCCATCCACGGTACGTGATTGAGGTGCAATAGGATTACAATAGAAGATCTCAAGGTCAGTCGAGCGAGATCAATCTCGCCGTGTTCAAAGTTCGATCAAGATCAAACTGCTGAAGACATTCGAGATCAAACCAGACAGATCTCGAAGGTATGAACCCTAGTTCCGCCTACTAGGGTTTCATAATTTGTTTGTTGTATAAACTGTACGTGTTTATCACTGGGTCTCGGGAATCAATCCCTAACAGTGGCATTTATGGATTTCAAGAAACAAAGAGTTGAATTTATATTTATAGAATGTCGCGTGTAAGTCTCCATTCACACATATCGCTTGATTCACATGCATATGTTAGCTTCGTGGTGTTGAAAATAGTTCAGCTATATGCGAATGAGATAAATGTATCACATTAACCTTATTAGCTCATGACTCTCATTCCTACTTCTCAGCGCATGCATATTGATTGGTGACTTATATAAGGAAAGATCGACACACAAAGACACTAAAGATTACAAATTTAGACAAAATTGACATAACAATGATAGCAACGCCTAACATAGGGACTAGCTACTCCCCCAACTTGAAATGTGCAATGTTCTCGATGCACGAAGAGACGACAAAAATGTAAAAGAAGGAATGATAGTACCTGCACCATAGGTTGCAAGGAAGGTAGACCCCTCAACTTGAATCATGAAACCTGCAAGTATTGGGCCAGAAAACGAAAACAATAAAATATCCACCACTTTCTTAACGCGAAAGACACGGGTACTACTTTTATCCCTATTCGAAGACTGTGTTTCCCTATTTGTTGGAAGGGTAGTATGCATAGGATTCAACAATATCTTGAGAAGTGATGTCATCATCTAATAGGCTACATCCCCTTTGAGGTTGCCAAATTTCTTACCCACTATCCCATTTATGGAGCAATCTCTATGGAATTTAACGCTTAAGTCAGATGGTTTGGACAGAATTCTTGCTACTAACTATGCGTTTGCCATCAGACCCAACCTGTTTCGAAGCTACGATGATGGACCGTCAAAGGCCGTTTGAGCACAGTGAATGCTAGAGGTATCTCAAACTCCATAAATTTACAGTCTCCTAGACGTCTTGAAAACTCATTGACCAAATAGATAGGATCAACTAAATCTTCCTCGGATTCTTCTCGGATGAAGTTTTTGAGAAAAAGGTTTCAAGCGTTGGCCATTCACCTTGAAGCAATTTTCATTTTATGGATTTTCAACTTCAACCACTCCATGAGGGAAGATGATTTTAAGCAAATAAGGGCCGATCCTTCAGGATCTCAACTTGTCTGAAAAGAGATGAAGCCAAAAACTGTAAAGTAACACCTTTTGGCCTGGGACGAAGGCCTTCCGCACAATATTTTTGTTGTGAAAAGCTTTGACCTTGCTTTTATAGGTATGAGTGTTGTCATAAGCGTCCTATCGGATTTCTTCAATCTCATCAAGTTGGAGCTTCCGGTGGGCTGGGACATTCGAAAGTTCAACTATTTAATCGCCCAATAGGCCCAATGTTCCATCTCCACTGGTAAGTGACAAGCAATTGGAAGTGACTCCCTTGCTAAGACTGAATACTATCCTATTATGTTTTCTCTCATTCAAGAGAATCAATAGGAGAGTAAACTTTTGGGACTCTCAAACCAGCACCACCAGGCTATGAGTTGACACTTTAGAAAGGACCATTTTCCTCCTCCCTTTACCAATCATATTTTAGAGAGGAAAAATGGCCAAATTGGTTATAATCACATTGTGGCCTCTCTGGTAGACCACGCGCAACCATATGTCCCTGATCCATTCGGAAAATTTTCATTAAAATTTTTGAGACCGAGCCCACCTGATAATTCTTAGTTTGGTTGTTTTTGTTGCTTGTGTAGGTGGTCTCATGATTTTCTACACAAGTGGCCATACGTCTGGTTGATGATGTTAAACTTATTGCTGCATTAGAGGCCACTAATGATTTTTGTTTGTTTTGCTTTCATATTTAGTTGACCTAGATTCTTCAAGTCCGTGAGCTTAGATTGAAGTCTAGAGACTGTAATTCTATAGAGTTTGAGATACCTCTAGTATTTATCGTGCTCAAACGGCATCTAACGGTCTGGTATAGCTGCCTTGTCAAGTTGTGTATGTGGTACCTTGGAGGTTGGGTCTGATGGCAGGAGCGTGGAACAATGAGAAATCAGTCTGAACCATTTGGCTTTAGTGCCAAGTTTCGTGGAGATTGCTTCAAAACGGAATGGTGGGGAAGGAATTTGGATAGCACTAAAGGGAGTGGTAGCCTATTAGATGATGACACTGCTTCTCAAGATATTGTTGAACCCCATGCATACTGTCCTTTCAATGATAGAAAAACACAGTATTCGACAAGGAAAAAAAGTAGTGCTCGTGTCCTTTGCATAAAGCAGTGGTGGATTTATTGCTTAATTTCGTTATTATTAATTTTTCATTATTGGATTAACTCACTTATGCAATTGTTGTTCCATGGAGTCATGTTTGCTCTTAGTAGGTATTTGATGGTTCGGTCTTCATAAGGTGTACACGCTACCACATCAGTCTTGGCAGTTTGGGCCTAAGCACGAGGTGATTGTGGCATTCAGGACCCAAAGTCATGGGTGTAACTATGTGCTACGGTTGTTAGTCCAAGAAACCTCCGGCGATGATTCTATGTGACTAGCTATGGTCTACCAGTTGTAGCCAAAATAGTACACCTTGGAAGCCTTTCCAATGACAAACGGTGCAAGTGACGAATAATCCTCGAACTTGGTTAAGGTATATGGTGGTTGACATTCCATCTCGAAAGTATGTTTGTCCCTCTTTTATGCTTTATGGTGCGTTGACTTCTTGCATTGAGGACAATGCAAATTTCAAGTTGGGGGGAGAGTTTAGTCCATTTTAGTGTGTCAATTGAGTCATTTTAGTCCTAATTTTTGAAATTTTGTGCCATTTTCCATGAAAGTAGTGTTATCTTATGCTTGATAATTTGGAATGTACAAGAGGCACACATGCAATCTATTTCTCATTAAACATTAAGTCGCTTCACTCATATTAATATGAACTACATGGAACACTTTGAGCTAGATTTGTAATTGAGTGAATTGACCATATAGAGTGGAGATTTAATTTGCAAAGCATCGCGTACATTCTTTTGAACTTGATCACCCTTGTGTAACCCATGCCATGCTCATTTCATGCATAAAATCTTGCATGCATCAACTTGAAATCCATTGCATACCAAAAAAAAAAAAAACTAGGCCATCTTGCATGAATAAATCACATATAAGTCCCGTAATCCAAATTTTGAACCAAGTTCGAGTCACCTAATTTTCGTAAAAAACTTAGGAAGTCGGATGTTAGGGAGTCATATGAGAGTGTTTTGAAGGATGTTGGGAAGAAAAAGAGTAAAACATGAAGAAGTTGAGCAAAACAAGAGGTTTCAGAAAGTTCACTTCTCTATCGATAGAGGAGACTTTCCTATTGATAGAGATAAAAATACAAAAGTTGGACAGTTCACTTCTCTATTGATAGAGACTATTTCCCTATCAATAGAGAGGTTTATTTTCAAAAAAATCCCCAAATCGCATAAAACCAAATGATGTCCTTTCATTTTCCAAGCCTGACTTTCAATCTCCCTCTTTCAAAAACCGCGATTCCCTCTCTCTCCCACTCCGAAATCCTTCAGAGGAAAGATGCTCAGAATAATGAAGAAGATCTTTTGTCGACAGACAGAGATCAAGCGATCACGAGGGAAATTATGAGGATGCAACGAAAGATATTGAGAAGACAACAATTCACCATGGACCACGTGGTAGCTTAGATAGGATGTCATACATCTCCGAGGATGAGAGCGAGGAGGAAGAGGACGTGGGAGAGGAAGCACAAGTCAGTGGAGATGATATTGTTGGGGAGGAGGAGAGTGATTACTAGACCTTTAATGATGGCGGGGTAATAGGGTAATAGTATGCAATAGTAAGATTGAGTCGGTATTGTCTAATTTATGTTATCATTGAGTCGAGTAGTTTTGAGTCATTTTATTTGTGTTATCTATGAAATGTGCACCGGGTGCACGTTAGGGTTGTCAGTGCGCTGGTAAGGGGTAGTTGACCAAGCCACATATTAGTCGGTGCCAAATTTTGTATTCCATCTTGTTTGACAAACTCACAAATATTAGAAGCTATCAAACCCTAATGGATTCTAATTACGTTTTGGATTCTATCTTGATGCATGTTTGAGTAGTTGCACACTTAGAGCATATAGCATCCATTCTCCAATTCCCATTCCCATTCCCACTATTGCTTGTATCACTGTCTTTGTAATTGCACTTAAATGATCAATGCATAACCACTCCTTTGGTTTGTATACATGCGCAAGTTAGAGACGCAAAATTCATATTCACAGAGAATACATTATGTTGTGAGGGCAAACCGAAAGAATTGGAATTAAGGCTCACTTTGGTTAAAATTGCTTAGCTACATGCCCATGCTCACTTGTTCGTTATGGTTCATGAATGGTTGTGTGTGATTGAATATTGACTCATTTTTAAATGCACCTTGTACACATGTAAAACTAAGAATCAAGCATAGTTTATGGTTAAGCTATCATGGAAAATTATATTTTCATTGTTTGTCGATATGATGCATTGTTAGGGACTAACAACCTTCAAGTTGGAAGGTGTGTTGAACGCACTATAATGCATATTAACGTGGCTCAATATACTCAATTTAGTATATATACGTAAGCAAATTTATTGTTCTAGTTAATATTGCACACATAGTTGTTTTTGTCTCATTTTAGGTTTCTGAGCGCTAAACATATAATCTAAGGCTTCATTACTACTCGAGAGCCCTGAGACCATTTACGACATTGATAAAAGTCCAAATGAAAGA
Organism: Arctostaphylos glauca; assembly: GCA_019985065.2. Taxonomy (NCBI): domain Eukaryota; kingdom Viridiplantae; phylum Streptophyta; class Magnoliopsida; order Ericales; family Ericaceae; genus Arctostaphylos; species Arctostaphylos glauca. The sequence continues at coordinate 3,661,966 of JAHSPW020000014.1, read as the reverse complement.
CCCGAGAATGATAAAAGAAAAGCCGAGACAAAAGAACAAAGAAGCCAAGAAATTGAAGACAGACTCATTCTTTATCAATAGAGAATGGAGTCCTATTGATAGAGACTTACTCTCTATTGATAGCTAGAGAGTGTCTAACGTACAATAAATGCAGATTTTATCATAATTTTTATGTTGTAAAAGGACGTAAGAGAGCTTTTTGAGCATTGTTTTTGCCCTTATTTGACCTCATGCTTGTATGTATATGGGAGAAAACAAAAAGACAAAAATATAGATCTCAATACTTAGACAATTTTTTAAACTTTCAATTTTTTCAAGTTGAGAGCTTTTCTCTCTAGTTCATCAAGCTTTTGGTGTTCTTCATTTTCTTCTGAGATTTTCTCCAAGTGTAAGACATATTTTCTTTGAAAAGTAAGCTATATCAAGTTTAAGTTTCATCTTGTGTTCTTACTCTTTCACTTTAATCATCCGGCAAGTTGTCGGAATCTTGGCTATTAATCTTTTGCTCCATCTTTCTACAAATTTTTAAAACATATTTGGTGAGTTATTTCATCTACTTAGCATTAACCATGTTTAGTTTATTTATCTTTATTTTTCTTGTTTTCTTTAGAAGTAGGAGTAACTAATCTCTTAGGTTAAGTCTTAGGATGAAGTTCACCTAAGACTAACAATAGTTGATATCCCCTATACATTTTTCATGCTTGTCAATAGATTTATACAAGTTCTCTCCTTAGAAACAAAAAGAAAGTGTTAAACTTTTACTTAGTTATTGTCATATTTTTTGTATATCTAATACTCAAGCCTATGTTCTTCGTATTTTTGGAATACTTATTCTTAAACTTGGATAAATTTAGAGACACATTCTTGATCCAAAAGAACTGATTTTCATTAAATACTTTTCGATCTAGAAACCCTAGCAGGAACCAAGATTGAGTTATAAAAGGAGATATTGACTAGTACAAGTTCACAGTGAATGAATTTTGAAGACTAAACCTATCTGTAATTTTGATTTTATTCCCTCTCTTAGTTTATAATAGTTGTTAATCATCACCAAAAAAAACTTTGAGGTTGACGTCCGAAAAGTCAAAAAACCAATTTTGCGAAGTCTTTAAACCTAACTACTTTTCCCTATGGATTGATACTCTGGACTCTCTGCTATACTTCTTTTAAATCTTTAAGGGAAGTCATAAATATTAAACCTTGATTACGCCGGCGTCCTAATGATGCACTTTTATTGGCAGTCAAACCCGCTCATCGTGCCACTAATTGCTCCATAATTAGTAGAACGGTCATCCTAAGGTAAATACGAACACTCATGACGAGCCAATCGTGCGATCCCATGAACAACGTCCCTAGTTTCTCCACATCCCATAGATGATGCACATGGGATCAAGGCGCGAATATCTCATAACAGGATCAAGGCGCCAATAGCACTAATGGAGCTTGGGTTGGCCCATTCCTACTAACTTTGACCTTACTCTTATCTCATTGTTTTCATATCTCATTTTCCCCAATAATCTGCTGGGGATCTCTCTTCTTTCAGAGGTATTAATATTTTACTTTTTTTTTTCACAAAACAAGGTAAGCAATTCTATCATAGTCAATCTACACATTTTTTTCTATTCACTGACATCGATTCTAACTTGATCATCGGAGGGTCCACAACCAAAAAATCACCCCCGGTCATCTAACTTGTGTGATGGAGGCCAAAAACCTGACAACTGATCATGGTTATCATCGTCCATTTTTCAGCATCACCAGTTTGGTGCCTTTTGTGAAAAACGACAGTTCTTCTCACTCTCAACAAATTCAACTAACTAGCCGAAAAAATGGTGACCACGAGATCAACGATGGGAGGAAAGCAATGAGGCGATGCCTCCCGCAATGAGGGACGAGAGGTGGACGCCTCGCAAAATGAGATCCCATTAGAGGTGCAAGTGCAGAATCTCAACCAAGTTGTAGCAACACTGGTGGAACAAAACTAGATGATGGTACAATAGTTGTGCGTCAGGGCATCACCGCCACCTACAGACCCAGTGGCAATAGATCCAAGGGAAGAACTTGAGAACCAGGGACTTGGTGGGGGGCTCGTGGAATAGGAGGTCAATAGCCACCTCGCCTGGAATGACCTGCTGATGCTAGGCAGAGTGGCCCAGACAAAGGATTCCGTGGCACAGAGGGTGGAGATTCGGGAGCTCCGAGAAAAGCTTGAAGGTGTGCTAAAGCAAATGGAGCAAAAAGAGGCCATACAACATCGAGGGGTAGTGCTTGACCGACTGGGTAACTGAAAATTAAGACTAAAAACACGTCCCAAGCGCAGGACTCAAATGTCAGTGTAGCAAGATAATCCGGAAGTACCGGAGTCGAACCACAGAGACGACTGACGGTGATAGACTCAAACCTAGTGAATTCTAATTTAAATAGCTCTTAGGTAGCAACCCCTTTGGTTTGATTTGATTAATTTAACGAACTAAATTAATTGAGTTTACTATGAATTAAAGGAGAGCACAGCCGTGGGGACTTGGCGTCCGGTATTCATCTAATTAACATTTACTCGGGTCAAAAGTAATGGTTTAGTTAATTTTAGATTTTGAGAAATCGGATTCTAACAAATGCGCACCGCTTGTTACCAATCCCTTGCGCATTCGGAATCCGGCAATGCCTGGGTTTTGTTTGTTAGAAAAGCGTTTCTTTTACCTAAAATTGCGTCAAACAAAATTAGTTCGACCCGAGGTAAACACCAATTAAATTAACCACGGATTTCAACGCCCCGCGGCCATGCTCAAGACGACTACTCACTCATTTTGGAAGAAAACGCAATAATGAAATAAACCCTAGATCTAGACATACTCATGTGAAATAGAAGTAAAAACAAAGATTAAATACGTTACCAATAACTTTGCAAGCGGAATTAACACGAGAGTTGCAATGAACACTTACCCCGATGCTCGAAAACCAAAGAACTTGATGAAAGAAATTGAACTTGACAACTTTAATGAAGGCGAAAATAGCATAAACGTTACCGAAGTGCGATTAAATTAACTTGAAAGCTGGAATAATGGAAGAACAAAGTCTGGAAAAACAAATCTGAAATAGAGAGGCAGCTGCTAAAGAAAAATAAAACCTAATTAATCAAAACTTCTCTAACCCTAATACACCTAATCATGCATATTTATACCTAAAAACACTAGTTTTCTAATTAAAACGTAAGAAATTAAAATAATAATACGCGGAAGTGTAAGACGACGACGTTCAATGGCCATGATAAGCTCTCGGTAGCGCTACACCAAAAATGGGGTAGCCCTCCCGAATGGGTTAAGTATGATAAGCTCTAGGTAGCGCTACACCAAAAATGGGGTAGCCCTCCCGAATGGGTTAAGTATGATAAGCTCTAGGTAGCGCTACACCCAAAATGGGGTAGCGCTCCCTAATGGGTTAAGTCGCCCCTTTGAACCTTGGCCGGCGTTGACCTGTTGACCTTCTAATGCTTCTGTAGCGCTACAAGTGTTTGTGGGTATCGCTCCTCGACATTCTGGACGTTTTTGGGACCTTTTGTAACAGTTTTGGAGCGCTCCGAGACTTTATGTGTAGCGCTCCCGATGCTTTTAAATCTTTCCTTCGAGTAACTTGGCCACCACGTCTCTGTTCCACATCTCTTCTCCTTCGCGGGCCCACACAATCATCAAATAGCTCCAAAATTATCCCATTTTTCCTGCAAAATTACCATAAACACCAACACCAACCACGTGCACGAATTAACAGGAAAATAAGAATTAAACCGCTCATCTAATGCGCTAAAACCCCTACTTAGGCGCTAAAACACATGTATTTGACGCGCCTATCACATCCCCCAACTTAAACGTTGCTAGTCCCTAGCAACAAAAAGGATAAAACAAATAAAAACGGATAGATCTTTTAAACCCCCGGGCGGCCCCGGTAGGACGAGTGAAGTCTCGTGAGGGTTTTCAGCAGTGGTTACCCACAAAACACCACGAATCTTTTTCACGTGAAACCCAAAAATCTGTAAGACAGCTCAATGATATCTCAAGTAAATAATATAAAGCCATTGCAATAAGATAATGGACATAAGCAGTTCTAGATACTATCAAGTCAAAAAAATAAGTCATGGCATCTTAACTCAGCGTGTGTGAACATGGGCTTTGGTCACAAGTGAAAAACAATCAAAAGTTCTCTCCGGACCGAGTCTTGACTTCAAATCTCACCGTGTCATGCACTCAACAAATGAAATCACTCAAAACAAGGTGCATATTACTCTCAATATGTGCAGGCAGAAATTATGTAAATGAAAGCAAAGTACCCTGCACAAGTTGACACAAAAAGAAAGCTCTACAAAGTGGACACACGATCTCATGAACGGAATGTCAAGTATTGGAAACTCTCTTTATCCACCAATTCACAGCCCATTGCCCTTAGGATCAAATAGGACTTTCATTTCGGTTATAACGTTAGGTAAGGGAAAGTATTTCAAGGTTAGGGTGAAACATTCAAGTGTCCGAGAATAGGCCAACAACAACTCACATAGGCAAATATAACAATGTGTGCCTTCTTTTTCTTCTTCTTTCTTTCTTTTTTTTTTTTTTTTTTTTCAACTCCGCCTCATCTCTCTTTCACACCTTTCTTTCCACATTTAGAACAAATATTTCTTCTTTCCACAATAATTTGGTGTCTTCCCTTTCTGTTTTTTTTTTTTTCTTTTTCTATTTTTTATGGGAAAGATCACCAATCAATAAAACTCAAATCACACTATATTAACTCTCTCTCTAAAATATACCTCCAAACAATTATCTAAGCCTTCTCAAAGCACAATATAGATGGAGGAGCTCAACAAGAAAAGGTTATCATGCGTGAGGCTCAAATGGGCTCATAAGAGATAAATATAATGAAACAAAGAAAAGAACCGGCTCAAAATAGCAAAGATGGCCTATAATCCTCTCCAAGGGGCAATACAACCATACGATTTCCAAACCCAAGAGATAAGTGGGCAATTCAAAACATTCCCAATACTCGACGACAAAGATAATGAGATCAACAACGAATTTGCTCTTTTGTGACAACAAGAGTTTATTTGACACCACTCCAAGAAATAGATAAGGCTCTAAACTCACATGGGCATAAGTCTCCACTAAACTAGCCATCGAGAACAATCAAGTCATAACTCACAAATAACCAAAGCCCAAAGAAATGTGTAGTGCAAAAGTGCTAATAATAAATGCCATGACAAATTTCTCGCAACAAACTAGCAAAAAGAACTATAATGCCACCCTATGCAATTTCATATCTCAAACTCAATCAATCATGAGCCAATCTCACAGCCTTCAAGTCTCATGCAAAAAGATTTCCACCAAATTTATTTATTTATTTATTTATTTATTTATTTTTTATTTTTTTTTTAACAATATAAAGAACAATAAAAAGAACAAAGTGATCCCTCCCCCCAACTTGAAATGCGCATGGTCCCCAAAGCATGGAGATCGCGAAAAGTAAGAACAAAGAGAAGGAAAGAGTGAACCTGAGGTGGCAGCCAACCACCATGACCTCGGCCGATGTTCGAGGAGTTTGTCGCCTTTCCATTTCTCGTCATTGCAGCTGCTCCAGGGCTTGCTCCTTCGGCCCCAAATATGGGGGCCACAGCTAGTCACACAAAGCCGCGCTGGGGGCTTCGGGCTTACAACCGCCACACATAATGGCACTCATGACTTAGAGCTCCTGAAGGCCTCCATCTCCCCAGCGGTGAGGCCTAATCTACCAAGGCTGGTGTGGTAGCATGCTTACCCTGCCAAAAGACTGAAACCACAACTACCGAAAAATGCAAATGGCATTAGTCCTGCCCGGCTCGTGGTATCCGGGCTCCACAAAAACAAAATAAAAATACTCCACCACGCATTCACGCAGCCTCACGTGTCATACTTTTCTCCCCACGTCTTCCCTCAACGTGAAGGTAGGTGTGGGTGGCTATACAAGACCATCAAGAATTTTTTTTTTTTTGGATGTTTTTCTTTTTTTTTTTTTTGAAACAAAATAAAGAACAACCGAAATAAATGACAGAAAGAAATAACATGAATGAAATGATACACGATTTTTCTTCCTAACCGGGACCCTTATACAAAAAATTGTCAAAATGTTCGTGTACTTGTGCCCCTATCAAACTTACCTCCTCTACCTCCTCATCATCCTCCTCAAAAGTATTAACACTATACACATCCACCTCTAACTTCTCCTCGCCAACAGATAGCTGAACCCTGCCAGTCTTGCAATTCATAACGGCATTGGAGGTGGCTAAGAAAGGACGACCTAGAATTATAGGAGTTTTCTCTAACACATCAGGATTCAGGCAAGTGTCTAACACAATGAAATCAGCAGGGAATCGGAACTCACCTACCTGAATTAAGACATCCTCAACTACCCCTTTGGGCACTCTCACACTCCTGTCCGCCAACTGCAGTGTGACAGGAGTAGGTTTCAAATCGCCTAGGCCTAGTTTTTGATAAACCGAATAGGGGAGCAAATTAACACTTGCTCCTAAATCCAGCAATGCCTTGTCGAATGTTTGGCCTGCTATATCTATGGTGATGGTGGGACACCCAGGATCCTTACACTTGGCAGGAATCTTGGTCTCAAAGATGGAGCTCACCAGCTCTGTTAACACCACCTTCTTCCTATCCTTAGGCTTTTTCGTGCAAAGGTCCTTCAATACCTTAGCGCACTGTGGAAAAGACTCAATTGCCTCCATCAAGGTGATAGGAAACTGCACTCTCTTAAAAAGTTCTAGCATGTTAAAGTGCTCTTTTTGTTTATGTTTCACCGCCAACTTTTGGGGAAAAGGCGCTGCAGGCACAGCTGGCGGTGTCAGAGTTGTGGGGGCCGCAACTACAGGTTTCACCACATCAGATGACTCCTTCCCTACTTCCACATTCTCACTCAAGTACTTACCACTATCAGGATTCGCTTGTGGTGCAACAACCAACTCCGGGGGTGGTGTTGGTTTTTGCTTAGGAATTATGGTCTTGTCGATCTCTTTCCCGCTCCTAAGAACGGTGACCGACTTAGCTTCTTCCTGATACGGGTTCTGAACATTAGGACCTAAAGAGTTACCCAAATATTGGCCCCCCGCCGTACTACCCTGAGATGGAAACCTACCCCTTTCCTGACTCAATTGACTAACTACCGCAGTGAGTTGTGACATTTGTGTTGTCAGGGCTCCTATCTGTTGTCTGGTCTCAGTCTGAAAGGTCATTTGGGACTGCATAAGAGAATTTACTGTGTCCTCTAGCTTATGGTCGCGAGCAGTCATCTGATTATAACCTGGGGGCGGACCACGGATGGATGGACCTACCCCCTTACCGGGCTGTAGTTGATACTGATAAGGAATAACTTGGCCTTGAGGGGGCCTGGTCGACTGGGCTTGTTGATATTGCTGTGGCGGAGGTAGCGCAGGGGGGTGTGCTTGACCTCCACTCACAGGTCTAGGTTCGGACCACCCAAAGTTAGGGTGAGAAGAGGTTCCTGCATTATAAGTATTACTATAAGGATCCCACACCCTGACTGCATTCACCTCTTCCTGGTTATATTGACTCGCCCCCTTGGCGGCTATAAAACCAGGACAAGCAGTCGCTAAATGTCCTTTACACTCACACCACACGCACACTTCCTCTACGGTCACCTCATGTACAGGTCTGGTCTGCTTAACCTCTAATTCCTCTAACCTCTGCGCCATCTTCTCAACCTGAGCCTGAAGTTGCTGGTCACGAATTGTGACTGGAATAACAGTGGACCCAGAAGGTCTAGATCGCTCAAACTCGGATGGTTCTAACGCCCTCTGCCTGTCGGCTTGGTCATCATAGAAATCCCAAGCCTCTTCCGCTCCTTTAGACAAAAAGTCATCCCCTTTACAAGAATATTCTAAGTGTTGGACAGTCTCAGGGGTAAGGCCCAGGTGGAAGAAACTGACAAGCTGAATTCTCTCAAAACCGTGTTGAGGTACCTTTAAGAGCAATTCCTTGAATCGCTCCCATGCTCTTAGAAAAGACTCATCCCGCCCCTGTCTAAACCCTTGAATTTGACGCCTAAAACTTTTGGTTTTACCCTCAGAAAAGTATTTCTTATAAAAGGCATCACGCACTTGTGCCCAAGTGGTAAGGGAACGAGGTTTAAGAATTCGAAACCAGGTAAGAGCACTATCTTTTAAAGTGGCCTCAAACAGCTTGAGGCAGGCAGTCTCATATTGGGTACTAGTGGCGAGGTTGCGAACTAATCCCTCAAATGTACGCACATGCTCGTAGGGGTCGTCACACTCTCTCCCATAAAAAGTGGGAAGGCTATTTAAAACACCAGGTTTCACCGTGTAGGCATTTCGTGCCTCAGCTGTTTCTGGAGGGAATACTATGGGTCCGGGGAGAGTAGTCCTCTCAGGGTGCAAGTACTGCCGTAAGGACTGAGTCGGAATCACTGGCTGGTCACCCATTACTTCTGACTCAGTTTCTAACTGGAAAAGCGGGTTATATACTGACTCAAAGGTTAATTCTATATTAAGACTATTAATTTGGATAGACTCTGACTGATATACAACTGACTCTGACTCTGAACTTAAAGATGATGAGCTATCAAACTCAGGTTGACTCGGTCCAATGTCTCTACGGACCAAACGATTTGTCGGGTCACGATAATATAAGGGATCCTGAATTGACGGCACTCTCCTTCGACTACCTATGACTACTAATTTAAGACTCACTAAATTTGATCACACGTCGCCCTCCCCGGCAACGGCGCCAAAAATGCTTGACCGACTGGGTAACTGAAAATTAAGACTAAAAACACGTCCCAAGCGCAGGACTCAAATGTCAGTGTAGCAAGATAATCCGGAAGTACCGGAGTCGAACCACAGAGACGACTGACGGTGATAGACTCAAACCTAGTGAATTCTAATTTAAATAGCTCTTAGGTAGCAACCCCTTTGGTTTGATTTGATTAATTTAACGAACTAAATTAATTGAGTTTACTATGAATTAAAGGAGAGCACAGCCGTGGGGACTTGGCGTCCGGTATTCATCTAATTAACATTTACTCGGGTCAAAAGTAATGGTTTAGTTAATTTTAGATTTTGAGAAATCGGATTCTAACAAATGCGCACCGCTTGTTACCAATCCCTTGCGCATTCGGAATCCGGCAATGCCTGGGTTTTGTTTGTTAGAAAAGCGTTTCTTTTACCTAAAATTGCGTCAAACAAAATTAGTTCGACCCGAGGTAAACACCAATTAAATTAACCACGGATTTCAACGCCCCGCGGCCATGCTCAAGACGACTACTCACTCATTTTGGAAGAAAACGCAATAATGAAATAAACCCTAGATCTAGACATACTCATGTGAAATAGAAGTAAAAACAAAGATTAAATACGTTACCAATAACTTTGCAAGCGGAATTAACACGAGAGTTGCAATGAACACTTACCCCGATGCTCGAAAACCAAAGAACTTGATGAAAGAAATTGAACTTGACAACTTTAATGAAGGCGAAAATAGCATAAACGTTACCGAAGTGCGATTAAATTAACTTGAAAGCTGGAATAATGGAAGAACAAAGTCTGGAAAAACAAATCTGAAATAGAGAGGCAGCTGCTAAAGAAAAATAAAACCTAATTAATCAAAACTTCTCTAACCCTAATACACCTAATCATGCATATTTATACCTAAAAACACTAGTTTTCTAATTAAAACGTAAGAAATTAAAATAATAATACGCGGAAGTGTAAGACGACGACGTTCAATGGCCATGATAAGCTCTCGGTAGCGCTACACCAAAAATGGGGTAGCCCTCCCGAATGGGTTAAGTATGATAAGCTCTAGGTAGCGCTACACCAAAAATGGGGTAGCCCTCCCGAATGGGTTAAGTATGATAAGCTCTAGGTAGCGCTACACCCAAAATGGGGTAGCGCTCCCTAATGGGTTAAGTCGCCCCTTTGAACCTTGGCCGGCGTTGACCTGTTGACCTTCTAATGCTTCTGTAGCGCTACAAGTGTTTGTGGGTATCGCTCCTCGACATTCTGGACGTTTTTGGGACCTTTTGTAACAGTTTTGGAGCGCTCCGAGACTTTATGTGTAGCGCTCCCGATGCTTTTAAATCTTTCCTTCGAGTAACTTGGCCACCACGTCTCTGTTCCACATCTCTTCTCCTTCGCGGGCCCACACAATCATCAAATAGCTCCAAAATTATCCCATTTTTCCTGCAAAATTACCATAAACACCAACACCAACCACGTGCACGAATTAACAGGAAAATAAGAATTAAACCGCTCATCTAATGCGCTAAAACCCCTACTTAGGCGCTAAAACACATGTATTTGACGCGCCTATCAGGTAGTGACCAAGGGCGAGCCTTCCGTTCACAGAGGCAGTAATGGGTCCAGGCACTCACCCTTAAATTCAGAACTCCACAAATGGAGCTGTTCAATGGCTCCGGAGATCCCTTTGACCACATGGAAACCTACAAGACCTCATGGCCTTGTACATAGTGCCAAATGAAGTCATATACTAAGCCTTCCCCACCACACTTAGGGTGCCTGCACTAGCATGGTTTACGCAACTCAAGACTGGCTCTATTGGCACATTTGACTAGTTGAGCCAACAGTTCATCAACACTTCTATAGTGGTTAGTGCCCTCGACGTCCAGCCACATACTTACTAAACATCATGCAACACAAAGAGGAGTTGTTGCGAAGCTATCTATAGTGCTTCAATGATGAAGTCCTCCACATCGACAAGGTCGATGACAAGATCAGTCTCACAACCTTCATGGGGGGCCTCCAACTTACCCAATTCTTCTATCACCTATTGAAAAAACCGCCAACAAACATGGCCGAGTTGATGGTAAGGGGCCAACAGTATATGGATATAGAGGATGCCATGTTTGTGCGTTGTGGTCAGGTAGGAGAGGTTGTCAGAAAATAGGCTGAGCCATAGGCCGTAGGACAACATGGCAGAAAGAATCAACCAAATGAGGGCAAGACAAGAGGAAGAGAGTCAGGGAAATCTTCGAAAGGTTTCAGCTCCGTTGGAGCAAGTCCTGTTGCACATAGCTAACAAGCCAAAAACATGGCCCAATAAACTCAATTCTCTCTCTCTCTCTCACGTTGGGTATTCCATGCACGAAATTGGGAGTCTTGGTTCTTAGTTTGGGTTTCTTTCTTTCTTTCTTGTGTATACCTATTTAATTGGGAGTCTTAGTTCTGGAGGAGAAATGAATTTTCTTTATTTCTTAGCACCAACAGTACTTCAGTCGCCATGGCTATAACTATTTAATTGAGAATCTAAAACGAAAAATTCAAAAAATTAAGTGTTTGTGTATTTGTGTGTGTGTGTGAGAGAGAGAGAAAGGGGTTGAGAATTGTGTTTCAAGAATTTAGAGGAGGAGGAAGTAAAATACTACAAATATCCCTCTCATGTTGCACATGACCACCCACAGTTATAAAAATTAAATGGACCTAGACGATGATTCATATTGAACTCAATATCAAAATTATAAGAGCCTAATGTTCAAACTAAAACAAGAAAGCCTAAAATAGAATTGATCTTAAAGTCGAAAGAATATATAGGTAATCTTCTATTAAAAACATAGTTCTGTTTTGTCCGACCAGGCAGCCATCCCTTAGAAAAATTGTGTAACTAAACATTTCTTTTGGGAAAATGATTAGGGAAAAATAAGGAACATGAATACAAGCACGAAGCTCCCCTAATAGATCAAGTTTTTGGAGCTTCTGTTCCTTCGAGCAAGGGTTTTTTTTGGTTTATTTATCAAAACGAAACCCCACAACTCAAGAGTCTCTCTCTCTCTCTCTCTCTCTCTCTCTCTCTCTCTCTCTCTCATGAGTGGCTCGATGAAGAGTATTATAGCCCTGTGACATTATTCCCGACCAAGAAATTTGGTTTCTTTTGGAACCCATTGGTAGGACATGAGTTATATGGTCCCACGGACCACACAGAAAGGAGGAGCTCCTCTCCGGTTGACCAGGCTACTGTGGCCCGTCCGTTTAGGCTTCAATAAGAGCCCGCTTTTGTAATTTGAATAATTAATTCCGTAACACTGTTTTAAATGGACGAGTCGTACTGCCTACTTAACGTAATTCATTTATGCAGAATATCGATAAGTGACAAGGGTCTATTTGCAATGTAATATTTATTGAAATTTTTTATTTTTCATCAACTTTTTGTGATTTATTGGTTCACCTCGACAAAAACTTTTAGAAAAATTATAAATCATGAGCCAAATTTGAAAAAGGTTCAGAAAAGATAAAAATAAATAAAAAATAGAGTTTTTTTTTAATTTATTCGTCGTCTTTACTGATATTTTTTAATTTTTAGACATAATTTTATACATTTTAGATTCTTTTCAGTAAGACGGACTAATAAACAACAAAACATTAAAGTCAAAACAACAAATGCAAAAAAAAAAAAAAAAAAGAGATAAATTAGTTAGGCCAAATCTACTCAAATTAATTCATCGACAATAAGAATTATATGGATAAATTTCATTGGCCTCCCCTAAAGTTTTTCATAACTATAGAAACCTCCTCTAAGGTCTCTACAATTCACTATCCTTCCCTCTGCTTTAGCTGTCGATTATAAATTTTACCTTATCCTTCCCTCTACTTTAGTTGTCGATTATAAATTTTCCTTTGTCGTTAATCAATTGTCAAAGACGTGACAAAAACTCATGATGCTGAAAAAAATTTGATATCGAGTACTCATTTTGCTGCCCTCACAAATCTATTACCATCAACTCTTATTTTCTTCTCTCTTTCTTGGGTAAAAATATCATGATGGATTTTTTCTTTTCCCTAGTGAACTTTTACAATGTATTTTTTCCAAGTTGTTGTTACACATTCGTCTGTAAAAAAATAGATATCAATGAGATATAATAACCACAAATCAAATACTGACTTAAAATAATATCACTAAAATACCTAATTTTCTTCATGTTTAATTTTTTTTTTGTTTTTTTTTTTTGAAGTGTCTAGTACACATTTCGACTTCATTGCATAAAATTTCAAGTATTATGTCCTTTTTGTCATTTTTTAAGTTATATACATCTTCAATTCATCTCCGGAGTATTAAAAAAACACTAAAAAATTTAACCAACTAACAAAAAATAGTTAAAAAAAAGCAATTAAAAAGACAAATGAAAAGTCTAGCATTTTTCGTCTCTTTTGTCTTTCCTAAACTTTTTATATGTTTTTGTCAAAGCATTTTATTTTTTTGAATTCTCTTATCGAGATAAGTTTAAATAATAAAAAGGGTAATTTAGTATAAAACCTCTTTTATCTATCATTTAGTTTAACTTAACTTTCTTCATCTTTTAATTCTTTCACTGTACCCTCTGATCTTTTCACATGTAATAATCAATTCCTTTTGAATTGAGGCAATTAGAGGAGAATACGAAAAATAGTCATGTGCATTAATTCAAAAAGGGTCAATCGTTATATTTGAAAAGATCAAGGGGTGTATTTGGATAATTAAGAGATGAAAGAGTTTAAGTGAAATCGAGTAATAGTTTTTTTTTTTTTTTTGATAACCGAGGTGTCCAGCGGCTTGGGGACCAGGCTGGGATTGCCTGGGGGAGCCCCCCACCTAATGCCGACTAGTCCTCAGGGCCCTGAAGTGAACGACCGGGAATACCCTCCAGTGGCCCCAAGTTTTTGCGGTTGCCAAGTTTCGAATCCAGCATCTGGGGTTTACAGCTTGCCAGTCCTACCACTTGAGCAACCCCTTGGGGTTGAAATCGAGTAATAGTTGATGGAGTTTTTATGTAAATTATCCAAATAAAAATGTTTGACCTAAAATTTCAAAAATACTAAAACTGTTAGTAAATACTCAAATAAGTACAAAAATAATCAAAATACCTAAAATATGACGGTCAGTACTCTAGATGTATTGTAACTATTTAATAAAAGATACTACTAGGATGCCGATTACCGTTATAAATTTATCATTACGATATATATACACACACATACATACACACGTATATATATCAAAAAATATATCATATACTAATTGATTTTAATATAGTACAATCATTATATATTATAAAGATATCTTCAAAATAGGACTTCGCTACATACAAATTTATTTCATAAACATACATCAGAATTTTTTATAATAAAAAATAATAAAAAATAAACATGTACCATGTATGTTTACTAATTAACCACGCAATATTTAAAATTCAAGGAATAGAAAATATAAATAAAAAGATAAAAATTTCTAATTTTGACCAAAATTAGGTATGTGAAAAATATTAATTATTACAACAAAAAATTAAGGGTAAATTTCAGGAATACCCCCTCGATTTTGGGAGAATCACACTGCATATCCCTATATTTTTTAAAATCATAGTTAGTACCCTTTTGCCATTATATACCTATTCCAGTACCCTTTCTTTTATACAATGGTTTGGAAATGCCCTTATTATCTTTTATGTGTTGATAAAAATACCTCCCTCTTATTCTACATAATTGATGACTTATTTTTATAAAAAAAAAAATCAGTTCATATATTATACACCAACGACCTTAAGTTTTTTTTTAAAGAATTTTGTTTAAAAAATTATCTTTGATAAATTTTAAGTTCCAATTTTTATAAGATTATTTATTCTCATAAAAAAGAGGAATACAAAAAGTAAAAAAATTCTGAAAGTTTATTAAAGATATCATTAATTTGAAAAAAATTATTTTCGAAATTATTTTTATCTTTTCAAAACTTGTTAAAAAATTTTGGTATTTTTAATTCCTTTTATCAAGAACACAAAATGATAAAAAAAAAATGACCAAAAGCTTACATTTCAATAAATCAACAAAAGTATAAAGATAAAAATTCTATTTTTAATAGATCACAAAAAGATGAAAGGAATAAAATTATATTTTCACTGAAAATCGCTTTTACTTTTGTTGTTTTTTGAAATATGATTTTATTGATCATTCTTTTCATCATTTTATGGTCTTGAATAGAGGAATAAAAAATATAAATTTTTAAACAAGCTTTAGAAGGACAAAAAAATAAGTTAAGAAATGAAAAAAAATTGAGATTAGTGAAGTTTTTAAAAAATTTCAAATTTTTTTCACTTCTTATGTTCCTCTTAGACGAATCAATAATCCTACAAAATTTAGCGTAAAACTAAGAAAAGATAGTTTTAAAATAAAATTCTCTAAAAAATTAAGGCTAGTGCGTTTTTAATATATGAACTTACCTTTTTATTTTTATGAAAATAAGGCATCAATTATGTGAAAAAAGAGGGAGGTGATTTTGTTAACAAATAAAAGATATTAGAGGCATTATCGTACCATTTATAAATAAAAGGATAGAATGGAGATATTATGCCAAATATACTTGAGTGCTACATAGAATACAATAGTAAGGGTGCTCATCATGATTTTAAAAAATATAGGGGTATGCAATGTAATTCTACTAGAATCAAGAGGGTGTGTCTAAAATTTACCCAAAATTAATATTTAATAAATGAGTGAATTGAATTATTTTGCAAGAGGTTTAGTAACGAGTCCACTCTGTGGGAGGGGTTAGGCGCAAAAACGTAAACGATTAACTTTGTCAGTTTGAGAAAGTCTTAACAGGGAAGATCAGTGAAATTTCAAAAACCTCAAGGAAGTTTTCTGCAGTTGTCAGAAACCTCAAGAAATGTCAGTGAAATTTATCCGAATTATAAAGGTTTATTTTTCTTGAAAAAAAAATCTCAAATGTTACCAAAGTATGATCAATTTGATTTTCAATATTGATAATTTACATGTTGAAATCTACAAAATAAATAAGTCAAATCATTAAAATCAATTGTCATATTCATACGATTAATTGATGTATTTGAGAGATGTGTAAATAAAATTATTTTTGAGATAAATACATTAGAAAACATGAGCATGACAGGACAATCTCAATCAATCACACACCAAAAACAAAATCTTTTCCATGAAGACAAATGCAGTGCAATTATATTCTTGGGACAAAATCATTTTTTTAAAGACAATAATAGTGTTTGATGTTTAATGATTTGTAGTATAGCTTTTGGTTGTTAAAATTTTTAAATTAATTATTCGTTTTGACAAAAAAAATAAAAAATAAATTAAAATTGAAAAATTCAAATAAGACGACCTTAAAGACATTAAAGAGAGTAATAATTGTCTTCTTGAAAATTGTCATCATATTTTTTCAATTGTCAATATCACAATGCAATTATTATGAAAAATAAAAGAGTAAGTTTAAGAACACATTTTTTGTGTATAAATTTGAATAGAGATGTGTTTGAAATTATTCGATATATGTGAAACTCTCCAAAATAATAAAGACGTGCATGCATTGGATGCTTTCAGAAAAATTTGTGTCCAAATTTGTGTATAAAGAATGTGTTCCTAAACATTTTTAAAACAAAATAATTGATTGATTTGTACTCATCTTCTTATAATATCAATATATGAAATATGAGCATCCACGTTAATTCCCTTCCACTCCTCCTTTTTTATTTTAAGAAGCAATTATTTCATATATGTTCTTTATCAACCTCTCTTAATGGCTTTTTTATTTGTGAATGTTAATTAAAATGATTTCTTATATTTTAAGAGTTATTGTAGTCCCTCTAAGACTTGTTTTTATTTGTTTCCTATTTCTTCTTGAATTGAACATGCATGAAAGAGAAAAAAAGAATGAATATTTTAATAAAATAAAAATAAAATAGAGAGTTTGATGAAAAAGAATTAAAAAATATGACTCCCTAATTTGGTAAAAAAAATAAAAACTAATGTCGATACCTTAAGGAACGATGAAAATTACCTCTCAAAATCTCAGTCAAATAAAATATCTTCTAAACAAAAGCAGCCTTTTTTTTTTTTTTGGTTGTACTTTTGGTGAACAAAAAGTTAATGCTTAACAGAAAATGAATGGGGCAGACTCTCCCACTGAAGCAAATGTCCGACAACCAAGCAAATACATGGAGAGAGAGAGAGAGAGAGAGAGAGATCATGCATGTGACGGCAGACTTTCAGACTTTCCCCCATCACTACAGCTTTCCACCATCACTACAGCTGGATATGCAAACCCATTGAAGATGGTGTGGCCGCATCTAGCTAGCTTGCTCATACAATTTGGCAATTTCTCTTAAATCCTCATTCCCCACGCCTTAACAGATGGGCCCTTACATCTGGCCCGTGTTAGCATTTTGCATGCCTTTAACTTCTCACGCTATCAAACTCTCATTCATGATTTTTTGATTGGTCCTACATGCTTTTCTAACTTCATACTTGTACAATTTTGAAAAAAGGGATCGGTCTAGAGTTCAATGTGGACCTAGGCTCAGGTGGTCCTACTGTGCATATTGTGTGTAGCACGATGCTGGCGTGTAAAATGTTGTCTGAATAATTTTCGATCAGTATTTTACGCGTCAAAAGCGTGGATTGTTGTGTATAATGCATAGCAACCTCCTAAATTTCGTAGACTTATGAATATGTATTATAAGCGTATATGAATTAAATTAAAACGTGCAAAAGGATTTTTTTTAAGTGTACCCCAATTTTTTTTTCAAATATGAAAAATTATTTTATGAATAAATTTTAAAATACTAAATTTTTTTTATTATTGAATTAAAAAATATGAGTCCTTAAACCTCACTCTGAGGTTTCTGAGAAATAATGACTCCTTGAGAATTTTAAAATTAATCTGACTTCTCTTACTTTTTAAACTATTATGTAGTTACATTCCATATCGTTAAACTTTGCTTGAATTTTGACTTTAGAAAATTTTAAAAATTCAACATATATTATTTTGGATGTAATAGAAATTATGTTATAGTTCACTTTGAAAGAACTTAAAGTTGTGATAGCTTAAGTAATAATATATGATTAATTTTAACGATAGTAGAAATAAATATATATTAATTTAAAAAGTAAAAGAGGTCAAAGTAACTTTAGAAACCTCAACGGGTAGTGTATTTGTCAGAAACATTAGGGGAAGTCAACGTAATTCACCCTTATTTTTCATATTAATGTTAAACCTTAAAATGTATATTTAATAGCGCGACTATTAACTAGTTTGGGTCATAATTTACAGAAACATATACCAAGAAAAGGAAAACAAAGCGATGGACATAAACCTTACCTCAGTCAGCGAAATGGGCCCCATAACTACTAGTTGCGGGCGGTCTCAGGCCCAAAGTTGTATTATATTATAGCGGGGTGATATCTTAGACCCGGTCTAAACAATATGTCCTGACCCGCACTCTTAGGCCCCAACTTTCAACTTTGTATAATCTTCCTTCAAATTACCCGGTCCGTTGAAATGTCCACTTGGGGCAATCGTTCTGATGGGCCGTTGAAGAGACCGAGACCCAGGTAAGAACTAGAGACCTCCCTAACTATCCCACCTTAAATTTGTGAGGGTCGTGTTGGGGACCAGACTTAAATTGGACAAGGATTAAGAATTCTAGCCGAATTTGACTGGTAGTGAGAAGTTAACAGGTGGGCAAAACTGTAAAAATAAAAATAAAATCCCACTCTCAAAGAGTTGAGGATTGATGAATAGCATAATCAATAAATTGAACTGACTATGCATTCTACTCAAACGACTATATGCTTTGCTCAACCAACCATGTGCTCTGCTCAATCATCTGTGCATTCTTCCCTGAGAAACGTTCTATTCAATTTCCCGTGTTATCAAAATAGCTGAGCAAGACAGGATATAGCTGAGGAAGTCTCTTATACCTCTCTATAATGCATGCGGGCCTATTTATACGGAAGATCAGATCCAACCTTAACTAAACGTATATATACGATTGGATTGAGATATACGTACATAAAAGATTTTGTTTACCTATTCTCTAGGAAGATAAGGTCAAATCACCTATAATCTCGCCAAGATACAAAATATAAAACTACCCTTATATAAGTCAAGGTCTCTCCATGGTACCAAATACGGACATTCTGTTCAATTATATACAGATTCTACTTTTCTCCTATATCTTTTTCCTCCCCACTAAAAGCTAACTTGGGCATCGGAGGGGTGTTGCTGAGATACCACACCGGTATCAAGTTCTTTTGCAGGTTAGGTGAGTAAGCGATCAAAATCATTCCATCAGTTGGCGCTATCTGCGGGAATGACATTCCTTTTCCCTGAGGGTCTTATGATCGATCAAATGCGCCTGATGAAAGCGCAATTAGATGGACTGGCAAAACAGATAAAGACCAAGGCTCCCAACTCAGTTGAAGAATTGGTGCAGACCACAGAACTCCCGTTTATTGCTGATATAATTGTAGTCCCCCTTCCATCGAAATTTTGAATTCCTTAGATTGACGTCTTTGATGGGACAAAAGATCCCCTCATGGAAACTTATAAATCCCTTATGCACTTACAGACTGTTCCAAATGTCATCATGTGCAGAGTTTTTCCCATTACCCTTCGAGGAGCTGCTCGAGTTTGGTTCAACAAACTCTCTCCTAATACCGTAAGCACTTTTAAGGAGTTCTCCAGAATTTTGTTAGCTACTTTACTGCCGGTCAGCAGTACATGAGGTCGACCACCTATTAGCTTAATGTTAAACAATTCAAAGGGGAGAGCCTTAGAGAATTCACTTCTCGTTTCAACAAAGAATCCATGCAGGTGGATAGTGTAGATGATAAAGTAGCCATAAATAGCTCACATGCCAGGACTTAGGCCTTGGCAGTTCTTATTTTCCTTGTCTGGTGATACTCCGTCCAATATGGTTGAACTGATGCTGTGAGCCCAAAGACAGATGAATGCAGAAGACACACTGGCTGCTCATAGGGATTAGGAGAGAGAGACCCCAACAATCAGACAGCATGGAGGATTTTCCTCAACTAGAGAGCGGAAGAGACGAGGTGGTGGTCAGTCGCGTGCTGAGGACTCTTTCTAGAGCAAGCGAACTGATCATAGAGAATCTCCTCGAAGGGAAAGACCAGAAAGGAGATTTTAGGACTACACACCCTTAGTGGCCACAGTTAATCAGGTGATGGAGGAGATTAGTGAATATCCTGAACTTAAATTGCCCGAAAAGATGAAAACTCCTTCTGATAGGCGTTCCCGTAATAAGTACTGTCGGTTTCATCGTGATCATGGTCATGATACGAATGATTGTATCGAACTTAAACAACAGATTGAAGGTCTTATCAGATGGGGACGCCTTTAGAGATTTATTCGGAAAGATGATAACCATACCAAATGACATGAGGATGACAAGAAGGGTCTAATTGCTCGCGAGGATGAGAGGACTCCTCCACCACCTCCATCGTGTCGTCCAATCGGGGAAATCCAATTGGGAAGGTCCCTATCAGATAGCAGAACACATTAAGGCAGGTTCCTACAGGTTGACCACTCTTAACGGAAAGAATCTTCCTTATCCTTGGAATGCTGAACACTTGAAAAAGTACTATTCATAGTTCCCCTTTCTTTAGGCTTTTGTCTTTTATCCTTTCATTTTATTGCAAAAATCTTTTAAGACTAATGGCTAAGAGATTTGATTAATTACAATAAGTTTGCATCCATATCTATTCACACATTTTTTTTGATCAGCATGTAACCGAGTAGCCTCGCCTTCTCAACATACGTCCTCGAGACCATCTTAACTGAGCAGCCTCGCCTGCTCAGCACAAGTCCTCCGGGACCAGCCTCGCCTGCTCAGCATCTGTTCTCCGGGACCAAGAAATCCGAGCAAACTCACCTGCTCTATACTTACCATTAAGAGGACATACATGGTATACAAGAAAGAAGTCAAAATGTGAAGTCTTAAAATGATTGAGGCATATATACATGTAATCAGAACCACCTCCAATGGTATTTCCTCTCAGAGTAAGCAACTGTTCGGAAATAGGGGAGTAGCCGATGAACAACATAATCAACAAACTGAACTAACCATGCGTTCTGCTCAGACAACCATGTGCTCTGCTCAGTCATCTGTGCACTCTTCCCTGAGAAATGTTCTACTCGGTTTCCCATGCCATCAAAATAGCTGAGCATGACAAGAATTAGCTAAGGAGGTCTCTTGTACCACTCTACAATGCACGCTATTTATATGGAAGATCAGATCCAACCTTGCCTAAACGTATATATATGATTTGATTGAGATATACATGAAAGATCCTGTTTACCGATTCTCTAGAAAGATAAGGTCAAATCACCTATAATCTCACCAACATAATAAAATATACGATTACCCTTATATAAGTCAAAGTCTCTCCATGGTGCCAAGTATGGACATTTTGTTCAATTATATGCAGATTCTACTTTTCTCTTGTAGCTTTTCCTCTGCTCTAACAACTAACTTAGGCATCGGAGGGATATTGTTGAGATACCACACTAGTGTCAAGTTCTTTTGCAGGTTAGGTGAGCAGGCGATGAAAGCCGTTGCATCAAGGATATAACTTATCTAGTTAGAGATCAATGAGATTGAAGAGATATCACGAGTTCAAGGTTGTTTATCTTTATCGTGTGGGATCATCTCGGGATCTCATTTCAATGATCAAAATCGTCTATTTAATCGTCTATTTTGTTTTGATTAATTTTTTCAGTTACCTCAAAAAAATTCAGCCTAATTGGATATCGATAAGTGCTTGATCTAAAAATTAAGTTTGTTTACTTCGAAATTTCTAATTTTTAAAGCTTAAAAACTACATTTTTAGGTAAAATATTTGCTGATATCCGATCGATTTGAATTTTTTTGTTAAACTAAAAAACTTAATCAAAATAAAATAGACGATTTTGATTATTAAAATAAAATCTCAAAATGATTCAAACGATAGAGGGTAAATAAAAGTTGAACTCAGATATCAATCATAATAAGGAACTAGTGGTCATTAGGGACTCAAATACCATGAGGTTCAACATCTATATGTAGGGATGGAGCCAGGAGAGAGACAGTAGGGTTGGTCACCCTTGCAAGGAAAAAAAATCATTATATATAAAAAATAAAAGTTTCCTATAAAGTATATAGGCTCGCCCCTGTTAAATATTTTGAAAAAAAAAATTTCTTATGAAATTTACATATTCGCCCTTGCGTAGTAAAATTCTTGATTCTGTCCTTGGACTATATGAAGAAGTGTAATTTGCCACTACACAAATTGATATTGAGAGACTGCAGGGCTATATCTTGATTTAGTAATTAAAATAGGTTTCCAGTTATAAGAGAGAAAATCAGGTGTTCGACCATGATTGATGAAATTTTTCTTTAATTAAATTCTCTTCGAAATTTACTCATGTACAATTACATAAGAAAAATTCTACAATACACAACCTAAATTCGAGTGTTATGGTATGCATTACTTTTTAATTTTATAGAAATTTATACCGAATTTTATAGAAATTTATAGCAGTTGAGCATAAGTTCATAAAATCATTCTTAAATTCATTTTTTATGCATATATTACTCTCTGAACTATATAGAAATTTATAACTATTGAATATAACTGTATAAAATCATTCTCAAAATCATTTTTCTAGAAACAAATTCAAAACATCAATTTTGAATTGACATCACTTATATATCATGAGTTTTTGCATGCCTTGATATTATGAATAAACCTATGTGTGTGTGTGTGAAACTTTTTGGCAAATATTATGAAGGTAAGATGATATCAAGGGATGCATACTAGACATACTGTAAGTAGGGATATGTATTGTCGCACTTTCCCTGCATTACTGAAAGGTGTTTTTCAAAACGACAACACATCAGTAGTGGTGGTGATCATGATGATTATGAAGAAAACAACAATTCCAAGAAATATTTGCCTTCCCTTCTTGGCAATTAATTAAGTGGATTGTTCTTTTGCAACTACTTGTACTTGAATGGGCTTTACTCTATATAAGGCGCATGCGCTTTAATTAATTAATAGCCTCCATGTGATTTGCATAAAACAATAGAATTATGTACAAAGCAACCAAAGTAGAGAAAATTTTTAAAAAAAAAAAAATTATTGCAGTTAGCCTAGCATGGTTTTGGTATTGACTTCTTTGATATGTTTATAAAATATTCACCAACAAGTACATTTAATGAATAATAACAGAAGCCATTAAAAGTTATATGCATGCATGCTTTGGGGACATTCATTATTAGGACTTCACTTTCGGCTAATCCAAAAATTGAAAATTTTCATAGCATATTTGTAAATGATTGAACCCTATGCATGCAGTACAGTGTCCACATGCATTGACGAAAACATTCCTTTGTAAAGTTAATTATAAATGCTCTTTGTTCGATAATTGGGTATTCGGACAAATTTATAAGCACCTCGATTAATCTCAGGTATTGAATGTTGTTAATGACTTATGCTTTCTTTCTTTTGACTTTAAAGAACAATTGAACACTATCCTTTTTTTTTTCTTTTTATCGATAAAAGATAGATATATTGTAAATCTACAACAGGTATATCGATAAAAAAGTTAGAAATGGAGCACCATGGAACAGCCCAACAAAGTTGGAACCAGGGCACTCAAAACAGCTAACCTGAAAAAGAAGGAGAAACAAACATCAAATCATAATGAAAAACATCCAACATGCTGTTGAATGAAGACCAAATCGCAACAGATTACCCATCTTCAGTTGATTTGAGTGAACTTTTTTCTTTACAAGGCAGGCTAGGGTATTTTATTTGGCCAAAAGTATCATATGGGTTCATTTCTATATCCCAAATATATGGTATATATGTAGAATGAATGCCCTACAAGTTCGGGAACCGTGTCAAGTTTGAAAACTTTTACAGGACAAGATATAGCTTGCTTTAACATATGAGTTGTCCTTTTAAGTAGTCAGAGACGAAGTTAGAACTTTCTTAATCTAATTGAATGTAACAATATACTTGTATTTTTTAGAAAATAGAATAACATGCTGAAGGAAAAAATTGTTATATGTCAACAGTTTTTATAACTATGTAATTTCACAATACACATGGATAGACTTGATTCTTCTTCTTTTCATTCCCTTTATAATTTTTCTGAACAGAAGATTAATAACGACCATCCAAATCCAAACAAGTAGTATCAAATAGCCATAAAAAATTTAACAACATATAGCATTTCTCCTATCAATTACTTCTAAACATTAGAAAGAAAATTGAACGACAACATAAATTTAAGAGCTTGAAATTGAATAACCAGACAATTTTCGAACCGGCTCTTTTCCTTTTCCAGTAACAACCATAAATTTTGCCAGCCAATTAAAGGGAGGGTTCCAATACAAGAGGTAGAATAATTAAATTATGTGAAATATATTTGTATATCTGGACTATATGCCATGGCACCCCCAGTGGCAAAGCTAAAAAATTTCTTCAGTGCAGCACTTATTAAATACAATTTAAATAAATTCCTTACGTAAAAGAAAAGGATAAGATAAGAAACATGTACTAGAGATAAGGACAAAGCTGATATATTCATTCATAGGATTTTTCAATAAAATCTTCTATAATAAATCTCGATAAGTTTTCGCGTTTTTAAAAACCTTGCATGATTGTTTGAATTTGTTATCAATGAAACCAAAGATGTTACTCTGTATATCTAGAAAAAATATAATCGGAAATGTGTACATGTAAACTTTTTCGTGAGGGAAAATTAGAATTTCAAGTGGCGACTTGTAAGGTCTCTTTGGTAGTTATGTATAAATTTCGAGACCAAGAATGATTTAGTGGGGACATTGACATTATTTTCAAGGGGTAAATTACAATTTATGGAATAACATAGGCTAAAATGGATTATTGAACAACCCTAAGAGGTTAGCTTGGTGGTCAAAATTTAAAATTTAGAGGTCATGTGCTTCTTTCTAAGTCTTAAATTTGAAACCTTTTAGATGCTATTAATTTTTATTTGGTCAGTTCACACAAAGCAAAAGACTTGACTAAATTTCTCCCACCAGTGGACATTGAGATTGGTCACCTAGAAATAGTCAAGATACGCGTAGCCCAGCCCGCCTCTGCAACTGGGAGCACCCCCTGTTACATACTCACAACTTCGTCCCTAGTACAAGTAAGTTCAAGAATGAAATGCATACATATATTTCTCAAAATGATTATATATTTGGTCAAGGTTTTGAATACTGTATTAGCTTGAGTACTAGTCTTCTTATTGGTATAGTACGTACCGGTACCGACCATATACTGGATACCGTATCAGATTTATTGCAACTATCAATATATATGTATATATATACACTAGAGATAGAGAACAAAAAAGAATTAGCTTTTTTTTCTTAACTATTAATATATATACGTATTTAGAACGATATGGTATTAGAGATATTTGATACCGTTTTTACGCCAAAACGGTACGTACCAGCCAGTACGATACATTATTAATAACCTTGATTTGGATATCTTTACTTATTGGACACAATCTTTGAATGAGATCAAATGATGCTTTACTTGATTGTGCTATGAAATCCCACTCTGTAGTTGAAGATTTTTCTAAGTATAAACCGAAAGTGACCTTTTACCAAGTTTTGTTATCTATCTCAGAGGACTTTATGTGTGATTAATAAGAACAAAGAATAGACATAGTAAACGGAAAGAAGCTAATCCTTTCCCCACTTTATGACTTGGCAAAAGGTCACATTGAATAGATTAATCTTGTAGATGTTAATGGGTATATACTAAAGTGGAGAGGGTATGTGCAAAGTTATAAAGTACTTCAGAATTCATTTTATTGAAACTCCCTTGTGAGAGCCACTTACACCTACACTAAAAAAATTATTTAGAGGTCCCAATTTACTTTGTACTAGTGGCCATTCAATACTCTTATGGGCCACTTCTTGAGCTTCAATTAATACTTTCTTTATTAATTTACTACTGGGATTCTTCTAGTCCAAAGCAGTATCATGACCAGGATCGAACTTTTTTGTTTCTTCTGTAGTACATTATATACATGTATTATATAAGAGGGAAATGAAACTAAATAATCAATCATGTAATAAAGTTCATTATTCGGTTTGTCAAGTCTGATTCAATTTTACTTGCAACTTTGCTATTATGGCAGGCATATTACGGTAATTTGTGATATAATAATTCCATGTTATAAATGCATGCTTTGCGCAACAATCGATGTAACTCTTATAGTCTTCTTCATAGTAAACTGATATGAGTCACGAATGTATCTAATCTGTAAAATAATGTACCATAAAAAAATCCTCTATCTATAGCCGGCAAGAAGACACTTTAATAATCAAGTCAGTACTCAATCTATCACGCTCTCAATTTATCCGTCTAATAACAACTTACAGTGTACTTGTACTCTTGTGGATGTTTCTTCTTTTATAGATGTTCTTTCTTGTTTAATTTGAGTCATTCCTCACATCTAATTCCTCATTAGAGGCAAATTATACTTTCTGACAATTGGCCCATAAGTTGATAAGCCTTATCTGGACTCTTCGAATCTCATTCATATAGTTAGAGTTTAATTAAACTGTTAATTGCTCATTATTAAGTGAATCGACCTAGGATTTCTCATCCTGTATATTTAGGTCTGGTGCCAAAATATTCAGGTTTAGAACTTATCAACTTTCTCACAGAATTGATCAGAATTGTTTAACTACCTTTTTGAGGTCGACACACATAATATTCTGCTCGACAATATATCCGTTCACAACAACACCATCTTGTCGAAGTGGCTTCTCACCTATGTGTTCTGAAAAACACTAATTCGGTTAATCAAGTTTTATTTTCTTCAATTGTCCACAGCTTTGGCTGCTCTGTGCGGAACGGAAGGAGTAGGCAAAATTTACCCTTTTTTATTAAACGCCGCATTCATTGGTCAGATACATCATGTCCGGGCGAATATATGCTCTAATCGTTCGTTTAAATTTGTACAGTCGCATTTAATGAGGGGAATGCACATTGCGGATGTTTGGTAAGCCACATGACCTTTTGCACGTGCCACTCTAACGACTCTTTTTTCACTATCTATACTTACCATTTCACTTTCATTGTTTCTCCTTTGTTGCACTAGTTTTCTAAGAGCTGTCCTCTAGTCGACCATTGCCTAAAACCTCTGAGCTGCACCAAAAAAAAAGACTCAAACCCCATTTCTCTGTAAGTCCTTATCTAACACTCTTCATCTTTTCTCTATTTGCTCGTGTGAGGACCGTGATCCGAGATTTTAATTATTTTTATTAAGTTCATGTTATTTCAGCAATTTAATGAGTTCTTGGTATGATTGTGGCATTTTCAAGGTAATTTGGTGATTTCGGATTTAATGAGGGATTGTTGGGAACTGTTGGGTTAAAGTGTAGTTACTAAATTAATGAGTATAAAAGGCTAATGAAAATCCTAAAATCGGTGTTTTAAGAAAGACAACTTTTTATATTATTTTCAAACCCTAATTTTCGGTGTTAGAGGGCTGACGAACGAATAGAAGTGATAATCTCACGAAACGTCCAACGAGCGAGTTGATCTTGGTGTCGAGGGTTTCGGGTACAGCCTAGGATCAGTTGGATGCACAAGAGATTCGAAGAGTTATGCAAGTATTAAAGATTTTCTGCATTTTATTGTATATAAGATATATAGGATCTCACATAGTTTTTTCGTTTTAATACTGGTTAAACCAAGTTCCGATCACGAGTATATGCACATTTGTGCATGGGATCAGGTTTATGCATGATTTGATGTGTTTTGGAATGTTTTGATGAAGAAATGAGGGTTTTCATGTTTTATTTGCAGATAACAGAATCTTTAAAAATATATATATATAGCGATAATCTTATTTTGAAAAATTTCGTTAAGGTTGTTCTAAGACTCTAATTTTTTTGATATTGTTTTTGAGAGCTGCTTTATGTGTCTTCTATGTTGGTTTAAAATTCTGGAGCCTATTTCAAAGCACAAAATTTTACAAAAATTCGTGAATTAATTGTTGCAGATTTGTAACTGTGCAAGTTGTACTGACACACTTTGAGAAAATGATCATAACTTTTAGCACGAGTATCAGAATTGCAAAAATATGTATATTTTGTGTCTTGTTTTTACATGAGCAAAATGAGTTTTTTCAACTGAAATTGACGAAGCAATTTTTGTAACGCCTTGATATTTTGGACACGTTAATTTTAAAAGATTAAGTAAAGAAATCCCAAAGTTTTCATTTCAAAACATTAAGTTTAATACATCCCAACAATCCTCGATAAAAACATAAATGGGAGGTGAAATTTTACTAACAAAATACATTTGAAAAATCTTATACAAACATGGTCAGAGAAATTCTAATGTAACTAGGTAAACCAAGATTCTATGGCGTTGCCTTCTAGAAACACGTCCTTGTGAAATTGGTACTCTACCTCGGCTCTGTCCATTTCAGTACTTGGCAAGAAACGATAGGGGCAAAAAAAGTATGCACCATGAGTTGTGATACTTAATAAGAAAGTCCTACTATTTAAATTTCTATTTTAATATTTGGAATGTAATGATATATAATGATGCATGAACAGTATACATAAAAATGTTAACACGCAAGTGTGGAAATAAAATATCAACTGTTGAATTCAGTTTTATCTATCTTATCCTAACATTAGAGTTCTTGATACAATTCACCTCTCAACTAAAGCCATACCATGTATCTCATCAAGGCTTCTCATTTATGACCACGTCATATTTCGTTCAGCAATCTCAACACAATGGTCCCATTGATAACGATCATAACCTCTTTGCTAACCGTGCTTTCCAACCACCATGCTCACCAGCCACTGTGATCCCGTTCCTCATGTTCCCAATCAATATATTTAGCCTAAGTGTTTTATGTTCTCTTATCATGCCAACAACCAAAAATTTCCTAAAACACTTGACAAACCACTAGACTGAATAAAATGCATGTTACGTTCATATATAAGAAGCATGATCATAATTTGGCTAAACGCATGACACAGCTAAATACACAACTTGGTCATCACATCTCTGGTTTAGTCAAAGTTTCAGCTCAAGTCGCATCACAAAATCAATTCCAATGATATTTACATGTCAAGTTTCTCACGCATTCTCAAGTAGGCATCCAACCAATGTCAGTTAACTTTCAATCCGTGGTATGCTCTCTTGAGTCCATATAAGTAAATCATGCTTTCATATGAATCATATGCATTCATTGCTATAATAAAAACAAGATAACAATTACGTTCCTAGATGGCATACTAGCACAATGAGATAGCATGGTGTCATGTCAAGTAAGTATGAAATAAGACAACACTTCATCGTGGCATAACAAAGCTAACATATCAAATGTCTGAAACCTAAATGAGGTAGAGTGAAAGTTCATCCGAATGGGATACCAAATCATCCGAATGGATGTAAGGGTTCCAGTTCAAGGGATTTTCTAGAGGGCTAAGTCATCTGGATGGGATAACTTCCTCCAAGGAAATTCTAAATATAGATACATAGTTCATCAGGATGGAATGAAAGATCATCCAGATGGGCAGTGTTGATTTCAAATTTTGTTTGAGGCAAAGAGTGTTTTCATTTGAATGGGATAAAGGTAGATCCGGATGCCAGGTCGTCTTCAAGTTAATGGAGCTTACTCTATTGATGAAAACTTAGCTTTCAAATAAGTTCAAAACATTGAAATAGGGAACCAAAAGTAGGAAAACTTACTTCTAGAAGGTAAGGGGTGATGAAAGGATTGATTTGGGGATTTTTGAAAGAGCTCCAAACTTCGGTACGTCAAGTAGGTCTCCTCTCTCTTTTCTTCTTCTGCTTGCTTCTTGCTTCGAGCTTTTTGGTCCTTCCTCTTGCTTTCTCTTCAGAGTATAAGGATTTGCCTCCACTAGGAATGTAGGTGAAGAAAACAGTGTATCAATCCAAGAAAAGGAGGATTATTTATATATAGGCTGTGGAGGAAAGGTTATCCAATGCTAGGTGGAGATCAAGGAAGATGGAGGCATCAATTTAGATGGAGTGGAGGTGAAGAAATGGCCGCCATGGAAGTGACTTCCATGGTGGGCTGATTGGAGGTCTAATGTGGGCTACTAATAGGCATGGAAACCTGAGCAAGACGAAAAACAGAGTGACATAGATGTTTGTTGAAACACTTGAGAGTCATCCGGATGAGATGAAGGTCATCTGGATGGAATGCGATGCCAAAGGTAAATCTAGGTAGAAATAAACAAGATTAAGTTATAAGTATGAGGATCAAGGTTCAAATCTTTTACGAAATTTTATGGGTCCTTACAGTTTTGGCGTTCTAAAATGAAGTATTCAACTTTAAAACAACACGACGGATCCTTTGAAGTTCTTTTATAACCTCTCACCTATTATTGGAAATCTTGTAGGATGTAGATTTTATTAACGTTAGACATAATACCTCTATTTATAGATTAACATTTTAGAGTTATTAAGATTGAATCTAACAGTAGGTGGGGTGATTTTCTCAATCAGATGAAAAATTAATATCTCACTTATCTAGCAGGAATTATGCTTTCTCTCTCTTGCGACCTTTGACTTGGAAGACAATAATCCATCGCAGAACCCTCAACTGTTGTGGCAGGAAGACGCTTTGATAATTAAGGCACACAAAGTTCACAAGAGTATATGTAAATCAAGCTAATATTCTCTATTATCGTTTGAGTTAGTATGTACCTTTCATCATGGACTTGGACCTTTATTTGTAGAATTTATGATTCAATCTTCCTAATTCTCTTAGGACTTTGTTTCCTGATCAGAATTGAAGTAAGATTGCCTTGTAATTGGCCACTAATGAGACAAAACCGATGTGAATTCCTCATGAGTATTATCTTCAACAATTAGAGTTTCGTTCAACCACAAATTTCTTATTGTAAGTTGAACAGGCCTAGGATTCCTCATCCATATTTGATTAGAAATTTATCCCGACACATTCAAAATTCTTTTGTATCTAGGACTTGAGATTTTTAACCACCCCTATTAGATCCGCAACATCCCATACTGTCTTTCTCAGACCGCCTTTCCCAAGTCGGCTGGTCATCGAATCACTCTTCTCTAGTCAGTTTTTTTCTCACGTGATCGTCACATATGCATGTTTATGAGAGAGTTTCCTTGCTGAATTAATTTAATCATTTAAGGAAAAAGTCAATAACATTTATTTAAGTTTTACCTCCTTAATTGACCCCGGTTTGATCTACTTTTCACCGAATTGATGGAGCACGCGAAGCTACTAAATTCCACCTCAGCAAACACTTCCCTCTTGGATACGTGCCCTTTCAATTATCAATTGGGATCTGTACTGCGACATTTAATGTGATTAAAAATTATGGAAGCTTTATAGGAACGACGTGCTTTTGATGCGTGCGAATCCCAAACACCGCAATTTCTTTTCTAATCAAATTTATTTTTTTCAAAAAAGGCATTTACTTTTCGCATAACCTCTTTCACCCTCATCTTCTACTCTTCCTTTGTTTGTCCTTCAACACTATTTATTGCCATTTCTAGAGCTCTAGAACTTCTGATTTTCTCATAGTCTTCTTGTAAGTTCCCTTTGACTCCTCTTCGTTTCTTCATTCCATTTTCCATACTCCCCATCCATTCTCTATTTTGGCGATATAGGAGACTTTTAGACGCTCTAGAAAAATGGTGGAATTCTACTATTGTTAAAAAATCGCCAATGATGCTGTAATTGAATTGAATAGAATCGACACCCGTCGTGATGTTAAAATGATCAAAACACTTTACATGTTCCCCTTATGGCCATCACTAAAGGTGGAGTCCGGTTTCCCCTCCATCATTTGCTTCATGATGTTCTTTGCTACAATCGTCTTCACCCAATGCTGATCTCGATAAACACCTACCAAATAATCATGTGCGTTGGTGAACTTAATAGACTTCTAAAAATCGACCTGGGTGTTAGTGAAATCCAGTTTCACATTCCATCCCCTTCTTTCCAAGAAATTTGACTACCTGATGATAGCTTGACAATATTGCCCTGATCCTGTGAAGCCATGTCTGTCTTACAATATCATTATAAACTAATGGCACATCTAACACTATGAAATCCATCTTTGTAGTCACTTTTCTTGCCCGAATAGGAATGGTCACTTGGCGCATGGGCCAAACTCACTAGTCACTAAAGCCAATCAAAGGAATGTCTGCGTTCTTGAAATCATCATGGGTGAACCTAGCTTTTTGAATTTGCTATAGTGTAAGATTTCGGTTCAACTACCCTGATAGACAAGTATTCTTTCCGTGTCAAAGTTACCGAGAAGTAGTGTAATGACTAGTGCATCATTGTAGGATACTAAACTCATTCCAAGTCTTTTTGTGTGAAAGAGATCTCTGTATCAAACTCATTATTGGGTTCTTTTCTTTTTGTCCTAGTTGTTGGAGGTGATGCTCATGTCTTGCCTTCTACCTCTGCACTCTTGCCTCTTTCTCATTGGCTGGTTAGACTATGACATGTATCACATGAATATTTTCTGTACCCATTACCTCTTCTTCATAAGAGTCAGATTCATTTGTTGCCTGTGGCTATTGTTGATGTTGCCTTTCGTCGATAATGTATTTCGTAAGGTGCCCAGCTTCAACAAGCCCCTTCAAGAATCTTTTGAAGGATTTGCATTTTCTTGTGATATGCTTGTGATTCATGTGGTAGCTGCACCATTCCTTGCCTGGCTCCCTTCTCGAACTTGGTGGCTACCTCTACTAGGATTCGTCTTTTGAGTGGCCAGATCATCTTGAATTGGGGGGGGGGGGGGGGGTGTTGAACACCGTCCTAATTTTCTTGTATGCCTGAGGTCCACGTAGTTTGTACTTGTCTGGCAAAGGCCATTTCACTGCTTCTTTTATAGGTCTTTTCTCCTCTATTCGGGCTCCCTTACCATGCTGCTTCTATGGCTCCGGTCAGCCAAACAGTCAATATTTCTTCTGATTTCATTTTCTAGTTTTGCGTACTTCTCCACCCTAGCAATTAAATCAAAAATTATTTTGGGTGGATTTACTGTCAATGATTCGCGCTAACTGTTTTGGGATGGCAAGCCTAACCTGAAGGTGGCGACTGTAAACCCCTCAATGCAGGTCCCAATTTCATTGTATGTGGCCAAATATATGCTCGCGTATTTCCTCAAACTTTTGTCAGACCTTTTTCTCATTGCCAAGAGGGTATCCAAGTATTTCTTTTGAGTTCCGTTCATAGTACAAAGCTATTGATGAGCTACTCGGAAAGTTGTCCCAACTATTGATTGAGCGGGGACTAGCGTTAAACCAGTTCAAGGCCATTTTGCCTTGGCTCATTGGAAAAACTCGATAGAATAGATTCTCATGGCCAGAACAGATTATCATTGCCTATGGGAACCCTTTGATGTGGGCCATTGGGTCCGTCCTGCCATTGGATAGTTGAAATTTTGGAGGAGTGAACTTTCTGGATAACGCCTCCCCCTCTATTTGTGCCGACAATGGCGATGCTACCAACTGTTGCAATTCTTTCTGTGTTGTATCGTCCTTTGTTTGGCATGTTGCCAATTGGTAATTCAGCCATTCCCTCATATTTGGAAGGTATGGCCAAACTTGGTGTAAGGACTCTGAATTTTTTTGAGTTTTTAATTAATTATCTGAAATTTATATTGCGGGTTATACGGTTTATTTATTATTATAGGTTTCAAAATTTTAGGTGGGTTTCGAGCTTGAGGTCGTTAATTAGTTTTGTACGCATTAAGATGGTATTTTACGTGGAAGCCCTTTTGGGGCTTAGAAATCAAATTTTGGTAAAGGGGGGAGGGAGACACAAAACACATTTGGCTTTTCCCCCCTCTCTCTCTAAAATGGTTCCTCCATCTTTCTAAAACTCACTTTAGATTTTTTTCACCATTTTTAAATTCCTTCAACACATTGCTAGCCTCTATCATGCTTGACGTATAATCAAGGTTGAATCATAGATTGAAGCTCGGGAGGTAAGGATTTGCAGCTCGGGCTTTTCATTTTTCGCCAAATCACTTGATTCAACGCTTGAGGTAGGGATTTTTTTGACTCTATTATGTGATTATAGTATGTTTTGATTAATTTCATGGTGTTATTGATCGAATTTGAGAGTTTTCGATCCAAAAAGTGAATCTATGATTTTTTTTTCTGAAAAGTGCTGAAATCGCTAAAGTAGCTCAAGCGACTTTGAAGCAACTTGAGTGACTTGTTGGGCGACTTACCAATGACGTCTGCTGTCCAAATGTGCATCAAGCGACTTTATGTTTGCTCCAACGACTTGTTGGGCGACTTTGATTGATGATTTTCACCTTGTTTTGAGATTATGGACTAGTTGACTTTGGTTATGGACCATGGTTATAAATAGATGATAATTCTATTGTCTCAGAAATTTATTTGATGAATTATGTGTGCTGACTTATGTGATGAGAATGCAATGAACTAAATTGTTGAATTGGGAATTATAACATTACATTGACATAGTGTGACGGCTAGCCTTCGATGGGAGACATGCTAGATATGATATGTCTAGCTTGTATTCGGAAATGTGCTAGTAGATTACGACATTGTCTAGCCACCATTGGGTGATGTGCTAGTCAAAAACGTGAATTGAGAATTAACTTGCGAACTGCACATTGGTTATGTAGGTGACATGGCGTGATTGCATTATATATTTTATGAAAGGGATTAATGATATATGGATTTGCCGTTTTACGCGTGTTATTATAAATTGTTCATGAGGCATGCCATACCATTGCATATTCATGTGATATTGGCGTAGAGATTTCTACTGGGCATTGTGGCTTATCCCTTTGTTTTTCAGGTACCACTCCAGAGTCTTAACATGGATTGCTTCGCATGATGATGCACATTTTTGGAG
Source organism: Arctostaphylos glauca (assembly GCA_019985065.2). Classification (NCBI taxonomy): domain Eukaryota; kingdom Viridiplantae; phylum Streptophyta; class Magnoliopsida; order Ericales; family Ericaceae; genus Arctostaphylos; species Arctostaphylos glauca. The sequence goes on along the minus strand of JAHSPW020000014.1, from coordinate 3,627,176 downwards.
AAATCTCACTGTAAGAGTTACATAGCATCTTTAGGGTTCATTTTTGAAATATGTAAATTAACTCCCCTTTTGTTCTACTTTTATATTAACAAGCAAATAGTATGTATTAGCTTTAACTTGTCATTTTGAGTTACTTGGACCAGGAGAGCCCATTTTGGATTGAAATCCCTTGAACAAACTTGTATTAACAACTTAAGGAAATATGATTTGGGTTAATTATTGAGATATTGTAAGGTTTTATTTATAAATGTGATTCTTTATCTTGTTTGAAAATGAAGGCGCGACACTTGGGGTGTTTCGGCTGAGGCTTGCCCTTCTCGAGCAATATGGGGTGATGATTGTCGCTGATTGGCGCCAATCATCCTATAGGGCCTACACTGTTCTTGATCATCTATCTCGTTTTGTGTCCACAGAACATGCTTGGGCCCTTTCTCATCATAGGGTGCCTTTTTCTCTTTCTATTATGTGTAGATAACGCCTTATTTCTTTCAGCTTGTGATCTTTACTCTGCACCCTTTTTTGATTATTATCCTTTTTATCTTATTGGGTCTTTGAGCATGACCTGTTGTGGGATTAGGATCTCCTCCCTTTGTCAGGTGGGTCTCGTTGCTTGCATTCTAATATAGGGGAGCTGCTGGTGGTGGAGGAGGCAAATCCACTTGTGATGGTTCTTGAACCTATTCTCTAGGTATGTTTCCCGTGAGCACTAGGGAAGGAATCTTTGGAATATCCTTTCTCGAATCTTTTAACTTAGAAGGCACTAGGGATGGAGATCTTGACTTCTCCCACAGAGACCTTACTTTTCTCACTAACGGCGCCAATTGTAGGTAGGGTGATTTTCTCAATCAGATGGAAAATTAATACCTCACTTATTTTGCATGAATTATGCTTTCCCTCTCTTATGACCTATGACCTCTACGACAAAAACTCATCAAAGAACCCACTGCTGCTATGGTGGAAAGACACTCCGATAATTAAGTCAGACAAAAATCACAAGAGTATATGTAAATCAAGCTAACATTCTCTATTAGTGTTTGAGTTAGTACGTACCTTTCATCATGGATTTGGACCTTTATTTATAAACTTTGTGACTCAATCTTCGTAATTCTCTTAGGAGTGATTCTGATCATAACTGAAGTAAGGTTGTCTTTTGATTGGCCACTAATGAGATAAAACCGATATGAATTCCTCCTGTGTGTTATCTACTATAAATATAGTTTCATTCAATTAACAACTTCTCATTATAAGTTGAATTGGCCTAGGATTTCTCATCCATATCTAATTAGAACCTTATTTCAACATATTCAGTGTTATTTTTTAGTTGTTGTGAACCATATGTAATCACATTGCCATCTGCATCAGCACACATCCCAATTCATCTTTGGACGCGTCATAGTAGACCACGTATCCCACATTACGTTTCGTAATGGTGAGTATCAGTGCATTGGTTAACTTGTCCTTTAGCTCCTGAAAAGACTTTTCACTGGCTTCGTTCAATTCGAACTTGATTCTTTGTTTCGTGAATCATGTCATCAGTTTAGCTAATGTCAAGAAATTCAAAATGAATCATCTATAATATCCTCTTAGTCTCTAGAAACTCCAAAACTTCGAATCTAAAATACTGTAGTTAGCTTCTTCTAATCTCTGATAGCCTTAATCTTATTGTCATCCACATACATTCCTTTCTCTCACACCAATTAATCAAAGTATCATCGATGAATACCACATCGAACTGATCCAAATGTGGTGTGAAAATCTTGTTCATCAAACACATGAAGACTGCTGGTGCGTTGGTCAAACCAAAAGCATCACTACAAACTCGTGGTGGCCATAGGAAGTTTTAAATGTTGTCTTAGGTATATCTAATTCTCTGACTACAGCTGATGATATCCATATCTTATATCAATCTTGGAGAACTAGGTGGCTTATTAGAGCTGATCAAACAAATCGTCAATCCTCAAAAATGGGTAGTGGTTCCTTAACTATCACGTAGTTGAGCTAGCAATAGTTGATACACAACCTGAGTGTTATTTCCTTCTTCTTGACAAACAATGTTGGTCCTCCCCAAGGTGATGTACTCGGTCGAATGAATTTTTTGTCCAAAAGTTCCTGCAACTGTGTTTTCAATTCTCTAAGTTCAGCTGGTACGATTCTGTAAGGGGCTATGGGAAATGATGCAGTCCCTAGTACAAGCTCGATGGTGAAGTCCAATTCTCTCGATGGTGGCAATCTTGATAGTTCCTCGGGAAAAACATTAGCATACTCACATAGAACACGTGGTAGTCCTAACTTCGTACGATTAGCCTCATTCACCATTAGGTTCACTAGCCATGCTGTCAGATTGTTGTGCCATCTCAATCGTGCCTTTAGCAACGATGAAGGTTCCTTCCTATCCCCTTTAAATTTGAAACAAGTTCCATTTGAGTAGGCAGTTACCGTCTTCTAATGGTAGTTGATTACTGCTTGGTGGGCATATAGCTAATCCATGCCCCAGATAACGTCAAGGTCGGCCGTGTCAATAACTCGTAGATTACATGTCAAAGCCTGTGCATGAGTTGAAAAGAATCAGCTCTCACATGGGCAATATGACTCTCTATGATCCATCCAATACTGGCTCACAAGGGCAATCTTCACATACACCATGGTGCTTGGTGCATGCCATTGGAATCCCTCTGAGGTGCTCTAGCAAGCAACATCTATATGCACTCCGGTAGGCTAAGGTTTCAGGGTGTGCTCAACCTCACTGTTTGGCTCCTACTTTTGGGGCTCCTCTTCGTCAGCATCCATTTCATTAGCCACAGTTGGCTCCTTAGCATGTCGCATGATAAAATCCTCAAAGTTGCCATCCTCGTCACTCTTGTCAGGTCGTCCTCCTCATCGTTTGCCTTGTCATTGGCATCATCCCCAGCATGCCATCCCAACTGCAGTAGGTCATCCTATGATGGGGGTAAAGCTGCCATGATCTCTGATGGTGGCACATGAGCAGGTGCGAGATCGTCCGATAACTCATATTTGAAAAAGTCAACTTGGTAATGCTCCACTGGCTCAAAACTTGAATTGGACGACATCTACAAGAAATATGATTATAAGCGTTAGAATTATGATATATGATGTCGAATAAGAATAATAATGCATAATAATAACTATCCAAGAAAGATGACACTCATGATGTGATCTACCCAATTCTACCCTAGGTCTCAAGTAAAAGGAGCCTAGAGCTTTGATACCACTCTGTAACATCCAAAATTCTCATAAACAGTAAATAAAATATTTAACAATAAAAGGCTACTTTTTCATTCAACAAAATAAGTTTCGATTACATATTTGAAAATGAAAATTAAAAAATTGAAAAGGAGCTGCTTGACAATATCTAGGTGCACTACGGTGCTATGGCGTCCTCCTTAAAAGTATTGTCATCAACGACTGGACAAGAGGCTCGACTATGTCATCATGACACTTGACATGAAAGGCCAAGGGAAAGGAAAAATTACACCATGAGCGATAAAGCTCAATAATATAAACCTACCTGTAATTCAATTTATGCCATAGAACCTATGATGTATGTACAAGTTAAAAGCAATGATATAACAATAAGCGAAAGCAATAACAATAACAAATGATCAGAGTATGAAATGTGCAATATAAGTCAAAGCTAACTTTCTAGACCCACTCTAGATCTCGACACGTGTCTAACCAAGGCTTGTAAGTGTCCAAAGTCCATTTTCAAATGCAAGTTTGAGTCAACACCCGTACTATTCGTGAGTCAAAATCATTCCAAAATAGTGTCATGATGTTCTCGACCGATATGGTCCCAACCCCTAATTTGAACATTGTCTCCAACGCATACGTACCCAAACATTGGCACTTGTATCTCATATTCCCGACCATTATGCTCCCATACGTTATGCCTCCTATGTGTAGTGCCTCAAAATAAAAATTCTAACTCCATTATCAACTACGATTTTATTTTCAAAAGACACGACATGACTAATGAACATAACCGGCTCAAGACATAACTTGGCTTTGTACATGAGATGTAACCGATTCGGCTCCAAGACTTAGCCTAGTGGTATGAGAGAATAGTTCTGCTAAAATTCATATATCAGCTAAAGACATTCTAACACAATCTCCCCGTGGAGTAATAACACATCTCTTATGACACATCTCAGTGTTTCTTCAAAATCTCATTTATTGTCAAAAACACATGACTGACCATGCTCAAAGTTACACAACATGTACTTATATCTTCGAAGTTGGAGACATGACTCGAAAAACAACTAGGTTATCAAGATGGCATAAGGATATCATGTTTCATGATGTTAATTGATGCGTAGAAACCATATAAGCATATAAGCATAAGCGCGGATTATAAATATGATTAAGAAAGACAACATATCATATGCATGTCATGAAATATAAAGCATAATGATGTATACTATCTAGTTGATAGATGGGTCATCCAGATAATAGATGGATTATCGAGATGGATGATCATAAGTATCCAGTTGAGTATGGTATTGGGGTTGAGAAGTCCAAAGTCTATATTGTGGTATTGACAATATGGTTAGAATGTACATGTTTTGGTTTAGAAGTTAATTTAGCCTTATGCCTGTGTTATGATGAATAACCTGTCTGTCGAAAAAATGACCAAGTAAAGAAAACTCAATTTTTAAAGTTTTGATTTAATGGATAAAAAGTCCTAGCAATGGTTTCTTGGATTTTCCTAAGGACAATGGTTGATACTCTCTTTGTCCATATTTATAAGGCTTGAGTGAGTTTTGAGTCGTTCTATAGGATGAAAAAGCGTAGTTTTTTACTTTTGTACTAAAAGGGGGGGGGGGGGGGGGGGGAAGATTTTGATATGATTGGAATTTGAAAATTCTACTAATGCCATTGTTTCTAAATGGGGATACTTTATTATTTTTATTAAATAAAATTAAAGTAAATAAATCTAGAAAGAGAATCACAAGTTCATGTATTGTTCCATCCCTTCCAATCTGATGGAACCAAAGGCATCCAAATGATTTATGAAAGGTTACAACGTAATTGAACCAGATCGGGCGTATTCATCCGGATGGAAAGAAATGTCATCCGAATGGGATGAAGGTTCATCCGGATGAAATTAAGGCTTCACAAAATAAATTGTAATGCAGTAGTCAATGTCATCTAGATGGGAGGTTAGGTCATCTGAATGAGTTATGGTTTTCCTAGTTCAAAATTTACACAGAGAGGGATTTCATCCAGATGAGGGTCATCTTCTCCAAATTGCAAAACTGGATTTCAATTGAGCTTTGTGAAGCTCTAAGATGGATCAATAACATAAATTGAAGATAGGAAAGGATTCATTTACCTTGAATTGGATTGGGAATGGCTTGAATTGGATGAATGTGCTCAAATTGGATTTCTTCTCTTCTATCTCTCTCCCTCCCTCTCTCTCTATTTATAGTAGACTGATTTTTCTCACACTCTCCTCATTGACCAAATTCGAATTCTGAGAATAATGCCAATTGAGGTAGAAAAAGCCATATTTATAAATGGGAGGTGGAGTGAAGAAGCGGCCATAATAATCTAAGTTTGAAAATCCCATGTGAGCTTTAGTGGTGGTTTGAAAGAAAAACATGGAACCTATGGAGGTTTGGAGGAAGAAGATGGAGGATTTAGGAACAAAACCAAGGCCTAAGGAGGCTTAAGGAGGAGTGGGGAGCAAGAGGTGAAGCTCCATTGGGGAGAAGAAGATTTCTCAAGGTCTTCTTCCATGTGCAAAGTGGAGTCGAAGAGATACACCATGTGCAACTCTGACCAACGATATACATTGATCGATGGATTTCTAACGTATAGGTGATGACGAAAAAGGGAAAATTGATCAAGTGTGAAGAAGACCATGGGATGGGGTGGTCTCAAGTGTGTCAAACCAAAAGAGTTTTGGATCTTGGGCCAAGGTTAGGTTGAATTGGGCTTGGGCTCACAAGGCACTCACACATACACAAAAATTGCCAAGATATGTATATTCAAGCCAAAATGTAAAATGCATAAAATTAAATTATGAAATCACGTAATTAAATTATTAAACAATTTTTTTTGAAATTTAATTTAATTTATTAAATTTCTTTGTTTATTGAATTTAATAATTCGGATCTTTGCAATTAAAATCCATTTAGAAAGGATACATCATTGAAGGTCACTTACCGATGTTGACCACTTCTCGGACATTGACATCTCTTGGACACACTTTCGACACTCAAATCCAAAGTGTCTTATTGTTTCTCAATGTTTTTCCTTTGGACACTCCAAAAAATACTCCTAACACTCTCAGGACATGTAACATCGTCGTATTATTTATCAAGGTGTTTTTTTTTTATTGTAATCAAAGAGACTTGGTTCTGGAAATGCTTACATAGTGAACCTTTGTTGGTGCTTGATTTCGAACAAAATAAGTAAAACAATTGATTTGTGTTATTTTATTCCTTGAATGAAATTTCAAAAGCTTGGAATGCTTCTTAAATGCTAACCCAATGGAAAAAACAACCAATTAGACGTTTGATCTCAAAAGCTTGGAATGCTCCATAATGCTAAATTAAACATGGAACCTAATAGTCTATCATCTATGTCTCTCTTAAGTCCATTTTTGCATTTAGTAATCCAAGTTCTTGACATCCGCCGTGCCAAATGCACTGCAGCCTTTATCATCCTACGGAGCTAGTGAAATGTCAAGACTTTATGGCTGTGACTGAGTTTAGGTACATTTTCTTTTTGTTTTTTGCATTTTCTTCTAACAATATTTGATCCGATTATGTTATTTGGTAATCATTTCATTTGATTTTATTCGATTTTTGGTGAACAATTGGTGAAACAATTGTTTACTGTGAGTGAAACCTATGTCAAAAGTGCAATTGTTTACTTTCAGTGAAGCAGTTGTTTGGATGAGTCATCAAAAGTTATTTCGTACTTGCCATGAGTGTGTGAGTGAAGCACATTTGGACTAAGAGTTAGTGGTGACCTTGCAATGCACTTTGGAATAGGTAAAGCACAATTCGATTGAGGGTTTGTGTGGGTGAACCATAAATTTTGTATTTAAAACATAAATAGTGTGTCCACAACAAATTAATTTATTTTTAAGGGAAAACACAGAAGCAACACTGTTGAAAAGTGCCATGAATTTGAAGAAGTAAAGATTTTGGATAGTAGCTGGTATTACCAGTAGCAGTGTTGGAACTACCAATACTAAAAGTTTCTGACTTTTTGGACACCAGCCAGTAGTACTGGTAGTACGTGCAGCAGTACCAGCAGTAGATGCAGCAGTACTAGTAGTAGGTGTACTCGCGACAATCCTAGTAAGATTTGAAAATTTTGTTTCATAATCTATTTAATATGCTTTCTTATTCTTTAGGAATTTATATTCCTATTATTTAGGGATTAATATTCTTTCATATTATTTGGGGTTTCCTATAAATATGATAAACATAATTTCCTAAAAGATATCCGAAAAGAAAGAAGCTTGAAATCTAATTGATTGGCACCTCACGTTAGGGTTTCAGAACATAACCGGCCCTTGTAATCTCTCTTGATCATAGTTAAATCTATTTCTCTCCTCCCTTGAATACGTTTAAGCTATTGGTTATTCGAAACTACGTAAATCTCTGGGTCTTTCCGTTTTCTTGTTGATTATTTCTTCTTATTTATCGCATTTGTCATAACAAATTGGTATCAGAGTTTTGGTGATTGATCCGTCGATTACGGTTATGGTGGCCAAATACAAAGTTGAGAAATTCGATGGGCAGAGCAGCAGCTTCAGTTTATGGAGAGTGAAGATGAAGGCTTTACTGGTTCAACAAGGTTTGCAGAAGGATTTACTTAGATCTGCCAAGAAGCCAGGAACGATGTCAGTAGAAGATTGAGAGGTTCTTGATGAGAAGACACTCAGTTCGATTCAGTTAAGTCTAGCCAATGATGTGCTTCGCGAGGTTGAGGAGGAGACTAAGCAGCAAGATTATGGTTGAAGTTAGAGAGTATTTGTATGACCAAATCACTGACGAACAGGCTATATCTGAAACAGCGCCTCTACACGTTTCATATGAGGGAAGATACGCTGGTTAAACATTATTTGATGAGTTGAATAGAATCATTATGGATCTAAAAGATATTAATGTTAAAATTGATAATAAAGATCAGGCTCTAATTATTTTGTGTTCCCTGTCCCCATCTTATGAGCACTTTGTTACAACTCTACTCTACGAAAAAGATACGATTTCAATGGATGATGTAAAATCTAGTTCATATTCAAAAGAATTGAGGAAAAAAGTATCTGGTGAGAGTGAGGAGTCCGGTGATGGGTTGTTTGTACGAGGAAGAACAATGGAGATGAATAATGAGAATAGAGGGACATCTAGATCGAAGTTGAAAAACAAGAAGAAAATTCATTATTTTAAATGTAAAAAGAAAGGCACTATAAGTGTGAATATACGAAACTGAAAAGAGATAACAAGGAGGAAAAGGTAGTTCTTGAGGTGGCGGAGGATCCTGATGGGCTGAAAAACGTTTTATTAGTTCCAGCCGGTGACGTTCTTTCAGATACAAAGTGAATTTTGGATTCTGATTGTTCCTATCACATGTGTCCAATTAAAGATTGGTTTAACACCTATGAATCGGTACATGGTAGTTCAGTTTTGATGGACAATAACATGGCCCACAAAACTGTTGGGCTTGGAACTATTCAGATTAAGATGTATGATGGTATTGTAAGGACACTATCAGATGTTCGGTATTTCAAGATTTGAAGAAAAACCTTATCTCTTTGGACACCCTTGATTCAAATGGTTGTCGGTATACAGTTGAAGGTGGAGTTCTAAATGTCTCGAAAGGTCTGCTGATTCTTATGAAAGGTCAAAAGATGGGTAACCTCTATGTTCTGTAGGGCAGTACAGTTTCAGGTGATGCAGCAACAGTCTCATCATCGAAGGTATCAAATTTGGATTTGACTCAGTTATGGCATATGCGCCTTGGGCATATGAGTGAGAGAAGGATGACAAAATTGAGTAAACGGGGGTTGCTCTGTGGACAGAAGACGGAGAAACTGAATTTTTGTGAGCATTGCATGTATGGCAAACAATGCAGAGTGAACTTTAACACAACTATTCGTAAGACTAAAGGTACGGTGGATTATTTTTATTCAGATCTTTGGGGTCCTTCTGTTGTTAAATCTAAGGATGGTTCTCGATATTTTATGAGCTTGATTGATAACTATTCCAAGAAAATTTGGGTGTATTCGTTGAAAAATAAAAGTGAGGCTTTCGTTACGTTCAAACGGTTTAAGGTCATGATTGAAAAGCAAACAGGTAAGAAGATTAAAAGATTGAGAACTGGCAATGGTCTGAAATTTTGTTCTAGAGAATTTGAAATATTCTACAAGGATGAGGGCATCGTGAGGCACCAAAAGGTGAGGAAAATCCTTCAGCAGAATGGTGTGACTAAACAAATGAATAGAACTCTTTTGGAGAGGGCTCGTTGTATATTATCCAATGCAAGTTTGGGTAAAGAGTTCTGGACTGAAGCAGTTTTCACTGCTTGTTATTTGGTGAATCAATCTCCATCAACTGTCATTGAGTGCAAGGTTCCTATAGAGGTATGATCTGGTTCTTCGGCTGACTACTCAAATTTGAGGGTGTTTGGTTGTCCCGCTTATGCTCATGTCAATGAGGGTAAGCTTGAACCTAGGACCAAGAAGTGTGTCTTATTGGGTTATGGATCCGGGGTGAAGGGGTACAGATTATGATTTTCTGATGAAAAGTCATCCAAACTTCTTATCAGCAGGGATGTGACCTTTGATGAAAACTCTATGATCAAAGGAAAGACAAGTGCTGATATTCAAGGCAGTGGTGAGAGGATTCCGAAGCAAGTGGAGCTAGAATGTGAAACTTCCAAAGGGGAGAAGAACAATGATCAGTATGAGGAGCCTTTTTCTTACCGTGAGACTGTCACTGGAATGGAGGCTACACAGTGGACTATTGCTATGAATGAGGAGAATGAGTCTCTTCATAAGAATCAAACTTGGGAGTTGGTGAAACTGCTTAAGGAGAAGAGAATTGTTGGTTGTAAGTGGATTTACAAAAGAAAAGCAGGTATCTTGGGAGTCGAAGATGCAAGGCTTAAAGCTCGGTTAGTGGCGAAAGGTTATAATCAACAGGAGGGAGTGGACTTCAATGATGTATTCTCACCAATTGTTAAACATAGTTCTATTCGTATTATGCATGCCATTGTTTCGCATTTCGACTTAGAACTAGAGTAGCTTGATGTCAAAACTGCATTCTTGTATGGTGAGTTTGAGAAGCAGATTTATATGCATCAACTGGAGGAATTTACAGTTTCTGGTTACGAATATTTCGTTTGGTTATTAAAGAAATCTTTGTATGGCATTAAACAATCACCAAGCAGTGGTACAAGCACTTTAATACATTCATGATAAGTCAAAATTACTCTAGGAGTGAATATGACAGTTGTGTGTATTTTCAAAAACTTCCTGACGGTTCATTTATCTATTTGTTGTTATATGTTGATGACATGTTAATTGCTGCCAAGGATATGTCGAAAATCAACAGGTTGAACAAACAGCTTAGTGGAGAGTTTGAGATGAAAGACCTAGGTATAGCAAAGAAGATTTTAGGTGTCACGCCTTCAATTTCAAACGTATAAACAATACATATTCTTTAAGAAAATCTCGCAATTCTCACCAATCAGCCCAAGAAATTTCATTCATAACCAACCATCTAAATAGAATTTTAAATATGTATTTTAGCTCAAAGGGGCATAACCTGTCCCGATTATATTCAACTGTTCAAAGATACATTATTTGATCATAACGATAGACAAAGAGCACATAAATTTTATAAAATCTTTCAAAAAGTTTACAAAGATCTATGTGAAGTTTAACAATGTAGCTTCCCAAAATGATGCATCATCTCATGCACTTCAAGCACTCCATGCTAAATATCTGAGAGGGTACCTGAAAGGGATAGGGTGAGCTATACAGCCCAGTAGGAAAATCTACACCAATATTATAAACATATAATGTGAATTGGCATGCAACACAAATACTCTATGATAACAAGTATAATCTCGAGAAACTATATCAAAAGATGTGCTCAATGTATTTACCTATGATACTATCATATATCATTTAGTTCATATGTTTAGCTCCTGAATCCCTATTTTCATTATGTACATGTCTTCGTTCATTCTCATATTAATTATCTTTTACAAGACTCTCGAATGGGATTACAATACCATGACACATCCTCTAAGTACATTTAAAAGAAAAGTCAACAATCTCGTTCATTTCCCTGGCACGCTCCCAAAGAACGCTAGACTATGTAATACCACATAGGTATGATCATACGCATGACACAAATGAGATAATATAGTAATGTCATAACCATCCATTAACACTAAGTCATTCACCCGTGAATCACTTTATCACATCACATAGCTCACATGTCTCGTCAAAATATCACTGTCATGTTTGTATATTTCTGGTATTTTTTCAAGTGGGGCCAGTACATTCCTAGCATTCCCGAAGGAGTCTAGTACATTCTTAACATTTTCGAAGAGGTCTACTACATTTCTAGCATTCCCGAAAGAATCTAGTTCATTCCTAGTATTCCCAGATAGAGTCTAGTATATAGGACAACGTCTTGTCATCATTTCACGTGTCAACGTACATCAATGTATCATATTCTAACTCTCATCCAATACTTAACGTGTCATATGTATGTCTCATATTCAATCAACCGAAACAAGGCTTAAAGTTCCATGTAGTTCCGTATTTCACAAGAAAAGACAACTCATAATCTATACTATTAAAACAGTGATCTATTCTGGTGGTAAGAGAAACAACCCACTGAAGTCTAAAACAACTATGCAGTGACACTAACACATCAAGACTAACAAGTCCACATCATACCCATGCCAAACTCTCATAACTCGTCTCACGGTCAACGTTGTTCTATAGGAATACCTAATATACTCACACACACGTCAAACAAAACGAACAAGGCATCTCACACATAAGGAGGTCACCACTCCACATTCTAACTCAACCAAACACTGCAAAATGCCTCGCAATGGGGTGAAACCTAAATCCTTCCTAAAGGACAAGGGAACTCCTCACTACACTAAAGTCGAGTGAACCATCTCCTGAATCGATGACATGAAAGGTAGATTCAACGGGGAAGAACCTCAAGCACATTCTTCTCACAATAAGACCCGAAACACGGTCAACACAACGATTCCTCTCAAGCAAGGTCTCGGCCTAGGGGTAGACAAACGTTTCTCATACGAGAGATATAGAATGATAGCAATCCCAACACGGGTCACCTCAATACAAAGTCTTACTCCTCAACTCCACTCGCTTCCTACCGAGGATAATGATACCGACATCGAGTAGCCTCATTATTAGGTCACGTCTCCCTACTCAATCCAACTTTCACCTCTTACAAAATATCGTGAACTCTCGATTATGTTTTCAAAGAGTTCATGCCATAAGTTGAAAATGTGGTTCATATTCAATTCCGGTATTATTCGCTAATTCATAAAATCTAACAAAACGTCATAGATTCTTATTAGAATTCTCAAACATAACTTTCATTTAATTGGTTTAAACATCGACCATGCCCGACTCTCGTTTCTTCCTATCATCACATGAAGCACTCATAATAAAGTACGATCAACTAAGAAAAACCAAGTATGGACATCTATAAGTGAAGCAAAAAGGGTAAAGTCCAATGTGGAACACAAAAGTAAGGACCGGACATCCCTAGACCCCGTCCGAACATCTAATAAATATGATTTTCTGTCTCAAAATCTCTCACAACCGTCTTGTCCCGTCCAGACATCAAACTTCTCGTCCGGACATCAACAAAATTCCTTCTCTGACCAAAAGTTTGGACCAGCTGCCCGGTCCTCGTCCAGTCTCCCGTCCGGACATGGATCGTAAAAAACAACAAAAACGCAGAAATCATATTTTGCTCTCAAGTGTCCAAAATCAACCAAAAACTCAAATATATGACTAAAACAAGTTATAAACACATATAATAGGTGAAACCCCCTTACCTCATGGTCTTGGAGATGGATTTGATGAAGTTTGGTTGAGCCCTAACCTCCAATGGCTTCAAGCACTTCAATCCCCCTTTCCCGAGCTTCAAATTCACGATCCACCTCCGGATACTTGTCAACCACGATGCCATCCCACACTATCTCGAAGGGATTTGATATTGGAGAAAGAATTCTAGAGATATGGTAGAGAGAAGGGAGAGCATTGCAGAGAGAGAAAGAGAAAATGAACAAATGAGGGTTGTGTGGTCTCCTCCACCTCTAAAATCTGATTTTAAGTCCCCAAAATGGGTCTGCAAATAAAGCTCAATGCTTTCGTGTACGCGAGCATATCAAATAAAAGCCCCGGGTCCAAGCTCCGCTACTAAAAGTTTCGAATTGCATAAAATAAATCAAACACATATTCCGAGAATAATTAATTAAAAGGCAAAAATTTCCGAGTCCTTACATTAGGTATGGAAATCATGAGGGATCGAAAGGCTAGAAAGTTATACTTCAATCAGAAGGGTTATCTGAAAAAAGTATTTGAGTGCTTTCCTATGCAGAGTTCCAAGCCTGTGTCTACTCTAATGGCTGCGTATTTTAGACTTTTTGTAGACTTGTCACCACAGACAGAGGATGAGATGAAGCACATGTCAAATATTCCATGTGCTAGTGTTGTTGGGAGTTTGATGTATGCTGTGGTATGTACTTGTCTTGATATTTCACATGTTGTTAGTGTTATTAGTCGGTATATGGCAAATCCAAAGAAGACACATTGGGAGGCAGTGAAATGGATCATTGGAAGGAAGTGAAATGGATACTGAGGTATTTGCAGGGGACTGCGAATGTTGATTTGGTGTTCGACGGGGGTGCCGGTAAAGGTGAACTTGTTGTTGGTTATGTGAATTCTGATTTTGCTGGAGATCATGACAAGAGGAGATCCTTGACAGGATATGTATTCACTCTTTTGGACAGTACTATTAGTTGGAAAGCTACCTTACAGGCTACAGTTACGTTGTCCAATACAGAAGCATAGTATATGGCGGTAATTCGAGCTGTAAAAGAGGCATTGTGGAGGAGGGGACTTCTTGGGAAACTTAGTCTAAAGCAAGATGGAACTGTCATTTATTGTGGTAGTCAAAGTGCTATACATTTGACTAAAAAATCTTATGTACTATGAGCGGACAAAGCACATTGATGTCAGGTATCACTTTATTCGAGATATCATCTTTTAGAAATAAGTTGAGATGAAGAAGATAGGCACTGTAGAAAATCCAGCAGATATGATGACTAAACCAATTTTGATTTTCAAGTTCAAGTTTTGCTTAGATTTGATTAGTGTTCGCAGTTGCTGATTGCCCTTCGGGACTTTGGAGGAGAGAGAGGTACAAGATGGAGGTTCCTTGTTGATTGAGTTCGTTGGAATTCAAGTCAATGTGGAAATTTGTTGAAAAGTGCCTTGAATTTGAAGAAGGAAAGATTTTAGGTAGTAGCTGGTATTACCGGTAGTAGTGTTGGAACTTCTAGTAATAGGAAGTTCAGTTTTTGGACAGTGGCCAGCAGTACCGGTAGTATTGTTGGAACTACCGGTACTAAAAGTTTCTGACTTTTTGGACAGCAACCAGCATTATTGTTAGTAGGTGTACCAGTAGTAGGTGTACTCGCGAAAATCCTAGTAAGATTTGAGAAATTTGTTTTCCTAATCTATTTAGGATGCTTTCCTATGCTTTAGAGATTTATATTCCTATTCTTTAGGGATTTATATTCTTTCATATTCTTTGGGGTTTCCTATAAATATGATAGATATGGTTCCTAAAGATATCCTAAAAGAAAAAAGCTTGAGATCTAATTGATTGGCACCTCACATTAGGGTTTTGGAATATAGCCGGCCCTTGTAATCTCTCTTGATCATAGTAAAATCTATCTCTCTCCTCCCGTGGATGTACGTTTAAATTATTACTTATTTGGAACCACGTAAATTTCTATGTCTTTATGTTTTCTTATTTGTTATTTCTTCTTATTTATCGTATTTGTCATAACAGACACCTATGGGGACATGGGGGTGGGGCATGTGAGGACATGTTAGCAATCCAAGTTCTTGACATCCTCGATGTTAGACGCAAACTGTAGCCTTTACCATCCTACGGCGCAAGGTGTTATCGAATAGCTGGTGAAATCTATGTGAGGACTTTACTGTTGTGATTGCGTTTAGGTACGTTTTGCATTTATTTTGCATTTTCTTCTACCAATACTTGGTCTGAATACGCCATTTGGTAATCATTTCATTTGGTTTTGATATTGTAGAACTCCATTAGTTTGGTTAGTCATTGTGTCTCTTACTTCCAGTGACGTCGCAGTTATTTACTTTTGAGTGAAACCTATGTGAAAAGTGTGAATGCTTACTATGAGTGAAACCTAAATCAAAAGTGCAGTTGTTTTGGTGAAGCAATTGTTTGGATGAGTCATCATAAGTTATTTCATACTTGCCATGAGTGTGTGAGTGAAAGCACATTTAGGCTAAGGAGGGTTAGTGGTAAACTGGTAATGCACTTTTGAGTAGGTGACGCACAATTGAGTTGAGGGTTTGTGTGCGTGAAGTATAAGTTTTGTACTTTAAAAATAGATAACGTGTTAAAGTAGAAATGAATATATTTTTAAGGAGGAACACTATGGGGTTGGTTTTGTAACATTTTAGTTGATCTTTAGGGCATTCAATAGAAGTTTGACGAAAACTATTCAGTAGTTATAACATAACTTAAATTATTTTAATAAATGTGTTTAGGCTCAGGTAATATAGATTTGACGGATGGTTTGTGAGGAATAATTTTTGAATTAATTTGACCTATGCATTTAGGTTTGCTTTGTGCTTTTCATGAGGAATCGATTTTGAATTAATTTGGCGTGTTTATTATTTAGGTTGGCTTCATTCCATTAGGCATGGGTTTCCACTAGTAAGATTAATCATACATCATCCTCTATGTTATAGTCTATGACACACTATGTAATTAAGATTTTATAAACGAGTTAGAAAATTTAACCGAACCCGAATACGTGATGGATGGAGGTATATAATTCAATTCGACATTATTATCCACTGAAAACAAACAGCCCCATATGTATACCTAAAACAACCACCAAAAAAAGGAGTTTTGTTTTTTGAACAGCATATATATGTAACGAGTTGTAGGTCGATACATAATGATTGTACCAACCAACTAATAGTTAATGATCAACAGCATGAGGCCGTAGTGCATCATAGTTGGTGACGTGCTATGGTGGAAAATATATACAACAAAAATATTACATAAAATATATTAAAAATAAAGTTATCTTTGTAACCTTGCAGATCTAGCAATTGCAAGAATAGTCATCTGGATGAAAAAAAATATTAAAATCGCAGAGATGTCAATTGAATACTTTAGATCTCTAAACTTGTAAAGAAAATTCAAGGTTGATTGCGAGAAGATGAAGCATGCTCATTCTGGTCGTTTCTCTATTTTGTGGATAGATTAAGTTTCTTTTGGTTCTGAAACTAGGCATATGGTATGCATTAAATTTTCTTAATCAGTAAAAATATTCTTATTAAGCACGCGATGTAAAATATAAAGATTAAAAGAATTATAAAAAAGACGCCATCAAAATAAAGGATCTAAGAATCTAAAGTACGTTGTTATCCAAATCTTGAACAAGCATATAACCCTTGAAACTAAAAAAAATAAAAAAATAAAAATTGACAAGACACCAACAAAAATGAAAAGCAGGGACAAGACGCATATGCTATACAGAAGTTACTAGTTAGGCTAAAACCCTAACTAAAACCCAGGAGAGGGTACTGGTACTGAAATAGTAACTAAATAGTTAGGTGTGCACCAAGCTTTGACTGAATAGAATTTTGTCAAAAGCAGAATTTCTTTCGAGTTTTGCAACAATGGAAAAGAGGATTATATATATATATTCCAACCTCTGCTTTTCAGTTTAGCTTATCATTAACCTATAGCCGTCCATAAATATTTCAGGAATTTTCACTCCAACAAAGTCATTGACCGATTCACTTTTAGAAAAACTACGTGTGATCATGTTTCGGTAACGTAATTTTTATTTTTAATTTAAATTAATTACATCACCAAACGGACCGCACATGGCACAAATTTAAGTCTGCCTAGTGTTTGAGTTCCAATTTTAATGACGAAATTAGCGAAATGTCAATCCGAAATTAAATAGTTACTATTATTTCAAATTAAAAACAATTATAACCTCTGTTTTGTTAACCACAAAATCTGTAACTTTATTTTTCCGTCAGAACAACTCTTTCCTCTTTCATTTTAGTGTTGAAGTTGGATCTCATAATTTAGCAAATCGTGACTTGTCATAAAACGTACAATTAATCCAGAGAAAGTGTCTAAGACGAATTATACATTAACGGAGTGTGCATGATGTCATCATTATAAAATTAGGCCTCACAGCAGTTGGCTTTTAAAACTTGAAAATTACTTCTTGAGAATGCAGAGAATGGGAAAAGAGTACACTTAATAAAATATAATATAAGCACGACTTGATATTATTCGCATTAATTAGGGAAATGAACCCCCAACTTTACATATTTTATTTTTGCCTTTTGGCTAAGAATGTGAATTACGCTTTATTTAAAACAACGAGTACAAAACAATATAGTATTATATTAAAAATATTAAAATGGAAAAAGGCATTCAAAGGTGGTTTATTTTAAAGCTAAGAGCTCCTATATCGATTGCTTTGTTAGTGGGTAAAAAGATACATAAGCTAAACTACATATGAGCACTCATGACTAGGGACAAAACGTCATGCCAGCATGGGACTGATGTCATCATAAACCCCACAAACTAAAGGCTTTGTTTGTGGGGTAGAGTGGGTAGTGGGGTGGTGCAGCTATCATCAAACCATTGAATAAGAGACTAAAATAACACTACACATTTGGGCAAAAAGGGATGGAAAAAAAAAAAGTTACACAAAGAAATGGGACCATAGCAGCCATGCGTGTGACCACATAAAGACCCTTCTGAAAAACCCTTCTCTAAGCTTCCTCATGCCCCAAAGCCAACAGTGGGGAGAGAGAGAGAGAGAGAGAGAGAAGGAGCAGAAAGACATATTGGAAATGAGCTTGTTTGTGGTTCTTTAATTCCTTGCTATTATCGTGTTTCACTTGGTGATGTGTTTTGTGACAATAATTATTTCCCCCCAACAACTTAAATTTTAAAATAAATTACTGATTAGTAATTATAGATTATATAGTGTTTGAATCTCATTGTCTACTTAATTATTAACATCTTTACACATGTTTAGCATTACATGTGAGAAAATGTGTCGTAAGAATATAAATAACAAATTTATTTCTTTCTTTCTAATTATGTGAACTTGTACATGAGTTGACAATTAATAATGTATTAAAGAGACCATTTGTCTATAAAATTTGTCTGTGTCAAAGCACTCTCAATCCCAAAATGTGATTGAAATAAATCTTGAAATTAATTAATTCACCAGTTGATCTCAAGCACAAATACATAGATAGCTAGGAGTGATTCAGAACTTGGGGAAAACATTTTTCTTTTGGGAATAAATTATTACATTTCAATTGATATAGCTTTCAAATTGTTGAACTCGTTACAGATTAAATTTTATCAAGATTTTCCTGAATAAATTGCTGATTGATAACTCTGTAAAAAACATAAGCTGTTAAATACCAACGTAGTACTCGAAATAAAAAATATCAAAGACATTTCTCTGTAAACAGATCAATCACAAAAAACCAACCGTATTACAAGTTATTGCGAGAATTGAATTTCTAACAACACATAAAAAAAACTTTTTAAGTTGTAAATTAGAGAAAGAAACATAACATTCCCAGTATCCCAACATAATTGAACAGATGTTTCCTCAAGGCAATAGTGTGGTTCTGTTTCTCAATTTCACGCACACACCATTACCATCATGGTGCAGAAAAGGGTAGAACAAAGGTTAGTAGGATTGATGATTTTTGTTGTACTTTTGGTGGCCAAGCTTCTAATTAACCGTGTAATTACCCCTGACCCACCTGGTCAAGACCTCTCTCCCAAGCTCTCTCTCTCTTTATCTCTCTCTCTCTCTCTCTCTCTCTCTCTCTCTCTCTCTCTCTCTCTCTCTCTCTCTCTCTCGTTATATATATATATATATATATATATATATATATATATATATATATATATATATGGGCTGGCTCCATAGACCAATACTTTTTTAGACCAATATTAAACCAACGGCTAAACTCTTGATTTCCGATTAAATCTTAATGATCTGAACCGTTCAACATGTTTAAAACATGTTTTTAAGGGTACCCGCGAGAAATCAGCTCAAAATATTACCAGAAAATGCTTGATCCAAACATTGGTTCAAAATGCTGACAGGAACTGTTTTATAAATCACTATTTGGATCAAGCCCTTTCCGGTAATATTTTGAGCTGATTTTTCGCGGGTACCCTTAAAAACATGTTTTAAACACATTGAACGGTTCGGATCATTAAAATTTAATCGGGAATCAAGAGATTAGACATTGGTCTAAAAAAGTGTTGGTCTCTTTAGCCTTTCCATATATATATATATATACAAAACGTGGCATGGGTTAAAAGAGGATACAAACCGGTTATGGGCAACCAGCCAACAAGTAGCAGCAGAAACTATAACGCACGTCAGAAGTGATTGGGAAACGCTCCTTCTATCGCCTTTCAAAGGAAAAGGGCTTTTTACAAATTACGTTAACAACTTGTTTATTTAAATATTAGTAGTAGTCACGAGGCCGTTAAAGTATTTTTTTTCTCTTTTACGGGTCGTGTGTTAGTAGAATAAATTTTAGAGAATATAAAAATTTCGAAAATAAAATAGAAAGGGAGATTTAGAAGAACGAGAAATGAAGGATACATGATTTGTTAATGGTATCATATAAAACATGAGATATAACATCATTGATTTGTAGCAGATCAAAAAAAAAAAACATCATTGATTTGTATGGTAGTTGGTATGGATGGATATATAAGAGTGGATCAAGAATAAATTAGAAAATGAAAATGATATTTTCTTAATAAGAAGAGGTGGTTAAAGGGGGAAATGTGTATGGATAGGAGGAAAGCTCGGATTAATATATATATATATATATATCTCTTATGGCTCGTTTGGATGGGTGGCAAAGGCCCCCTGATAACTTGTTATCCCTAATAAGGTGTGGGTCTTCCAGTGTTACCTTGGGTTGGAAACATAAAATTTATTCTAGATAACTTTTCATCCAGTATAATTTTTCATTTGGAAAGGGCTTTGTCCCTGATAATTTTTGTGTAGTCCTTGGCCTCCCCAAAAATTATTCAATTGTGGAAGGGTGAATTTTGTCTATTTTACCCCTCCTTATCTCCTTGATGTTCAATTTAATGCGCCTATTTGGACCAAAAAAGTGACCGACATAGTTCATTCGAATCTCTTTTGACTGTGCTTTTCAAATTTTAAAAAAATATTAAAAATTTATCGTTTACTTAAAAATTTATTTCGGGAATAACCGTGAGCTCGAAATACTTAAAAATTTGTTGAATTATAGTAATGTATTTGTTTATTTATATTTTGCTGTTGTTTATCCTTTTTTTTTGTTAATTGATAAAATAAAGTTAAAAATCTCATACATTATTCAAAAATATTCATATTCATCACATGTCCTAATGGGCCTAACTTTGAACGGAAAAAAAATAACCGACACGCTCATTTAAATATCTTTTGGTCGTGCTTTTCGAATTTTATTCTTGAAAAAATATTAAAAATTTACCGTTTACTTAAAAAATTATTTCAAGAATAACCGTGAGCTCGAAATATTTTGATAAAACGTTCTTGAACTATAGTAAGATATTTATTGATTTATACTTTGTTATTATTTTTTTTGTTAATTGATAAAACAAAGTTAAATTTTTTAAAATTATTCAAAAATAATCACATTCATCATATCTCCTAATGGCCTTAACTTTTGAGGAAAAAAATGATCGATACCACTCACTCGAAACCCCTTTGGTCGTGTTTTTCAAACTTTATTTTCAAAAAAGTACAAAGAAATTTCGTTTATTCAAAAAATTATTTTGGAATTAACCGTTAACTTGGAATATTTTGATAAAGGGTTGTTGAATTATGGTAAGATATTTATTAATTTATATTTTGTTATTATTTTTTTAATTGATTGATATTTCCGTTTATCATTTATTTTTTTAAATAACATTTTTTATTAAATGTAATACATTAACGAATTTATTAATTAATTAATATTTTAAATTATCTAAAATTAATTATATATATTCAATACATAATCAAGTTTAATACTGCATAAGGGTAAAATAATCATTTGACAGTTTTTTTATTTTTCCACCCACTCTTATCCCCCATTTCATAAATCATCCAAATCAAGTCAAAATATATCTCCTGTTTAATCTCTTATCCAAATCATTTATTTTTTTATGCTCCTTTATAAACATCACATCAATGTAACTCATCCCTCTAAAAATAATATCTCCTCTTATTTTATCCCCTCAATAGTTTATCTTCTAAAAATATTTCTCTATTCAATCGGCCCCTTACAGAGGGACATGTAATTCCGACAGACAGGTGGATCCGTAATTCCGAGGTAATATATATCCCTTTCAAGCTGTGGAAGTTTGGATCCTTGGAAATTGCAGGTCTCTTTTTTCTGTAAATAAACTTGGTGTACCCTTTGCTTGATTGTTAGATAAGTACTTTATAGTTGTCGCTATGTCTAGTTTTGTTTCAATCGTTTCAATGGTTTTTTTTTTTTGGGTGTTTAGTTCGCGTCTTACCAACTTGTAATTTTTTGCCTTTTTTTAGGAGTTTAAATGCAGCAAAGCGTATATTTTGCATTAGTGTAACACCAGGACAATCTCAAACATTATTTGAGCTAGAGGTATTCCCTCTTTCAATAAATAAATTGAATAAAACACTCAGTTTTTATTAATCAATTAACAACTACTTAAGCCTTAGGCTTACAAAATATTTTATAGGGCGTAAAATACTATATCAACTAGGAAACGAAATAACAAAAAATTTAGGCTTGCTAATCTAGTCTAAATAAAAGAAATTAGGAAAATTACTAAAATCGGAAAATTTTGATATGATTAGGAAATCAAATACTAGAAATAAATATAAGGTTGCAAAGATAGACGACGACTAAAATGAAAATTCCTACTAAAAGTTATAAGAAAACAAATATTTTCTAACACGGCAAATTTGTTAATTCGGAGGTCTAAACGAAGGAATTAAGCCGAAATTCACTGGGACCTTGATCAGAACAGCGTTTCGCTTCAACCATATGACTCACGAGTAAATCTGCCACCGGCCTGTTTGGCCCGTGATTAATCCAAACGTTGCAGGAATGTGGTCGCGACCTGCTCGGCATCAAAGTGGCATATGATTGTTGAACTATCGGATGTCAACTTAGTTTGTATACGGCTTTCTTTCGTTGTGATTCCGCTACTGCTTAGGTTCCTATTAATCTTTGTAACTTTTTCAGAGATTGACGAAATCCTTTGTAACACCCCGAGTTTCGAAAACGTTAAGAAAATAAAGAAATTGATTTTCTAACCTTTAATTCAAAATGTCATTTAGTATAGATAAACATTCTTGCCAAAATAGGACTAGTGGATTGAAATTACAGACGTAAATTTTACAATCCGACAAAAATACTTTATAACAAAAGTCAGGACATATTCTAAGGCAACTACTAGGTAAACCACGGCTCAACCGTCTTCTTCGGGAATGATATCGTCCCGGATTAGATACTCCAGGTCTGCTCCGTCTTCTTTGGTATGTGGCATGAAACGCCAGGGGCAAGCAAATATGCACCATGAGATATGACGCTCAATAAGTTAACCCACACTCATGCTTTGTGTTAAACATTTACAAACAGTGAAGCACAAGATTATAATGGAAATGATATGAATAGTTGGATATGTGAACATAACATGTATGTATGAAAATAAATAAGATTAAGTGATGTGGTTTCCAAGTCTAATCCCATTAGTGAAATATCTCGAGTGTTCGATGTCTACTATAAGTGTTCTCATAATTTTAATATGTTCAACAAGTTCTCGATTAGATCAACATTCACAATCTCCAAAAGTGATTGCACGTCATGAAAATAATAATCTCAATATGGTGCTTCTGCCTGTTAACGTTCCAAACCACCATGCCAACCATGCTCCAAATCACTACAGTCCTGACCATTGGTTTTCATCCGTCACATCCCACCATTGTACTCTCATGGTTGTGTTTTTTCATGCATCGTGCCTACTTTGAAATACACTCCTGGTGACAACTAAACTTTTTCATTTAAAAAGACATGATATGGCTAAAGAACATGACCCAGCTAAACAACACCGCTTGAGTATTCATGATACGGCTAACTATGCAACTTGGCTAATGACGTAGTTTGGCTAAACACACTTCAGGTTAAGGCCATGGCTCGACTTATGACGCATCACGACTACTGACTCCCATAGTATCCTCACGGAGAATACAATTCTATCGCAATGGATCCACATTTTAATAATTAGGTTTTTAACAATAACTCCAAGTCCGGGTATCCACATGATACCATTTATACCAAGTGCATCTAATGTTATAACAACTTCAAAGTCCATGTGAGTGTCTCAATTGTAAGCTCTAACATTTTCTCAACAATCATAGGTTCGATAATAATAATAATTTGAAACAATTCAATAATGAAGCATTTTACAGTGAGAATCACAATAACATAATTATGAAGCTAAAGGAATGTAAGCCAATACAACATGTAATAATATATAAAGCAATAAATAAACTAATCAAGTTATAAGCGGGTTTTGAAAATTTAAACAAGCCCAGGGGTATAAACCAGCCTAGTAATCACAATAACAGAAATCGAATGTCACACTAAATTGGGGGTCTAAAATGAATTAAGTTTGGTATGGGGTCGTTTTGGAGTTTATAAATAATTACAAGGGTTAAAATGAGTATAACATAAAGGCTTAGGGTCTAAAGTGTTAATAGTTTAGAACAAGATTTTTGGGACAACTACCTCTATTATCGTTAATTTAGGACAAACAGTAGATGCTATTACTGGTAATTGGAAAAATAGACAATGCACGCTATTATTGGTAATTAGATGCTATTGCCGGTATTTCAAAAATAGATAGTGCACTCTATTATCGATAATAGCATTATCGGTAATTTGAAAATAAACAATGCATTCTATTATCGATAATTGGATGCTATTACCAGTAATTGGAATTCTGCAACTTTATCTTCAACCTTTGGCATCTCACCATTTTTTCTTTGGTGGAGCTTTGAGGTTGAGTCTAAAACATCTAAAACAATACATAAGAGATAGGAACTTAATTTTAAGGGTTGAATTTGGGTTTGAAGGGGTTTGATTTGGATGAATTGAACTTTTCTCCCAAAATAGATTTCTTTCTCTCTCTCTCTAGAAATTCTCTCAAATGACTTTCTCTCAACTCAATCTCCTTATAATTTCATGATCCCCCAAGTGCTAAGAATGGAAGGGTGGAGCTCAATTTATAGGCCAAGGGGTGGAGGGACATGATCAATATTGGCCATGAGGGTTTCAAGGGAGATTCGTGACGGGGGTTGAAGTAAGGTGGAGGTAGGGTGGCTATATGGAAGAAAATCTCTAAGTAATGGCAGCAAATCTGGGGGGAGAAGGGTGGAGTTGATGGTTGGTTGGATTGTAGGTGAAAGGAAAGGACGGAGGTTTGGATGAAAAACTATCACGGTATATAATTTAGGGTTAGGGCTATGTTTGCTTTATGAAAAAGGTGATGGGATGGGTTTATATATATACATACATGTATATATGTATGTATATAAAGTTGATGTATAAAGTACAATACATATATACACATATACGTACTAGTTTAGTATAGTTATACAATGAATAATACATGTATTCTAGTATAGGGTAAATAGGTTATGTATATGAATGGTTTTATATGCATATTTTATCTATGCATGGACAATTTGAAGTAGAATAATAAATGCGAAAAATGAATATAATTTCCAAAATTATTATTCACAAATTATTTATTTGGGTCTTTACAACCCCTCCCCATTAAAATAATTTCGTCCTCAAAATTACATAATGTCGTCATAAAAAATGTAAGGGTAGTTGGCTCGAATGATGTCTTGTCTTTTCCATGTAGATTCTTCTATGTTGCGATAACGCTACAAAATTCGTACCAAGCGAATAGTATTTCCCCGAAGAATCTTTTCTCCATAGTCAATGATGAGTATAGGTTGCTCTTCATATGTCGTATGCTCATCAATGGTGATTTCTTCCTAGTTGAGGATGTGGGTTGAGTGGCATAGATACATGGAATACGTTGTGCACTCGATTAATCTGAGATGGGAGGGCTAGGCAGTAGGTGACTCATCCGATGACCTACAAACCGTTCAAACCCTTAGAAGTAAGTTCCTAACTTTGATTATTCCTCTACGTGGAAAGTTCTTTAAGAAAATGTGATCTTTGACGTTAAAAGTTAAAGGTTTGGTTTACCTGTCAGCATAGCTTCTCTGTTAGCTCTAGGTGATTAGAAGTTGCGGTCGGATGATTTGGACCTTCTCTGTAGTCTCCTGCACGTTCCCAATAAGCTTATCTCTCCAACTACGGTCCAACAGACAAGTGATCGGCATGGTCGTTCGTAGAGTGCTTCGTACGGGGTCATCTCAATAATCGCTTGATAGCTATTGTTGTATGCGAATTCAACAACTAGTAAGTGTTTCTCTCAGCTTTCTTGAAAATCTAACATGTAGGCTCTGAGCATGTCTTCTAAGGTCTGAATCGTATGTTCGGATTGTCCATCTGTCTGAGGGTGAAAGGCGGTGCTCATGCGAAGGTCTGTTCCTAGTGCTGTCTACAAACTCTACCAAAAAGTTGACCTGAACCTCGGGTCCCGATCTGATATGATAGAGACAAGCACTCCATGTAGTCTGATGATCTCTTTGATGTATAATTTGCTGTATGAGTCCATATTATTTGATACCTTGATCGGTAGGAAATGTGATGACTTAGTCTAACAGTCCATGATAATTCGAATGGCATCATGTCCCTGTACTGATCTAGGTAGTCCTTCTGCAAAATCCATCACAATATGCTCCAAATTCCATCCTGGAATTAGTAAGAGTTGCAAGGAGCCTCCCAATTTCTGATGATCTTCCTTGACTTGCCGACATGTAAGAGAAGTGGCTATATACTTGGCCACGTCTCTCTTCATCCAACTCCACCAATAGGTCTCCTTTAGATCTTAATACATCTTGTTGCCTCTAGGGTCGACGGCGAAGTTTAACTTGTGAAACTCTCTTAATACGGATTCTCAAATTGTTCCAAAATTTGGCACGAAGATCCTCCCCAAATATTTTAATTCTTGATCCTTCCCGATAGTTCATCTTATTGCTGCTTTTCCTCTTGCAAATCATCCTTTGACAAGGTCAGACTCTGAATACAACATCTATACTTTTAGTCTCCCCATGTAGTGATGGCGTAGTTGTCAGTGCAAATAAATAAGGTCCTCTATTGTCCTCATTGCATTGTAGTCCATACTCTCTGCAACTGTCCCATCATCTTCCATTCCAGGACAGCTAAGCTGGCAATGCGTCCTTGGTTTTACGGCTAAGTGCGTTTGCAACAACGTTAGCTTTTTTCGGATGGTATGACAAGGTGAAGTCAAAATCCTCGAGATACCCAGCCAGCGTCATTGTATCATGTTTAGATCTTTCTATGCAAACACATACTTGGAGCTCTTGTAATGAAGACTTCTCACCGTATTGGTAATGGCATCAAATCTTGAGCACGTGTACCACAACGGCTAGTTCTAGGTTGTGCATCGGATAATTCTAGTCATATGGCTTCAACTGTCTTGATCTGTTTGTTATGACTTTTCTTTCCTGCATAAGTACACATCCTAATCCTTGGATGCATCGCAGTAGACAAAATATCCTATATCACTCTCTGGAATGATAAAAATATGGACATTTGTCAGTTTTTCTTTCAATTCTTGAAAGGACTTCTCGTAGGTATCGTTCTACTCATACTTGACTCTTTTCTGGGTTAGTCGAGTCATTGACTTAGCCAATGATAAAAAATCCAGAATGAATTGTCTATAGTAGCCAACGAATAATTCATTTTAATACTTACGAGTTGCCATTTTTCGATATACTTTTCATTCATAATTATACCTCATGATATTCCAAACATTAAAAAGAAAATTTAAAGGGTAGGATTTCTTCATTGAGTATCAAAACTCGTGGCGCATCTTTCTTTTTGCCCCTGGCGTTTTATGCCAGGTATGGATGAAGATGTTGGAAATTCGAAGGGTTTGAATGAACAGGACACCAGAGGGTCTCGGGGCAACCGAAAAGTCTTGATCGTTGCACACCTCAAGAGTCACCATAATGTCTCATTCATGTACTACCCAATGGACTCGTTCATGTATTACTATCCCAAGGCCATTCCGTTTCTGACTCCATTCGTTGTTAGTCCTTCCATTGCTAGCAACCCAAAAGCTTTTATATACCAAGCTCGTTTTTGGTATTGCTACTAGCACATCCGACGAAATTCTGTCTATCCCGAGTTCATTCTTCAAGTAAGAGAGAGTCAGACACGAGTAAGTTTGACAGGCGAACAAGGTTAGGTGTTATCTAGTTTGTGAAGCCATTTTACCCTGGGAGACGACGCCGAAGCTATTCTCCAATACCCACGATGAGACAGCCATTTAATCTTAAGAGAATTGTGTTAAACACACGACTTGGTTCGTGTAACACTCTATTTATTTTTATATTTCGATTCTTGTATTGTATTGTAGTTTCAATTTTGTATTTGTTGATTCCATTCTTAATAAAAAAAAATAGATGTAAGTTTTCTAGATTAACAATTGTCTCTTCGAATCTGTCACATTTTTTTTTCTACAGAAGATAGAACGAAACCCAAGTACCTGATCCAGGATAATACCTTCCCAGAAAATGACGCCGTTGAGCCTTGGTTCATTTAGTAAGCCTAGAGTTGCTCTGCCTTAATTTGCAAAGTGTTTTTGATGTACTTTTTGTGTCGGCATCTAATTTATGTCCGAACTTATATATATTTTTTAAGAAACAATCATCTGTGTTAACCTTTATGTTTTAAATGAAAGATTCACAATTCTATTTACTTTATTCTTTTATTAACATGTTCGAAAATCGACACTCACTAGGCCAAATACTTTCTCATGCAATCAATTTGACATGCCAACATATGCATCATCCTAAACACAGTCATTTCATTACTATTAAATGTATTCTTCGTTAAATCAAAGGCTCTCTCACTCATGGCTTACAGCTTATTCCGAATACATTGGTTATCACAACATATGCTGTCCCTGATTGGGAAAGAGATCTACTACAGCTTAATCCTCTTCTCTCAGTTCAGCACTTTTCATTTCTTAGTTTCTAGAAAAAAGAAAATCTAAGGCTAGAAAAGGATTGTTCTATAGAGTTACGTACTAGGGAACTGAGTCATGATTTCTTTGATATGATCAAAATTTTTTCATTTTTAAATAAACATATTAGCTATGAATTAAACCATAGCACAGTTTTACTTATTTCGAATAAAAAATTTAAAATCTACACAGTAATCATTTATAAGTGCTACTAAATACTATTTATTAATTTTGTAATAGAAAAACTTATTAAATCGACTTAACAAATCAAAAAATGCTTAGGCGTTTACATTTCTTGTCACTTTATATTTGTAATATTTTGCATAAAAATCATAATATCAGTTTTTAATTCATAATTTTCATATTATGGTTTTTAACTTTTTAACATAAAATTTTATATGTTAAATTTGAAATCCTAAGATTTTATATGTTAAAATTTTTTAAATAAGTATTATGAGTTTGTAAGCAAATATCGCAAATCTTTATACAAGCGGTATGAATTTCATACAAAATATTATGAATTTCTATATGAAAATTATTAATGTAATGTAATTTGTATAATGTATGCCTTATGTTGTAACCAGAGTTGTGAATCTCGTCCCATACCGCCCGGTACTGGTTGGTATAGTACATCCCGTATCGGATCAAAAGCGGGGCAAGGTAGTGTGTGTTCCGTTCGGGCCAAGATATCGGCTGGTCCGGGCAGCTCTGGCAGTTCTGGCTGTGTACCAAATCTCGGCCAAGGCAGCAACTTTTTTTTTTTTATAAAAATTTTGTTGGATATTTTCAAAAACTATAGAAAATTGAAGGTCTTAAACTGTAATTAGGGCATTAAAATTGAAGGTCTCATAAGTTCAGCACGAAAAAAAGACTTCTCTGATCTCTTCCCTTCGACTGTTTGGCTGCCGGTCGTTCAGATCTCTGTTTGCTTCAGAATCTAGGGTACCATTTTCTCTCCATCTCTCTCGCTTTTTGCAAGCTCTTGATTTGGTTTGTTGGTTGCAGATTGCAGATCGTAAAATTAATTTGTTGACTGATGATAAGGAAGAAGAAAAACCCCTCCCCTCTGTCTCTAATTTTGATGTAGTGAAGCATATGACTTGGATGAGTGTAACACTAGAACAATCTCAAATCTTATTTGAACTAGAGGTACTTCCTCCTTGAACAAATGAATTAAGTAAAACACTCAGATTTTATTAATCAATTAACAAAAACTTAGCCCTCAGGCTTAGAAAATAATTTATAGGGACATTCTTATATCAACAAGGAAACAAAATAACAAAAGATTTAGACTTGCTAATCTAGTCTAAATAAAATGAATTAAGAAGATTACTAAAAACTAAAAATTCAGATTTGATTAGAAAATCAAATATTAAAACGAAATATAAGGTTACCAAACGGACGACAAGTGAAACGGAATTTCCTACTAAAAGTTATAAAGAATGTCAATCATTCCTAAAACGGCAAATTTGTTGATTCGGATGCCTAAACGAAGGAATTAGGCCAAAAATCACTGGACCCATGATCTATAGATGATGGGCCTTGATCAGAAAGACGATTCGCTTCAACTATATGACCCACGGGTCAATCTGCCCAGGTCCATTTGGCCTATGACCAATCCAAGCGTTCCAGGAATGTGGTCATGACTCCGCTCAACATCATCCTCCCCAACTTGAAAACACTTCGCCCTCAAAGTGGAAGCATCAGAAGACGAGTTATCCTCTTACATCTCCGCCCATGCTAAAAGATTGGCAACCTCCCCACCGGGTGGTTTGGTTACTACATCTTTAATGGTAAAAGATTAATCTTGATGTCACCAAATATTAGGCTGTAAGTATTGGTGCTGCCATTATGGTTAACTTTTTGGGCATATTGCCAGGGTCTGCCCAATAGAAGATGACAAACATCCATAGCAACAACATCACACTAGAATTTATCATTATATTTTGCACCAATTGAAAAAGACACCAATCAACGTTTTGAAACTTTTACCTTATTGTCTTTTTTCAGCTAAGCTAGATTGTAAGGACTTGGGTGTGGCTCTGTTATCAAATTCAATTTACATTGCCTCCTTAGAAATCACGTTCTCGCAGCTCTTTTAATCAATCACAAAGTAACAAACTTTGCCCCTAATAGTGCAGGTTGCACTATAAAATATTGTTGCGTAGCCAAGCCTACCCATCAGCGCATCGAGGAGCATAACAAGCTCGATGAACTACAAGCAACAGACTCTAATCCCCAACCACATCCTCCTCGTCAATAATCTGTTCGTCGATACCGTCATATGTGGGCTCCTGATCACACCCCGCTGTCTCCTCCTAGCAGTCTTGTATGTCTAGGAACAAGGCCTTTCCAGGACGATCAGCCTTTCGGCAATCAGCAACACGGTGTCCCGGCTCATCGCACTTGAAGCCAAAAGATGATGGGTTGGGCGCTGCAATTGTGACGGGTAGAGAATCTGTAAAGACTCAAAAAATTTTGAATTTTTATATTAATATACAGGTTAATGAGAATAATTAACGTGGAGTATATGAAAATTGGTGTAAAAGTATGATTTGGGGTCAATGTGATATAACATGATAACCTTGGGGGCTTGTGGAAGCATGTTGTCAAACCTAGGGGTGTAAGTGTAATTTTTGGGTGTTGGATTTGGTTGATATCAGACAAAACATATTTGTCTAAACTCAAACCCATCTTCTCTCTTCTCTCTCATACGATTGAGCTCTCTCTCAAAATCCTCCATCCGAAACTTGCTCCAAACTTCGATTCTTCCAAGATTCTACGCATTTCCCTCATCCTTGGTTGATATCCGGTGGTGGTTTGCAATTATTTACTTGGAGGAGGTGTTCTTGGCATTTACATCATTTGGAAGCTAGAGCTTGAAGTTGGAGCTTTAATTCTTGAATCCGGAAGTTAAGGTAGAGATTTCTCACACTTATTACGCGTATAGAACTTGATTTGGTTGTCATTTGATGCCTTGAAGTTGAGCTGAGAAACCCTAAGTTCATTGTTGAAAATTTGTTAGAAATGCCTTTGTTCGTGCCCGATGCACCGGTGCCTTATTTTTGGTAGCACCGGTGCCAATTGCTCTCTGTATCTCAGATTTGGTGCTTGACACTGGTGCCTTGATTTTTGATACACTGGTGCCTCCCTTTGAAATTGCTCTCTGTATCTTAGACTTGGTACTTGACACCGGTGCCTTGATTTTTGATACACTGGTGCCTCCCTTTGAAATTTCTCTCTGTATCTTAGACTTGGTAATTGACACCGGTGCCTTGATTTTTGATACACCGGTGCCCCCCTTTCAAATTCTCAGATGTTGGACTAAGCACCAGTGCCTTATTTTTGGTGACACCAGTGTCATTTGCTCGCAGCATCTTGGCATTTCACTGAGCACCGGTACCTTATTTTTGGACACACCGGTGCCTTCTTTCTTGAAATTTTCCATTAGTTTGGCTATGCTTTAGCACTTGTTTTGACGAATTCTTTTGCCTATATTAGAACTTTGTGAACTCTAAAACTTACTTTTCTTGGACATTAAATGTTTACTCTTATTTATTAATTTAGATCATGTTAAGCATTGTATCATACCATTAATGAGAACAAAGGAAGTGAATCATGTGACACACATTGATATCGAACTTGGTAGGTGAAAGTGATGAACTTTATGACTCGTGTGCACATTCTTACGATACGACACGAATATTATGAGACACGTGACAAATGTAAACACCGTACTAGACTCCTTCGGGAATGCTAGGCAGGGCCATGTACTGGAATGCCTTTGGGAGTGTCAGGAATGTATTGGAATGCCTCAGGGAGTGCCAGGAATGACACTTTGATAGATAACGAGGACAGATTGGTGACACACGAAATTCATGGATTTGAATTAAATGGATTAAGGAACCATGGTACACAATAGAGTTATCTATGCTATCTCTCAATCTAATATTGCTTCCGTTTACTCTATCGCTCTTTGTGTTGATATAAATGTTCATATGACTCATCCTATCATGTCATATGCATTAATACTTGTGTAGACTTTCCTACTGGGCTGTCGAGCTCAACCCTTATTTCTTTTCAAGTACGACCTTGGAGTGATAGCATGAGGTGCTTGGCATGTATGAATCGACATCCATACTTTTGAAAGCTGCATCAGAGGGATTACGTAACATCTTTTATATATCATTTTTGAAAAGATGTAATGTAACTCATACTTTATTTATTTCGGTTCAAATGATGTAAAATACTTAACTATTTTTTGGTTTTGGAGATAATGATCTTTGGTCAATGCGACCACTTTTGTAATCTATTTCAAACTTATTTTGATTTACTCTATCATCAATGTACCTTTTGGGAAATTTGGTGAGATTGTGAGTCTTTGTTAATGGTAAATGTATTATTAAATTACGTTTAAAATTGAGGGCGTGACGGAATCCCCCGTGCAGTTTGTCGGAACAGTGGTCGCTGGTGTCCGAGTGGTACTGTTCCAGCTAGTCGCTGTCGCCTTATACTGAATCAACGCTCTAGTCTTACAGATCTCTGGTGGGCATCTGAAACTGAGAATAAATCGTACATGTCTAACTCATCCTTAATCTATTGTCGTAGCCCACCAACAAATCGAGAAATTTGTTATTCTTCCTTTTTCTTTAAGGTCAATCCTGGCCATGATTTGGTAAAACTCATTGGTGTAATTAATCGTGAAATGTACGTGTGCCCTGTAGGAAATTTTACAGCCACTGGTACATCAGCCGCGAATAATTATGAGGTAGGAATGCGGCGCACATCTTCTTCTTCAACTTATCCCAATCCTTAATTTTTTCTTGCCCTATCGCTGCTTGGTAATCTTGAGTTGTTGTCACTAAGAAAAGACTCTTCCCGTAAACCTGGTAGCCACCAGAGGTACCCTCTTGTCCTCTGGAACCTCGTTGAAATCTAGAATCTCTTCGATGGCATTAAACCAATCAAGAAAATCTTCTGCCATTGGACCTCCCTGAAATTCAGGCAAATCAATCTTCAAGATTAACTCCCAATAACGAGAATCGCGGTTGCTAACCACGATATCTTGAGCCCTTCTCTTTGGCTGACGAACTTCAGCAAAATGATTAGAGCCATCAATATCCGAACCCTTAAACTCCTCCTGAGCGATAGGGCCGTACGGACGCTGGTGTGGTCGGCTAGTAACTTCCAGGGTCCCAGCATCTGCTCCAGTCGAACGTAACCTTTTCTTGTTTGAGCTTCTCAGTTATCATCATTGCGTTCATAAATTTCGTCAATAATGGCAATTCTAGGTCCACGTCCTCGACCTCCAGCACGTCATCCGACCATAGTCAAGATTGAAACTTGGTTCTGATACCACTTGATGCAGCGAAGCGTATGACTTGGATGAGTGTAACATGAGGACAATCTCAAACCTTATTTGAACTAGAGGCACTCTCTTCTTGAACATATAAATTGAATAAAACATTCAGTTTTTATTAATCAATTAACA
Organism: Arctostaphylos glauca; assembly: GCA_019985065.2. Classification (NCBI taxonomy): domain Eukaryota; kingdom Viridiplantae; phylum Streptophyta; class Magnoliopsida; order Ericales; family Ericaceae; genus Arctostaphylos; species Arctostaphylos glauca. The sequence goes on along the minus strand of JAHSPW020000014.1, from coordinate 3,593,093 downwards.
ATTACTTAGCCCTTAGACTTAGAAAATAAATTTATAGGGATGTGGAACCCTATATCAACTGGAAAACAAAATAACAAAATATTTAGGTTTGCTAATCTAGCTTAAATACAAAAAATTAAGAAGATTACTAAAAACGAAAAATTCTGATTTGATTAGGAAATCAAATACTAAAATGAAAATATAAGGTTGCCAAAATAGACGGCAACTAAAATAGAATTTTGCTACTAAAAGTTATAAGGAAAGTCAATCTTTCTTGAAACGACACATTTGTTAATTCGAATGCCTAAACGAAGGAATTAGGTTGAAAATCACCAGAGCTCATGATCTATAGATCAATGGGCCTTGATCAGAATGACGATTCGCTTCAACCAGATAACTCACGGGTCAATTTGCCACAAGTCTGTTCGGCCCATAACCAATCCAAGTGTTCCAAAAATGTGGATGCGACCCGCTTGGCATCAGATTTGGTTTGTTATACATGTTTTTATGCAAATACGTGAATACTAATATTTTTTGTTACGTTCGCAAATACATGAATAACCTGTTTGTTGGATATTTTTTAACACCTGTTGGCTGATTTGGTTTTTCTCTTTTGTTCAAAATGTTAATACAGCTTCCAAAAAGTATAAGCTAAGGATATAAAGCTTAATTAACACAGACTGATTGTTAATTGTGAGTTGTGGAGTTTTTTTTATAAATCCGGTAGGATATGTTGGTACACATCAATACCAATACATATTGTATTGGCAACAAAATTGGTACAGTCTCCGGTATGGGAGTGATAATTTGGTTGTAACATTTAGTCCATGATAAGCCTTTGAAGGGTTTTAATTATTTTTTTGTCGGAATGAGGCATTTAATATGCAACGAACCAGTAAAATTCATGAATATTACAACCGAAATCGAGGAACTTCTATATAGATATTATATAAATTTAGAGAGAGAGAAGGATGGATGGAGTGCGTTCCAAGACACAATGATTACATGGGTCTTGGGCAAGCGGAAAGCCGTGGCGTGGAAATAGTGGGGGGGAGAGAGACAGAGACTTGACTGATGAGGGTACCAAAGGCAAAGGAAGGTTAAAAACTTCTTTTTATCATCATACTTCAACATCACACATTCTCTCTCTCTCTCTCCTCTCATCTTTCACTGCTTTTATATTGTCTTTGGTCGGTCGACAATCTGTGTTGTGTATTCACTGTGTTGTGTTTATGTTTTCCCCTATCTCTCTCCCTTTCTCTCTCCTCCTGCCGCACCAGCACTAACCGAGTAGGGTAATTATACACTTTAAACCATCCACAAAGCAACGATATTCTACTATATATTTTGTTACTCTCTCCGTCCCGATTTGTTTGTCAACTTTTTGACTTTTATATATTTCAAAATATTTGTTCAATTTTAAAATTGACTTATAAAAATTATCTTAATGTCCTCCTCTTTTTTAAAAAATCATATATTGAAAAATGTGTCCTCTTATTTTATGCTAAAAGTTAAGGGTATTATGGGAAAGTTAAAATTTGAAAGAATAATCATTGTGTTCCCTTAATAAGTGAGAATTCCGAGAATAGACAAACAAATTGGGACGGAGGGAGTATAAAATTAATTCAGAATCTGTTTATTTACTACTCAAAACATTTGGGGCCCGTTTGAATGAGTATAAGAATGGGACAACTTTTAGAAGTGTATAAGAATTGATGTGACACATTAACGTAATTTGGAAGGACAAAAATATAGAGTGCTAATTTTTTACCCCTTCATAATCCGGAATATTATTTTTGGGCACCCTCAATCTTGTCCAAAAGTTATCCTCATGTATTAGTAAGAAGAATATCATTTTTTCTTATTATAACTGCAAAATATCTTTATCCTCTCTATTTATTCTCCATCTAAATCAAATACTATTTTATCTCTTTTGTTTTTAATACCACATCCAAATCATCTACCTTTTTATCAACCCTATAAATATCACATAAATATGGGTCAACCTTCAAAAAATAATACTCCTCTTATCTTATTACCACTCAATAACTTATCCCCTAGCAAAATAATCATTTATCAAAACGGCCCCTTAGATCCAAATTGATTCTTAATAGGGTGATAGCCTAATTTACCGCCCACAGGTGAGAAGGTTATCGTGTATTACTTGTGCTTACGAAATTACCAACAATATTAAATTTATGCTATAATTTTAATTCAATTATTGTTTAAACTATTAGCAAATTACACTGCGTAAATATTTTTGTTGTGAACTTCGGCTATTCGATTAAAATAATGTCAAATTATTGTAGTGAAAATGTGTTTGAATAATCTCACACCGTTGTGTATTGTAACATAGATAAGCCCCGACCACACAATATTTCTAAGAGAAAATAGGCATCTATTATATCTTGAAAAGTAAGTGTTCATAGAAATTAGTTAGTATATCGACTCTTTAAAAACAGTGTGTTCAACTAGAGAGAGAGGGGTAGTGAGCATATTAAAATATATTTTTTGTTACTTTATTGTGTAATTTTTTTTATAGAAAAAATGAATCATTAAATCACATCAATTTCAGCCGTTGTTATGAAAACAAATTTTGAAGACCCCGTACCGTTCTTTTTTGTAATATAAATAAGTACAAGGGCTTGTAGATTCTTTTTATGCCTTAGAATTATACTTTTTCGGTTTTGACCATCTAATTCATAGGTCTTGGTGACTGATCGAAATGTAAAAGTGATTGATCCTTCAAGAAAATGTAACGGGCCTTGAAAAGATTGATAAATCAGATCGTCACTTGTTCAATATTTTTTAATTCACAAAAGAGAAAAACAAGAATATAATCACAATATTAAAAAAGATAATTATATCGTAAATGGAGGTGGAGAGATTAAAGTTTATAAACCTATTAATGGGATAAATTAGAAAAAAGTATAGTCAGCCCATGCACTGTTTTTTGTTGACGGATATTTTCGTAATCCACTTGTTTCTGCAGAAATTGATAGTCAAATAGGAAAAAGGATGTGCCGTAAGAACAAAGGAAAGGTGACCAAACAGTACTTACACACCTCTATATAATAGGGGTGGGGAGAGTTGAAGCAGACAATTAAGGTCCCCAAAAGAAAACAAAAAGACATCCAACACTGCACAAGAGAAACGGAAAGCTAACAAGTTAGAGAGAGAGAGAGAGAGAGAGAGAGAGAGAAGTGGAGGGCTAAAGGGCAAACACTCTTCATCCCAAATCAAAGCAAAGGTCTGTCTTTACTTATTACTTTCATTCCTCCTCCTTCCTTTTATCCTCTCTCTCTATATCCCACAAAGGAAGAATTATAGTTCAAAGGCCTTTCACCCTTTTGTCTTCATATTCTCCCTTTCCATCTTTACATGAAAGAAAGATGAGATTATTAAGGAAACAACCCTACAGCTCTTGAATCCCAATCCTTTTCGGGTAGATTCAAGTACGTACCCAGTATCGGCTCCTTAATTTTTGAGGACTCAGATCGAACTTCAAATCGAGACCTATTTGATTGAATCGTCGAACAGTTCAATACCCTGCTGAAGAATCGGGAATCCTCTAAATATAAAGAGAGAGTGCGGGGAAGCTAGTACTGGATTTTCGTGGTATAGAGATGATGTGTGGAAAAAAGGAAGAAGAACAAGGGGACTACATACAAAATTACCAAGAGCAACTCCTAGTCCAACAACATATGCAGCAACAACAGCAGCAACAAAACACAACTAGTGATGCATACATAGGTGATCTCTATCCATTCCTACCCTGGTCTCTCCCTCCTGTCCACTCCTTCAACCCGGTGCACTTCCCCTCCAACCCGACCCTTCAACCCGACCCCTTTCTCCTCCCTCCTCAACCCTATGGGGGCTTACTATTCAACAACAGGAGATCACAACCGGCTCTCCAGTTCTCATACGATGGTCTCATATCAGAGTCACTTGGTCAGGTTGTTCAGCCTGGCTCGGCTCCGTTCGGGCTCCAAGCGGAGTTGGGTAAGATGACGGCTCAAGAAATCATGGATGCTAAGGCTCTTGCGGCTTCTAAAAGCCACAGCGAAGCCGAGAGGAGGCGTAGAGAAAGGATCAATAATCACCTTGCTAAGCTCCGCAGCTTGCTTCCAAGCACCACTAAAGTAAGTAGAAAATGATAAAACATATTGCATTTTTTTTCGGAGAGAAAATTAGTCACTATCCTATTTTGCATTTGTACATAATGTATGATAATGATTTCAGAGATCTCCATAGGGTTTCTTGAGATTTTCATGTAGTAGAACAAATGTTACAGGATTATGAGCGTCCTCAAGCTTCAAAACATATATATGTTTGTGTTTTGTTTTATAACGAATTGGGGATGACAATCTGGGATACATATATTGTTGAAGAATAAATTTATTATTTTTTATAACATTTTAAGATTTTAAATAGACGTGGTCATTAACAATTGAATATGATACTGGAACAACATTAGATCATGTATCTAAATCTCACAGTCTACCTGGTAATTAAAATATAAATATTAGTAAGTGCTTAGCCCTCATAAGAACCTGAACGGGTTATAGAAGATGGAAATAGTAAAATTATTCATCTCTTTATCTTCTTTAAATTTCTGGGTGCTTAACAACCAGAGTAGTAAGAACACAAAGTGCAGTGGCCTTTCAAAACTAAAATGTCTGTTCATTTTCTAAAGTGAGGATAGTTTAGTTACTTTTGGAATTTCTATGGGTTCGATACATATTCTGAGGTTTTGTGGTAGAGTTCCGAGAAAAAGTGGAAAAAAAAGGGAAAAAGTGAAGAGGCGTTAATGTCGCCTGTTTGATACGAAAAAGAGAAACCAGGCAGCAGATGAAAAGCTTCCCATGGAAAATTCTTGCCGGATTTTGCAGTCAAAACTCAGTATGAGAGAATGGAAAAGAAATAAAGAACAGACAAAGTAAGTATTCTTTGTCAGTAGCCCTATATATGTATATCCCCATGCTCTACAATTACCATATATATATATACGTAGGTACATACATAGACCTATGGTCCTTAAAAAACACCAACTTTGAAGATTGGATGATCAAGCTAGGCCATATCTTTTAAACCCTTCTCTTCTTTTTATAAAACAACAGAATATTCTCGAACATACTATATATACATAATTTATAGGTTCTCAAACTCTCTATAGCCTATAGGGCTTTAATCTTCACAAATACTGCTACTAAATTTATTTTATTGCATTTTGTCACTCGAACATTGAACTTTTATAGGATTTCTGTACAAAATTAATTTGGTACTTCAGAAGTTATAAGCTTTGTCGATGAGTATATTGCTGCTTTAATTGAAGAAAAATTCAGAGTTGCCAGATAGTGGAACACTGAATTTCCCTTTAGTTTTCTAGCGACGAATCTGATAGTGATGCAGTGATTTTTTCGTTTTATTAACTGTAATAATGGGTGTTTTAGTTTTTTTTTTTTTTTTTCCAAATGAAGTACCCGAAAATGTTAAAATGTGAATGTAATATGTCGTAGTTACTCTTTCTGAATATGTTATGGTTTGCGTTATGCTTGCAATTTAGACTGAGAAAAGCTGGTTAAATTAAAATCAGCCAAAATCGTAGATGTTGGGTTTGAAATTAAAGCAGTGCCACACGATATGTCACACTGTTCTGGAAAAAGCTTACGTATAACCTTACAAACTACTACTAACTAACTTGACAAAATGACCTTACTGTCACTATCCACCATCTTTGAGTTACGGTCATATGTAAAAAAAGTTGAATGCACCAAAAAGATAAAATCAGCTTGTCATTCTGTGATTGTGACATGAGATTTGTTATGCATGTGAATCAGACCGACAAAGCTTCACTGCTAGCAGAAGTGATCCAACATGTGAAGGAGCTTAAACGCCAGACCTCTCTCATTGCCGAGACGAGTCCCGTACCAACTGAGTCGGACGAGCTGACCGTTGACACGTCGGACGAGGACGGCAAGTTTGTAATCAAAGCTTCACTGTGTTGTGAAGACAGGTCAGACCTCTTGCCTGATCTAATCAAAACCCTAAAGGCTTTGAGGCTTAGAACCCTAAAAGCCGAGATCACGACACTCGGTGGACGAGTGAGGAATGTCCTTTTCATTACTGGGGAAGACGAAGAGTCTAATAGTGGGGATCAACAACAAGAACAGCAAGAACAACATCAATACTCTATAAGTGAAATTCAAGATGCACTTAAAGCAGTGATGGAGAAAACAAATGGAGATGAGTCTTCTTCTGGGAGTGTTAAGAGGCAAAGGACCAATGTGAATATCCTTGAACACAGGTCTATTTGAATTTCCTGTGATCTTCTCACTTTTATCTTCCTTTCTTTGGTTTTTTTTTGTTTTTGTTTCTGTTTTGTGTGTTTTCTGGGTGTGATTTGTCTGATTTTATCTAAAAAAAGACTAGGATATGGTGGTGTGGTTTATGTCGTAATATTATGTATCTTCATTACTCATGAAGTACAATATGGAGGGATTTAAGTTTCAAAAGTTACAAAGAGGTGTAACTGTAACTTTCCTTTTAAATATAGAGACGTGAGTTTTAAACTCTAAAAGCCACGAGTCTTCGTTTACACATTTAAGGGATTTAAGTTTCTGTTTACTATGTCTAGAACATAATTTGCTCGACGCATGCACGATTCCGCGCACTACTTAAGTTTTACATATTCTTTTTTTAGAATTATTGCGATTAATATCTCTAATATATGTCAATTCAACTGCCTAATTTTGTTGAAAAACTTAACAGCCGCCATCCAAGTTTTCTTTTTCAAAATTTGATTAATTGCCCGTCTTTGATTGCATTGTATGCATCTATAAAAAAATTATCACTGGATTTAATGATTTATGATTGCATTTTATGTATGCATGTATAAAAAATTTATCACTGGACAAGATTGTGTGCACCCACATTATCTATGACTACACTTGTAAAATTATATAGGTTAGTTGGAAATGGCTCTGAATAATTTTTTCCACAATATTTTGAAATGTGTATTTGGAGACCTTCATATGGCCTTTCCCATGCATGTTACAAAAAAAAAAAAACTTTAATATTCGCTCACTTAGCTTGAAAATCATGCGGCTGTCCATTTGCATGTTTAATTCTTGATTTGGTTTGATAATCTTTTTATCCGCAAAATGAAAGCATATATTAATATAAGAAACGAACTTACAAGCTTGAGCGAGTTGGTTTGGTAATTACGGTACAAATTGTTTATTTTATTTTAATTTTTTTACTTTTGTTGCTGTCGAAGTTCGTGTACAATTTCTGTGTTAAATTCCTACCAGAAGTACGAGAGAGAGAGAGAGAGAGGGAGAGGGAGAGGGAGAGATGTACAGTTCGAAGTACAAAACAAACCACCAAACCATAAAAAGTCCACATTTTTTCTATCTTAGGACTTGGTGTAAGGTTCCTCTCCCCACGAAAAAGATCCTTCCCCGTTTTTTCCCATTTGTATCAAACTAACATCTTCTCTCTCTCTCTCTCTCTCTCTCTCTCTCTCTCTCTCGCGTCATCAAGTGTGGCATTTTATCATCATAAGCATGGTCACGAGACTGGTCGTTTTCATGCATATGGTAACAACACAATTCCCCGTTTCATGAATTTCCTGTCCCCTAAAGAATTGCCCTTCCTTTGTCTTTCCCTACTCTCTAAATCATTCACGTGTGACGGAAAATCCTACCAAAATATCACTAATACCTGAATCTCCAGTATTGCTATTGTGATTGAGGGAGAACAATTTTTGAGCTGTTAGAATGATCTTGTTTTGCTACCACTAACACTAGCTGTTACATATCAGTTTTCTTGCCTTCTCATTATCTCATACTGTTAAAATTTGATGTATTGGCTCGCTAAAAAATCGCAAGTGTATCGACCGTTTTTCGCTAGGTGCATGTCAGCTTATTTTTCACTCAAGGATCGGTTCACGACTGCTATAATTGCTACTCTACCTGTATCACTGATTTAGGCCCTCTTAACAACATTTTCGTCGAAAATGATCTTTAAAAATTTATGACTACTACAGCTGACTTTCGCTTTCTGTACTCCTAACCCGTTGACAGGTGCGAAATGTACAGGCCCTCAAATACACATTTATTATGACTTTTATAGCTATATCTTATTTTCCTTTTGCAATTATAGAGTTTGGAGGCAATTGGAGTGATCTGGGCTAACTAAATAAAGATATAGTTTATTTTCTTTTTACTACAAAATAAAGATCACAGTGAAATTCTTATTAGCTAAAAATTTGGAAGGCATTTTCGTGCACAATTCATAAAACCTGTACCATCAAATTAAAGCCACTTCATCAAAAATCAATTTGAACCCGTTCATCGTGGACTCACATGGATCTAGTTGTACTGGATAAAACTTGACACCAATCATGCCACGAGCCTTGTCTTGGTAATGGAGTTGAAAGGCTTCATCGAAGTTAATACTAAAGACATACATATTTACTTCTCCAAGTTGCATTCGTAAGATATTTGTATTGTCTATATATTTTTGTGTTTTGATGTTTGCCTACAAATTAATAGGCTATATATCTTATTTGTAAAGGGAAATTGTTGGAACTTATGACTCATATGGAAAGGGCCACATCACGGCTTCAACTGTTGTAATTGGGCTAAAGCCCTGCGCGGTGCAGGACGACCTAATTAGAGTTTGATTATCCAATTAGAGTCTTAGAATTGAATTAGGGTTGAAATAGAGTATGACTATAAATGCTCTCTATTGTAAAATCCTAGACATCATATCAAATAATAAATCTCACTCCGCTCCTGTGGATATACCCAGTTTTGGAGAATTACGTAAATCCTGTGTTGATCTCTTTACTATTTCGTGTTTTATATTGTGTGTGTGATTATTGATTGCGCTTAAAGTGGTATAAAATCTCGAGTTGATTCAATCACGTGAAGAATAATGGTGGGGAATACATCTGTGTTGAAGTTCAGTGTGATAAAGTTTGATGGAACTAGGAACTTCAGACTTTGGCAACAGAGTGTAAAGAATCTGCTGGTGCAATAAGACTTGCCGAAGGCACTGGGCGGGAGGTCCAAGAAACCAGAGCACATGTCTGACAATCATTGGGAAGATCTGCAAGCGAAGGCCACAAGTACGATTCGTCTATGTCTTGCAAATAAAGTTATGTATCACGTAATCGGTGATAATTCGCTGACTGGGATTTAGACGAAATTGGAGAGCAGGTATATGTCGAAATTCTTGACTAATAAACTGTTTCTAAAGCAAAAGTTATTTGGGTTGGAGATGATTGAGGGTTCTGACCTAATTCAGCATATCAATACGTTCAATAAGATTGTTAGTAATGTTAAGAATTGAGGTGAAAGTCGAAGAGGAGGATTAGGCTTGGATGTTACTGTCCTCTCTATCGGGTTCTGTGGATAATCTCGTGACTACTTTACTTTGGAGGAAAGAAACCCTAGAAATGGATGAAGTTATTGTGGCTCTTCCGGCGAATAATCAGCCCAGGTTACAGATTGCATCAATTAAAGGTTAGGGACTGGTAGTAAAGTGCGAGGACGGGAGCAGAAAGATGGACAAAGGAAAATCTATTGAGCATGGAAAGTCACCAGTAAATGACAGTACTGAGTTGAAGTGTTTTGGGTGCCATGAAATGGGTTACTTCAAGAAAAACTGTCTGACCAAGGGAAAAGGAAGTAACTAGAAGAAAAAATAAGGAAATGCAAGGAAGAATAAAGAAAGACCATCAAATACTGTAAACATAGTGGAGCAGTATGAATCAGATGATGGTGATTTGCTTTTTATCTCTACCAATACGGATCATTTGGCAGATTCTGGGATTCTAGATTCAACATATTCTTATCACATGTCCCCTCATGGGGAATAATTTGACACTTACAAGTCAGTGGAGTGTTGGAATGTTCTTCTAGGTAACGATGCATTATATAAAGTCATAGGAATAGACACAATTAAAATCAGAATGTTTGATGGTGTTGCGAGAACCTTGGGTGAGTTTAGACACGTTCTTGATTTGAGGAAGAATTTACTCCCTTCGTCCCAATTTGTTTGTCCATTCTCGAAATTCCAACTTATTAAGGGAACACAATGATTGCTCTTTTAAGTTTTAATTTTTCTATAATACCCTTAACTTTTTAGCATTAAATAAGATGACACATTTTTCAATGTGTGGATTTTTTAAAAAGAGAAGGGCATTAAGATAATTTTTACAAGTCAATTTTAAAATTGGACAAACATTTTGGGACATGTAAAAGTCAAAAAGTGGACAAACAAACCGGGACGGAGGGAGTAATTTCATTGGGAACTTTAAACTCTAACGGTTGTGGGTGTAGAATAGAAGGTGGAGTCATGAAGGTAACAAAGGATGCTTTGGTGATCATAAAGGGTTCAAAGGTTCCAAGAAATATATAAGCTGATAGGGAGTACAATTGTAGGTGGAGTTATTGCCACCACAACGGTTGATACTGCTCATACCATTCATGCAAGGTTGAGTTTTATAAATTCTATGGTCTGAAAAAATAGTGTAAGGTATAGTTTAGGCATGCCACGCACAGATCTAAGGGGATTCTTGACTACATTCATTTAGATGTTTGGGGGCTAGTGGGGGTAGGCTCGAAAGGGGGATCTCTGTATTTCGGGACCTTTATCGTTGATTATTCAAAAAAGTTTGGGTTTATTTCATGCGTCACAAGGTTGAAGTTTTTGCAACATCAAGGTGTGGAAAGCTGAAGTGGAAAACCAAATAGGGAAACAGATCAACTGCCTATGAACAGATAATGGGAAAGAGCATAAGGGTGAAATTTTTTTGAAGTTTTGTGAGGGGCATGGAATTTAGTGATACTGGACAATTCAAAAGACACCGCAACAAAATGGAGTGGTAGAGAGGATGAACATAATCATAGCAGAAAGGGCATAGTATATGAGAATTAATACAGAGCTTTCAAAGAATTTCTGGACAGAGACAGTGATTATGGCAGTCTTTGTTATAAACATGTCACCAGGTATTGCTCTGAATGAAAAGGTGGTAGAGGAGGTATAGACAAACAAAGAGGTAGACTATTCAGTTCTGAGAATTTTCGGGTGTCCAACTTATGTTCACGTTCCCAATAACAAGAGGTCGAAGCTTAATGTGAAATCCAAACAATGTATATTTACTAGGTATTGAAAAAGGGTAAAAAGGTACAAGTTTTGGGATCCGAAAACAAAAAAGGGGTGATCAGTAAGGATGTGATATTTGACAAAACTTCTAGGGTCAAGAGACATTCAGAGTTTCAGAAATCCAAGTCAACAGAAGGTATTAAGCAATAGGGTATTCAGGTCAAGCTGGAGAGTTTAGAAATTGATGATTCTCAGCCAGGGAAATAGCTTGATCAGAAGCAGCGAGAAAGCTGTGACGCCCTCAATTTTAAACAAATGAATAATACATATCCTTTAAAAAAATCTCACAATTCTCACCAATAAACCCAAAAGATTTCATCCATGATCAGTCATCTTATCAGAATTCAAAATGCAATCCATATCAAAAAGGCATATCTTGGCTTGATACATATATCCAATGAAAACCAAAGTTAACCGTTTACATCATTTAGTCTCAAAATAGGCATCGGATATGTAAAAATTATTACACCTTTCAAAATGAGTTTACAAAACACTACATGAACTCTATCGAAGCTCCCAAAATGATGTATCATCTCATGCACTTCAAGCACTCTATGCTAAACTCCAGGTAGGATACCTGAAAATGATAAAGTGAGCTACACAGCCCTATAGAAAAATCTACACCAATATTATGAACATATGAAATGAATTGGCATACTACACAACACCAAGCAATAACATAAGTATGAACTCATGCAAGATATTTCAAACTATGCATGCCCAATATTCTTACTTGTAGTGTTATCAACCTGTCCATTATTTCATATGACCAACCCAAGATTTACAGATTACATTCACAATGTATCGTCATCCATACTTTTTGTAACACATATGATATTCTCACGCTAAGTCCATCACACTAATTAGCCCACACTACTCATATTGATTCAAAAAATATATCTCCAACTAGCACATCACCCGGTGGTGGCTCGACAATATCAAAAGCTAACTAGCACATTTTTGAATAGAAGTTAGACAATATCAAAGGCTAACCAGCACATTTTCGAATGAAAGCTAGATATTCCATAACTAGTGCATCTCTCGTCAGAGACTAGCCATATTTTTATAGATTTCTCATTTGGTTTCTTTCATTCATGCTTCACAATCACTGTCAAATATTATACAAGATAAGTCGACAAGTCCCATGCAGTTCAACAATTTATGAAAAACAGCTCTCAGATATTAATGCAATAATCAATTCCATAATAAAAGAAAAAAGCAACTGAAGCATAGAATAGCAACCATACACCGATATGTCATAAACCGCTAAACTAACATCACTTCTATGCTAAATCTTCATAACACGTTTCACAATCAAAGTCATTTCGTGGAACTTATCATGAACTCAAATACGCATGTAAACCACGACAGACAAAGCATCTCAACATAAGAGAATATCAAACTGCGCTCTACCTCGAACCACATAACACAACTGACGGCACGACAAGCTTATCATCCTCCTAATTAAAAAGAGAACTGAACAAGGCATCTCACACACAAGGGTGATCAATCAACAGTCTACCTCGAATCACTCATGGCACAATGACTACAGCAAGTCAAAGCCTATCATCCTTCCATGGAACAAGAGAACTCCTCAATACACTAAGACATAGTGGACCAGCTCTCGAAATGGTAATGAGAAGCATATACTCAAGGAAGAACCTCTCATACGACTGTCTCACAACACGACTCAAACTATGGTCAACATAACGGTACCTCACAAGCAAAGTCTCGGCCTAAGGGTAGATAAACAATTATCACACGAGAGATATAAAATGATAGAACTATCGACACGGGTTCATCTCCAACCAAAGGCATACTTCTCAACTCTACTCATCTCCTACCTAATGATGATATTACCAATACCAGGTAATCCCGTTATTAGGGCACGTCCCAACACTCAATCCAACTTTCACCTCTTACAAAATATCGTAACTCTTGTTGAAGTTTTCAAAACGTTCAAGTCATAAGTTGAAAATGTGAATCATATTCAATTTCCATATTATTCAATAACTTCGTAAAAGATAAGATTTTTCTTCAACAAAACATTGTTGATTCTTATTTAAATCTCCAAAATAACTTTCATCTCATTGGTTAAAAAACCACTCATGTCGTGCTCTCGAATCACCCTACCAATCCACAAAATGTTATAAAATTTTTCAAAACACAAGTTATCTCTAAAAATGTCACTTCGCACTTTCGTTCTAACCATTCACAACAAACTCAAACTCATAAACGTGACACAACGTACACAATGATGGCCCAAAACCATAAACACATCATAAAATCTAAATCAAAAGTCTCATACCAGGCATAGTCGTTCGAGCAATGAGGAGGTTAGTCGAGTGACCTACAAAGCAGTACAGGTCGCTGGTAAGTCACCCTATTAGTTGCTGGAGTGACTAGGTTTCTAGGCATATCGCTGGAGTGAGCGACTTTGGCGGTATCAGAAACTGCCAAACAGATCACAAATTGCACAAAACGGATTTCACACTCCAAATCATCAACCAAAACATGATCAAAGCATCAAACCACAATATAAATGCATAATAAGAGTGAAATCCACCTACCTCAAGTTTCGGATCAAATTATAGCACTTCGAGTGAGAAGCCCTAGCTTCCTGAACTTCTTGAGCTTCAATCCTCGCCTCCCGAGCTCGAATTCACAATCAAGCCTTGAATACTCATCAACCATGATGCCACCCTGCCATACCTCAAAGGAATTCAGAATTAGAGCAAAACCTCTAGTCATATTGTAGAGAGATGGGAGAGCAAATGGTAGAGAGAGAGTGAGATAAGGGAAAATGTCATATGGTGTGGCCTCTCTTCTCCCCAAAATCTGATTTAAGCCTCCCCATGTGCTTCCCAGATAAAGCCTCAACACTCTCGTGCACGTACGTATCAACATAACGTCTTCAGGCATAAGCCCCGTTAATAAAAGTTTTGAATCACTTAAAAGAAATCAAAAACATATCCCGTCACATATTTTGAGATTACTATTTAAAATACAAAAAAATTCGGGTCCTTACAAAAGCATAGCCATAGGGAGACCCAAACGTGTTAACAAATCACCAGTGAGGTATGGGTTTAAGGATTTAGTTTCTTATGCATTGTCTATGTACAAGTGGGGATTCGTCTACTTTCCAAGAGGCTATCACTACTTCTGAAAGGGACAAATGGATGAAGGCCATGGTGGAGGAGATGCAATCCTTCTATAAGAATAAGACTTGGGAGTTGAAAGAACTGCCCGAAGGAAAGAAAATAGTGGGGCTTGCAAGTGGGTTTACAAGAAGAAAGAAGCTGCGTCTGAAAACAAAAGGATAAATTGAAGGCTCGCTTGGTAGCAAAGGGATACTAACAGAGGAGGGGGATTGATTATGATGAGGTATTTTCTCCAGTGGTGAGACATACTTCGATCAGGATTATCTTGGCATTGGTGGCTAGCTATGATATGGAGTTAGATCAGATAGATGTGAAAATGGATTTTTTCCATGGTGATTTGGAGGAGGTTATATATACAAGGAGTAGCCGGAGGAGTTCATGCAGTCAGGAACTGAGCACCTTGTTTGTAGGTTGAAGAAGTCACTTTATGGGCTCAAGCAATCTCCAAGACAATGGTAAAAAAATTCAACACCTACATGATCTGGATTGGATTCACATATTGTGAGTATGATAGCTGTGTTTATGGTAATAGTCTTGATGACCATTCATATATTTGTTTGCTACTTTATGTGGATGATATGCTTGTTTCTGCAAAGAGTATGACTGAGCTAAATAGGTTGAAATCTTTGTTGGGTAAACAGTTTGACATGAAGGATTTGTGGAGTGCTAAGAAAATACTTAGGATGGATACTCGTAGAGATAGGTCAGCGAAAATGTTATGGTTGTCTCAAAAGGATTATGTGATGAAAGTGTTGGAGAGGTATAGCATGGACAATGCCGAACCAGTCAGCATACCTTTTGTGAATCATTTCAGGTTATCTACAACTCAATGTCCAAGGTTAGATGAAGAAATTCAGGATATGTCAAAGGTGCCCCATGCCAGCGCAGTTGGTTGTTTAATATATGCAATGGTGAGTACTAGACCCAATTTGGCACATATAGTTAGCACAGTCAGCAAGTACATGACCAATCTAGGCAGAGAGTATTGGAAGACAGTCAAGTGGATGTTCAGATACTTGAAGGGCACGATAAGCTATGGGCTAATGTTTCCTATGCAACAGAATTGGGCTTCAGTTGTGGGGTTTATAGACGTGGATTATGCTGGAGATGTGGACGGTAGGAGATCTACTATGAGCTATGTGTTTACACTTGCAGGTGGATCTATTTGTTGGAGATCCATGGTCCAACTTCTAATGGCTCTACCTACTAGTGAGTCTGAGTACATGGCGGTTATAGATGGTGCTAAGGAAGCTTTGTGGTTAAAGGGGCTAGTGAAGGAATTGAGCATAGACCAAGGTGGAGTGCAATTGTATTGTGACAGTCAGAGTGACATATATTTAGCGAAGCATCAGACGTATCACGCTAGGACCAAGAATATTGATGCGAGGTTTCACAAGGTGAGAGAGTTGATTGATATAGGCGATTTGATACTTGAAAAGGTGCACACGTCCGAGAATGCAACTGGCATGCTGACAAAGACTGTGACTGTGAACAAGTTCTAGCATTGCTTGGACTTGGTAAACATCTCTAGGTGATACAGAGGAGGTATTCTCCCAAGCCAGTTTGATCAAGATAATTTATCTTCTGAATGGGTGAGGATATTTGCCAAGGTGGGGATTGTTGGAACTTATGGCTCATATGAGGATATCTGTCATAAAAATACCATCACCAAGGCAGCACATATTCTATTTATGCATTTCTTTCAAACATATCAGGGCCCTAGAGCAAACGATGCATGAATTTTAAGAAGGGATATCAAGGTTTGTGTGTGTGCGGTAGTTTAACCAATTCACATGAATCAATTCCATCAAAGAGCATGAAATCACATAAACGTCGAGGTACTCAAGTAGGCGTTGCACATGAAGTCAAACCAAACCAAGTCCTTCGAGATTTTCAATTAACATTTAAACTCCCCCTTAATATTGAAACCACCTTATACCAAGTAAGTGCCAAGGATCCAAGTATGTGTCTTTTTGGATTGGCTTTCGTGAGAATTGTATTGTGCACTTTCATTGGCGGCTTTCACACTTCTAATTAAGAGCGGTAGCCATCTCCATCGAGATCAACAAAAAGAGTTACTTTAGAGTATCTAAAGATGGAAGCTTTCACATGGCTCTCAAAGGTATCCCTTTCCTCGAGTCAATTTAATTTTATCACGAGAAAACACATGGGAGTTATTGGTTCAATCAGCAGAAGAGGAATTCTAGTATTAGGTCAATTAGTATGCAACTACCACAAGAGTAAAAAAATATTTTATGTGATTCAAGACCTAAGCCAGAAAATTCGGTGACTAGATATACCTATTCTTGTACACAATCCCTCTACTCAAAATGCATGTAAAATTGTTCATGCCCCAAATAGGTGTGATAATCAAGTCATGAAGGGAATATGCATGTAATCAATGATGAACATCTTATGAAAGATCATGAAAGAGCATTATCTCATAAAAAACAACATGATATGAACACTATCCAAAGTGAAGAGCTAAAAACAAGAAAACAAACAACTAGGCTGAAGAAAAAGAAACAAAAAATCTTTTTGAATTTTTTGAGAAATTTCTATTCTTTATTTATTTATTGTTAATCGAAAGACAACAATAAAACATTACTTACGGAAAACAAGAGAACGCAATTAATCAATGGAGCAGAAGATAATTTATCTTCTGAATGGGTGAGGATATTTGTCAATGTGGGGATTGTTGAAAATTATGACTCATATGAGGATATCTGTCATAAAAATATCATCACCAAGGCAGCACATATTCTATTTATGCATTACTTTCAAACATATCAGGGCCCTAGAGCAAACGATGCATGAATTTTAAGAAGGGATATCAAGGTCTGTGTGTGTGCATTAGTTTAACCAATTCACATGAGTCAATTCCATCAAAGAGCATGAAATCACATAAACGTTGAGATACTCAAGTAGGCGTTGCACACGAAGTCAAACCAAAGCAAGTCCTTCGAGATTTTCGATTAACATTTAAACTCCCCCTTAATATTGAAACCACCTTATACCAAGTAAGTGCCAAGGATCCGAATCTGTGTCTTTTTGGATTGGCTTTTGTGAGAATTGTATTGTGCACTTTCATTGGCGGCTTTCACACTTCTGAGAGCGGTAGCCATCTCCACAGAGATCAACAAAAAGAGTTACTTTAGAGTAACTAAAGATGGAAGCTTTCACATGGTTCTCAAAGGTAGCCCTTTCCTCTAGTTAATTTAATTTTATGATGTGAAAACACATGGGAATTAATGGTTCAATCAGCAGAAGAGGAATTCTAGTATTAGGTCAATCGGTATGCAACTACCACAAGAGTAAAACAATATTTTATGCGATTCAAGACCTAAGCCAGAAAATTCGGTGACTAGATATACCTATTCTTGTATACAATCCCTCTACTCAAAATGCATGTAAAATTGTTCGTGCCCCAAATAGGTGTGATAATCAAGTCATGAAGGGAATATGCATGTAATCAATGATGAACATCTTATGAAAGATCATGAAAGAGCATTATCTCATAAAAAACAGCTTGATATGAACGTGGAACACATGGCCGAGGCGCCATAATTTTTAGACTACAACACAACATCTCTGGTTGATACACAACGGCAGGCTGTTGAGCTCTCTCTGTATATAGGCTTTCAAACCTCATTTACTTGCACATAACTTCATAAAACTTTCAAGTTTTTTTTTGACCTTTCAGAAACTAACTCAAGCATTCTAGTGCTCGCCGGAAACTCATTCCCAGTCGGCACTAACCTAGTGTCTGAGTTGTTTTGCAACATAGCAAAAGATAATTGAGATTCAAGAAGTACGAGAGTGAATTTTATATTACTCACTTCTTCTTTTTGTTTAGATAAATGATGCCCCATTTTATTTCGTTTGTTGTTGATCTATGTATATGTTTGTGATATAATTGTATATTCATAGTTATATAGATTGAAGATGGAATAAAACTTTGAAATTCTGTAAGGGCACCAAAGGAAAAGCTTGGACCATAGGGGCAGTAGTACCAGCAGAGAAAAGGATGAGGATGAGGATGAGGCTGAGTGGGTGCATTAGTAATGATTAGGATAGTATTGGTAACTGCTTCAGTTAAGGGCTTGCCTTGCAAAGTGGTTGGCCCTCGTAGTGCTGAAAGTCTCTGTACATGATTATACATGCCCAATTTCTTCTGGTTTATAATGGTAATAGGGGATTCTATTAATTTGATGGCAATTGGTAGAGAGGGGGGGAGGGGGGAAGAGAAGTAAATCGAAAGGAGAAAGGAAGAAAGAGAAAAATTTACCAAAATACCCTTAAATACGGTCCACAATTGCCTTTCAACATTTAAAATAGTAAGGACCAAAGTAAAATTAGAGTCAAAGTAAAAAAACATTAAAGTAATTTGCCCATACTTGTATTTTATTCAATAGGATTGGGAAATTGAAAGAAAAACGGACCCCTTTGTCCAAAGTTAATTTATGGTTCACGTTTATTCTGTATTTGTAACTAGAAAATGAAGAAAATTAACAAAATAACAGTTGACTTATTTTGTGACAAATTGGTTAAAAGAATAAATCTGAGCTGATTTGGCTTATTAAGAACATGTTAATTTAATTTATGAGTCAGGATCTACGATTTGAAAAGTTTTAATGCCGGATGTCTTTTTACAGACGAATTTGCTTCTGAACGCGAAGTGATAATTTTATCTGATAACATTATTACTTCAAAACTAATAAATAACGTTATTTATTAAGATGTCTGTTAAAAGCAACAGATGATGATATTAACTGATAAATGCTAACAAGTAAATTTATCTAATAAAATTATTGTTTCAAAACTAAAAAATTAAGTATAAAGTATTTTTTTTAATAGGTGAGTCAGATAACATTATATGTTGGTTTGATATATATATATATATATATATATATATATATATATTAGTCAATTAAAAAATAAAAAATATATAATTTTATCTGATAACATTATTACTTTGTAAACTAACAGATAACGTTGTTTATTAATGTCACGCCCCAAACTTCGGGGTATGTTAAAATCATTTTAAAGAAATAAAATAAAATAAAACTTAAATACCAAGGGACAATCCCATTAAATAATCCAACCAACACATCCTGTTTTATTACAACAATCTCTCTCAATGTGCATTTGTTATTACATTGAATCTCAAATTTAAAAGCTTTACATTTAAAATGTACTAGGCTACACTGTATCAAAAGACAAAGTTATACATGCTTGACTGAAGTTAAGAAGCCCAATCCAATGGCTCAACTCTTGATGGGATCCACAGCTTTACCTGAAAAAGGTTTTTACAACAAAACATAAGCCAAAGCTCGTATAGGATATCATGTTAAACAATTGATTTAAAAAAAATATGTTTATATAAAACCTGTCTCATATCAAAATATATAAGTTTTTCCCTTCGTACAAAAGTATACAGTTCGCTGAGGTTTGTCCACACTAACTGACAAAAGAAAGACACTTGTGCTACGAGCTCCCCATGCAACTCACAACAAATTCGACATCACAATCCCCTATCCCAAACACCGGATACACGACACACCTTTCTCTTGAATGCACAGGACACACGTCACTATGGACAACCGACACAACACATCACCAACCATGCATGAATGTGGGATGAAATGGTATAGAACATGAATCACTTGAGAGAACGCAAGTAGAAACGTACAAGAGGCACAAGAGTGAGCACAACGACATGTTCAATAATTCCAAAACACATTTAATTGGCCATTAGACCGTATAGTCATTTCACGACTCCCGGGTTCCATCAACAAGTTACCGTTAAACATTGAATCATCATTCCCTTACTACTTTTCCCGTCGAAGATAGTCTCATAGTGTTCATTTTCCTACCACATCTCCCAAAGGAGGCTAACCCAATAATTTTCCATATCGTTCAAGTGGTCAACGCCTATCCCATGTCTCAATCAGTCCTCATCTTTCATTCACAACGTGTCTCATAGAGTACCATCAATCTACACAGTAACTGAACGAACAAGCACTCAATGCATGAGAGTTTCATATGACATGACAAATAATCCACAAGTTCCCAAAGTATCATTACAACATCTTGAACATAAACGGTAAGTCAGCCTGACCAGTCAATCCATAGTTCTCATATTAATTCATTGTCACATTCCAACTAGCTCTTCACCCAATGGTGGCTAGACAATATCCAAAATATACAAGCAGATCTCCCATCAGAGGCTAGGTATCACATAACTAGCACCTCTCCCGTCGGAGGCTAGGAATCACATAACTAGCACCTCTCCCGTCGGAGGCTAGGAATCACATAACTAGCACCTCTCCCGTCGGAGGCTAGGAATCACATAACTAGCACCTCTCCCGTCGGAGGCTAGAGATCACATTAATTCCCAAATCAATATTCATCAAACTAAGGCAACAATGTACAACGTACAACCATCAAAGGAAATCCCGAAATCATGTATTCATTATCTACGTATAACCGAGAATAAGTGCAAATATTGCCCTTAGAGGCCAACAATCCAAATATTCAATAATTACTCAATAAAAGAACAATATCACAAAGTTGGTAACAACTGGCCCTACTACTGGTAGTACAGTCACTACTACCGGTAGTACCGATACTACTACCGCAACTACTACCACAAGTACTACCACAAGTACTACCAGAACCACTACCGCAACTACCACCGCAACTACTACCGGTAGTAAAACACACTACCAGGAATGTACAAAAGGGTGAAACCCAGTACTACCGGTAATACCAACCCCACTACCGGTAATAAAAGAGACTGGCGACTTTTCTGCAGATTTCTCCAACTTCAAATATCAGGCTCCAAACCGACACCCAATCTCATAGATCACCAAAATAAGTCGTACACACATAATAGATGTAGGAGGTCCCTAACTCACAACTCATACACAAACTTTCAGAGTTTTGTAAGTCCTTTTCTCGCACCACGGACTCCCGCCGACATCATCACAAGAATATCCATTCTTCAATAATTGCGAATCCAACGCACAAAGGCACATGCGTGTCACCACCACGACACCTAACCATATACGTGGGCCTTAACCACAACTCATGACCACGATTGAAGATGCCTAACCACACCCGTGTCACACTCCACAACCCACAATTACTAACATGCTTTTATACCAACACAGTACTCAACCCAAGTACAAAACCAACGGAAACACCACTATACCTAACTAAGGCAAACACAATGTCAACATGTACCTCAATGATCACATCGAACTTGTTTCGAAGCCTAAAGGTATCCCATCCAAACCGAATACCAACTTAGAGTTACATGACCACACATACACCACTATCATAACAAATGACTACCCACACGTCATCATCAAAATCCGTGACCTCTCGAACCTCATATCACACCACACATGTTCCATTCCGCAATCCATGTATACAACACAATACCCCATATGTCTCCTCAAACGAGTCCACAACTATGACACAATACTCCACGCTCTATTGCACGGACTTAACAAGTATATAAAAGAACGGATAAATCAACCGTAAATGCCCATCACAATGTCCTTGGTTTCTATTAGTCCATGAGTCCCACAAAAGGCACGAACAGTCAGTACAAGTCGCCCGACAAGTCGCTCGAGCGACTAAAAAGTCGCTGGGCGGGCCAAAAATCAGTAAAGATCGCTGGAAAGTCGCTAGATGGTCGCTCTATGGTCGCTCGAGCGACCCCCAAGTCGCTCAAGCGACTAGGTCGATCTCAGGTTCGCACAGTTCTGGTATTTTGGCCATAACTTCTTATCCCGAACTCCGATTGAGACGATTTATATATGAAACTTGAAGAGAATTCCGAGACCTACAACTTTGTAGTTATACACTTTTCCTAATTCGGCCTCTAAATACCTCAAAATGCATGAACAGTACAGAATCGTGTTCTAAATTCCCAGATTTTCGTTTTGTTCATTGTGTTCTTGGTGTTCTTGGTGAAACTCATCCAAAAACTTCTGAAAAACAGCCCAAACAACTTTTCACCCCAAAAGAAACATAAGATTTAAAACTAATAACAACACTACAATGCATTACACAACTTAAATCAAAAGTTTAAACATGATTCCTACCTCAAATCAAGCTTCCAAGAAATCTTCTAGCCAAAAACCGATCTCCTCCATTACTCCGTGAGAACCATCAATCCCGGGCTTGATTCGAAGCCCTCGTCGCGTAGATCATCGTTCATTCTTCGTGTTTCTTGAAATTCGGAGTGCAAGGCCTCCGATTTTGCAAATTTGAGGAGAGGGAGTTTGAGAGTTTGAGAATGGGAGAGAGAGAGAGACATTCGGCTGGGGTTGAGGAGAGAGAGTGTGAATTGGTAAAGTGAGAAAAAATCTGATTTTTATATCACTTAATGGGTAAATTACACTTTCTCCCCATATTATGCAACATGCCAAGATCAAGTACCAAAGTTATATTACACACTCATGGGTCCCCCGACTCATATTACCCAACTCATGCATTTTCAAATACTTTATCACGCTCCGAATATTTAATTTAAAATAAATAATTTTCCGGGTCTTTACAATTAAAGTATCTGTTTAAATCGACAGAAATATTGACTGATAAACACTAACAGATATAGTGATCTAATAAAGCAGATAAAATTATTTGTTAAAAAGTATCTATTAAAATAACAAATAATGTTAACTGATAAATACTAACAAATAATTTTATCTAATGAAATCATTATTTTTATATCTAACGAACAGATATGCGTGTTTACTAAAAGATATTTAACAAACAGATAACGTTATCTAGTATTTCACTGGAAGGGTATTTTTGAAACTTATGTGCTAAAAGGATTTTCACCCGTAATTTAATTTGAGATGCATTAATGGGTTAAAACTCCATCCAGATGGGTTTTTGATCGAGTCTCCCAAAAAAATAATGATGTATGTGTTGCTGCTCCTTCATCAGATTTGGTCCAAAAGGGAAACAGCTATTTGACTTGTGTAAATGTAGTCCTGCTGTTATTGATGCTTCCATTGAAAAGCCTTTTGCTTAATCTTTAATGAAAAGACATTAAGATGTAAAGAGAGCAAGAAAGAGGAAAGTGAAGGTCCTTCGTCATGAAGGAAGATATTCTGAGAAGAAAGCAGTGGAAAGATCTTATGTTTGTGAACAAATTAAAATTTGTCAAGATTACTTTAGCTAACAGCAGGAGCAAAAGTAAATACCCTGCATTGAGAGATTCGACATTGGAATTTGATTTTCCAGAACCAAGCACATTAGGTCTCTTAACTAAGGGTCAGTTTGGTAAAATACTTAACACAGTTAACGTTGTTAGTCGATCGATACAATTTGAAACTTGATAGGGTACAATGGGACAATTAGAAGATAAAGGGGTAAAGTGATACTCAGCAATAGACTAAGGGGTTTTGTGTAATTAACCCTATTTGTTATAAGTGTCACTCTTTTTAATCTTTTGGTTATTTTTTTAAGTTTTTAATTACTCACATCAAGATGAATAAACGAAATATAAAATCTTGTGCCAATTTTTTTTTTTTTTTTGAAAAATTCCAAAATATTGGAATTAGCTAAGTATAAGAAAGATAAATTACATAGTTTAAACTCACTATTCAGTCACATACTTCATTTTTTTAGCAACTCTTTATCTGTTTTTAGAATTTTATCTTTTTAGTGAGACATGGAATTTATATGCTCTCAAAGTCAAATAAAAAAGCATTTATTTTCCATGTTGTCTTTTGATTTTCACTTTTAAATATAATATGAGGACTTTTCTAGAGTAATTATGAATTTTTACAAACTTTTCTTTTGAATTATTGTCACGCCCTCAATTTTAAACATATAAATAATACATATTCTTTAAAAAAAACTTCACAATTTCTCATCAATAAGCCCAAAAGACTCCATTCATGATCAATCATCCAATCATAAGTTAAAATGTAATCTAGAATCAAAAGGGGCATAACCCAATACGATATATCAAAATGCCATATTAACTGTTTAAAGATAATATTGTGTGATCGCAAAAAATAGACAAAAGATATATATATATATATATATATATATATATATATATATATATATATTAATTACATAAAAACCTTTCAAAAGAGTTTACAAGATACTACATGATCATGAAGTCTATCAATGTAACCCCAAAATGATGCATCATCTCGTGCACTTCAAGTACTCCGTGCTAAACTTCCGATAGAGTGCCTAAAAAGGATAGATTGAACTACACAGCTCAGTAGGAAGATATACACCAATATTGTGAACATATAAAGTAGAATTGACATGTAACACAAATATTGTACGATAACATAAGTATAATCTCCAGATACTATCGAAATATGTATGCTCAATGTATTCACCCGTGACATTATCATCTGACCATTAGTTCATATAACTATCTTCTAAATTTTCTTTTTCTATTACCAACGTAACATATCGTCATTCATTATCATATTATTCATCTATTAAGTTTTTAACCGAGTTGGATACAAATACCATCACATGCTCACTAAGCACAATCTTAACGGAAGTCAACAATCCCGTACATACTCCTAGCATACTCCTGAGGGATGCAAGACTAGGTAATGCTACATAAGCATGATCATGTGCATGATACAAAGGGAGTAGTCGAATAATGCCATAACAATCCATTCACATCAAGTCGTTCATCCATCAAACGCTTTATCGCATCGCATGGCTCATGTATCTCATTGAAATATATTGTCATGTGTCATATATGTATATTCCTGGCATTTTTTCGAGTGGGATCTGTACATTCCTAGCATTCCCAAAAGAATTTAGTACATTCCTAGCATTCCTGAAGGAGTTTAGTACACCTATTATTTTCAAAGGAGTCTATTACATTCTTAGCATTCCTGAATGTATCACATTCTAATTTCCATTGAATGATTAACGTCTCATAAGTATTCCTCACATTCAGTCAATCGAAATAAGACTTAAAGTTCCATGCAATTCGGCAATCAACGAGAATAGATAATTCATAATCTATGGTATTAAAACAGTAATCTATTTTGGTACTGCGAGAGACAAGTGACTGAAGCCTAGAATGATAGCCATATACTTAACACGTCATAACTAACAAACCCGCATTGCATCCATGCACAATCCTCAAAATTCGTCTCATGGCCAAGATTTTTCTATCAGAACACACCATTTATTCACACACACGTCACTCAAGATGGACAAAGCATCTCACACATAAGGGGCCACCAATCCACCTTCTAACTCAACCACACACAGCATAATGCCTTATAATATGTTAAGGCCTAACTCCTTCCAGTAGGACAAGGGGAGTCCTCACTACACTAAAGTCGAGTGAAACATCTCCTAAATCAATAACATGATGGATAAGCTCAAGGAGGTAGAACCTCACGCACAATTCTCTCACATCAAGACCCGAAACACGGTCACACAATGATTCCTCACAAACAAGGTCTCAGCCTAGGAGTAAGCACACGGTTCTCATAAAAGAGACATAGATTGACAACGACGTCGATATCAGGTATTCCCGCTATTAGGGCATGCTATATAACTTAATCCAACAATTAATCTTTACTTTCACAAACTATTGTTGGTTCTCATTCATTGTTTAATTCAAAATAAATTTCATTCCATAGGTTAAATCACTACTCATATCTGGTTAATTCATTATCTTATTAATTTGTGAAATATCATAGGGTTTCATTAGAACTTCCAAAATCTCAACATTCCTAGGTCCATGATGCCAACTATCCAAAACACAAATTATCTCTCCAAAATACCATATCGCACCCTCTAATCATCCTCGACAATCTCACTCTCATAACTGTAATATAATACGCTAAACAATGGCCCAAAACCATAAACATGTTAACCCAGAGTCCAAAAACAAAGTTCCTTGGTCGCTCGAGCGACATACAAATCAGTAGTAGTCGCTGGACAAATCGCTGGATCGACAACAAAATTACATAGGTTGCTCGAGCGATGAAGAGGTTGCTCGAGCGACTATGGCAATTTCAAAAAATTCCAGAAATCGCAGATTACACAAAACAAATTCCATACACTAAACTACCAACCAAAAACATGATCAAAGCTCCAAAACTTAACATATATGCATAATAAGAGTAAAATTTTCCTACCTCAAGCTTTGGATCGACAGATTTGACAAAGAAAACAAAGCCTAACTTCTAAAACCACCTGAGCTTTAAATCCTCTCCTTCGAGCTTCAAAAACACGATCAAGTTCCGGTTTTCTACCAAGCACGGCAAGAGTAACATTACCTCAAAGGAATTTGAAAATGGAGCAAGATTTCTAGTGATATGTAGAGAGAGATGAGAGCAAACGGTAGAGAGAGAGAGTATGAGCAAAGGGGAAAAGAAGGGTGTGGTGTGGCCTTCCCCTAAAAATTTGATTTTAACCCCCAAGGGTGCTCCCAATAAATTACCCCTACACTCCTCATCATAACGTATATGTATCAAAATAATAACTCCCGGGTCCAAGCCCCACTATTAAAAGTTCCGAAATATATGAAATAAATCAAACACATATCTCGTCACATATTCCAAAATAATTAATTAAAAATGCAAAAAACTTCCGGGTCCTTACCATTATAAAATTAGTTGCATCTTGAGCTATACCAAAATGAAAAGGACTAACAAATGCGAATTTGCTTATCTTTTTTAAACAAAGAAAATGAGACAAATACAAATGAGCCATCTTTTTGTTACTGATTTTTTTATCAGTTGCTTTTTGTTTACTATTAGCTCTAAAATCATAAAAATTAGTTTTTTTTTTTCAAGAAACACGTATTTGGTTTATCTTAATGTGTACGTCCGATCAATCTTATTTTCAGCATCAAGACAAAAATCGGTAAGTAGAATAAAAGGAACTACTCAAAACACACTCATTCATTCAAAACAAGCCCCATTGATGAAACACAACATGCAGTTATGAGCAGATCTACCACAATTCTAAGAGGAATATTATAAAGTCCTCTCGGAGGCACCATCACGTGGTATTCTAATGATGTTCATCATGACTCTACAAGCAGGAACAAAGAGAGTAAGGTATAAGTGAAGTCAAGTGACCATGCTTTCTGTAAAAACTCATGTGAATGAGTAATTTTGTTCAATTGGCTTTTATGGCACTGCCACATAATACACCTCAACACATTCTATCACCGAGGTTATACATGATTGTGGGGTGATGAAAAATATTGAGAAACCACGTGACCGTGCCTCAAAAATCACCGAATAATTTTTACATGTCAAGAGAGCAATGTTCTTTATCAAAAACCTCAAACCTCAAAATATCATAGACCACATTCTCTTCTCAACACAAATCGACGGCAATGAATATTGCAAATGAGGTCACATATTAAAAAACATCAATGCAGTGATAATTTGGTTGCATATATGAAGAAAGACATATTTTTTACAGCATTATAAATAAGGTTTTCGTACATTACTTTTAAAATATAAAAAGTTGTCAAGGTTAATCGTAATGCAAAATTATATTCATCAACATTTCTATGTTTTTTTTTGTATCTTTTAATTAAGCAAGTAAAGAATATAATCCACATACAGTTGCAGATATTAAGTCCTAGGAAGCACGGATACCAATACGGGATACGGATACGATACGATATGAATACGGCGATACGGAAAAACCTAAACAAATAGGATACGGATACGTCGGGGATACGGCTATAAATTATTTTTTTTATAAATAATTATCGGTTATGTACTATGCATAAAAAGAAGCCAAAAGAACTAGAAGAGTAGTTGAATTGCTAATAACATTATACCAATCATTTAGCACAAGTTAATTTTCAAAAGTCATTCAAAATAGAAAGAAAGTGACTAAAGTCTAAATCAAGAAATGATAATTCCTATTAATTTTTATCCATATCAACTTCAACATTCAATTACATTCTCTCAGTCTTCATCAGAGAATATTATAGCTTCTATATCCGGCTTATCAAGAAAAAGACTAGCAACTTCAAGTATACCGGCACCCTCAAGCGAATATCCTAGAAGTATCCGGCCGTATCCTAGAAATATCCACCGAGTATCCGAAAAGTATCTGAAATTAAAATAATTTAATTTTAATGTTGGATACTTATTTGGTGTATCCGATACGTATCGGGGTGTATCGGGTGAGTATCGGTATCGGAGAAGTATCCGATACGGGTACGTAACTAGTTTCGGAGTATCCGTGCTTCATAGATTAAGTCTACAAGTCAGAAATTCTGGCTCCATGGTTCTTAGGGAGTCACGCTGCGTGATTAATTGTCTGGCAATCTCAATTTGGTTTAATTCAACCAAGTATGTACTTTGATTTGTCTGGTCTAATTCGAAGTGTAGAAGTTTATGTCTGTTCAGGTGTTAATTGGAACAAGTGAGTAATATTTGTACTCTTACAATTTCTGTATCGAACACTTGACACTGGGATGAGTGTATTTGATCCGGGCTCAAAAATTGATACCGGCTGTGGGACGAACCACAATATCGAAAGCTTCAAGAAGGTGAAGTTTTTAGTATCATTATAAGCTGAACCATTTTTAAACACATCCATTAATTTGCAGAGAGGCATGCATGTGATTTTCTGGGATTAGTTGTAACCGTGGTGAACATATACGTTTGCAGTATTTGTAATGACGTCACGGTCTATTGTTGACATTACTCCTAAACTATTGTTGATTTTGTGGAGGGAATTGAAGGGTTTAAGAAAAGAAAAAGAAAAATTGACTGCCTAGTTCGGCAGTGAGAGAAACGAAACAGGGGTCTTCCCAATTCAAAAAGGTGGGGCAGCTCCCTCTAATATTTACTCGTTCCTAAACAAGTATATAGGAACCCTTACATTTTAGATAGGCTTGACACAAGAAAGAAAATAGGCCCAATATAAAATAAACATTTTAGCCCAATGCAACATAACAAGCCATTAATTTTAACTCCAATGTGAAAAGTTTTTCCTGGGGAATCCTGTATAATATTTGATGAGGAACAATGATCCTAATGGTAACGAAGTTGGCCAACATCAGAATTTGGCACGGGAGACACCGATGATCTCAATAGCTTTAGCCCAGGTAGATGAGCTCCAATGGTTTTCACTTATGGAGTGCTTACCCGTGTGCACGTGCTTGTGGGATCCCAGACCATCTGTGTGCAAAATCTGGACATTAGATAATGGACTCCATTTGCAAGTTTGGCTCTATGTCTATCGCTCAACTTCTTCACTGTGGCCTGAGTGTAGATGGGGAGCTAGCGTTTGTAGCAACTACGAGTCTCTCACCTTGGAAGTTTTCATAGGGGATCTTGGATATAATAGGAGCAATGAGATCCCAATTGCACTTTTTAGTGAGCCTTAAGTGGTTCTTTCCCTATTATAAAGTGCTTTGCCTTTCTTATCTGCCCTACAGGCAGGGCCGTGCTATGTTCGTACCAAATTAGCAAAAAAAAAAAAATTGGAGCTAGAGGGAGAATTATTTGATGCTGATATCCCCATATGCATTGTGTGTTGGCCTAAATAAGCCGTTTGCTCAAATATATCTGTCCATTGAGTACCCTTGCTTACGACCTGTCCCTTGTTGCATCAGTACTCTTGTTATCTATGTGGAGAGTTAGGGTGGGATGACTTGTATAGACTTCAAAAGATAAAGTTGAGAATCTTCATTGTCTATTTGTCTATGTCCATGTGTGAATTTCGCTGGTGGAACTACGGTTTTAAAGTCTCATGGGGAACTAGTCTGTTTGGCCTTATCCTGTTTTGGTTCCCTTGCTTTTGTCCAGCTTTAAGCACTTTGTGTTTTTGTTTGTTCGGATTGATCAACCTTCTTCTGGGTACCGACGTACCGTAGTGTGAGGTTATCGTTGTTTGTGATTCTTTTTGTTTTTGTTGCTGGATTTCTGTATGGTATTTGTTCCTGTGAGTTGCTTGGCATGGGGCATGCCCTGTATGGTTTGGATTTTGGAATACCCCTTCATCCCTTCTGGGAATCCCATTAGGTTTGCTGCGAAGTGAATAGGCAAATGGAAGCATCTTCCCTTGTTCATAGATGAAATGACAATTTGTCTAAACTTTAAAAAGGCCATGCTTTCCTTAAGGTTACAGCTAGGAGTTCATTTGGACTCATTAATACTTGCACTTTCTCTCTACGCTTGGCGATAGCTGTTGGTACAATTTAGTGCTTCAAATGTTGTTGTATCAAATTTATGTAGGCTCTTATAAGTTTTTCAAAGATGACTTGAAAAAATAAAACAAGACAACGATACTGGTGAAAGGTGTGCAAAGAAAGGTGGTATGTCAAAGAATTTTTTCTTTTGATTCTTACTGTGAAGAAATGCTCAAGTCTGATCTTGATGAGAAGGTGAACAAATTTGTTGATCGTCTACTTATCTTAACTATTTATCAACTGTTTGTTTTTTAACTTGGGTTGAAATTCAATTAACAGCATTGGAGTAACTTTATTATTTCATGGCCGCTACCTAGTAGGGATTTGAGAAGGCATGACACAATTCGAATACAGATGTAATGCGGAGATCTACATTATCCTTATTCAAGCCTCAATTGTTTGAATGGCTGGATGAAGTTGTAGCAGTTCTGATTTTAGAAGTTCCAAGACCAAAACCACAATGGCCTAAATGGTTCAAAATGGTTTGTGCTGTAACCCAACAAGGATTTAAAGTTCATCTGAATTTAATTATATCAGCTAGTGATCCTCAATTTTTGCTTTATAGGAGCACATTTGGATCAGATAGATAGGTAATTCATATGTTGCAACCAGATCATTTGATTTCCAGCGTGATTTCCAAACAACGAATGTCAACCACATACCATCGCATACAGTTGAAATGATGCCGCTTCTAAAATACTCGAGGGCCTCTTTGGGTTTACATCGCATGCCTTCTTTTCTTTTTTAGGACTTTTAGCGCAATAAGTACTCCATTTCAAACTAAGTTATGAGCGAATTTGGTCAAAACTCCATAATAACAGACTTTTAATTCTTTTGACCAATTTTCCATTTTTTTATTAGAAAAAAAGGGACTGAGGTAATATAAACGTCGGGTAAAATCAGTGCAAAAGGGTATTAGGGCAACATATTTACAAATTTAAGGATGTCTAAATTTTATAGTTTATCATAATTATTTGACTTAGAAATCCCTCGAGGCTCGAATCCGGTATTTCACTCATGGCATTATCACATTTCTTTCAATATTAGAACTTGGAACCTATGACTTGTCCATTCATATACCATGATTGGACGAGAGGATTTACCTTGATTAATTTTTCTCCGTGTACGTTATTTGAACCCTATTGTACCCTAATTTGTGATAATTATGATTTGGTCCTTATACTTTATAATAACAGT
The DNA here is from genome assembly GCA_019985065.2 of Arctostaphylos glauca. Classification (NCBI taxonomy): domain Eukaryota; kingdom Viridiplantae; phylum Streptophyta; class Magnoliopsida; order Ericales; family Ericaceae; genus Arctostaphylos; species Arctostaphylos glauca. The sequence continues at coordinate 3,561,377 of JAHSPW020000014.1, read as the reverse complement.
TCTACCCGTATGTTACTTTTAAATTACGATCTAATCCCTCATAGGGCTTGTTATGGTTTTCAACCCCCACTATTATTGTTTACACTTTAACCGTATGATTTACTACATAAAATACTTAATTAATCTACATTATGTTAAATATACAAATTGTCCATTTTGTTATGATACGCCCAATTCAGACAATTGCCAACCTGGAGCCCCAACATACCGACCTATATGCTCGGATTTGGTTCACCTATAGCCCTGCTCAGTCAATATGAGTAAAGGTCTCTCTGACGCCAGTCGAAGAACTTTATTTTAGCAACTCTTTTTCTTAAATAGAAAATTATGTATTTTCTTTTCTTATGAAAATAAAGAACATTTGAATTATCTTATTTTTTTTTAAATTAATGTGTCCGAAAATCAAGACATTACAATGATTATGAGAATTTGTATATAGATTAAGAAAAATTCGAGCACTATAGAGATTGACACTTAGTTCAGTTGTGGTGTTAGCTATATTTAGGCTGTAAGTTGGGAAGTTTCGTCGAACATTCAAATGGGTGGTCATAGTTTTACATCGATTGCTAGATGCAAACTTCGATAATATATATGTATGTATATATCATGAGGTCACCAATGCTCAAGAAAACTTCGTAATTGAATGTGTTCATCGTTCAGCAATACATAGATAGTTGACCTACTAGAAAGTATATAAGATTTAGGCAGCTAAATGACAAAAAATATAATATAAGGGTGGATTGGGTCGTTACAAGTAGTATCCGAGCTTGCACCAACCGGAAGTGTGGAAAAAATTTGGACCCCACATATGGGGATATGTGTTCTTAAGTGGAGGAGATTATGACACCTCAACCAGGTTGTGGCATTAACTGTGAGGCTGGGTGCCCGATATGAAATTTTAGTAGATGTACAAATGGATAATCAATGGTCCCACATTACTTGGTAAATATGCAAAGTTTAATATTTTATTTAATAGATCATGATCCTAACTTCAACAAGTCATTTTAAAGTCACTAAAGTGATAAGTACTGATATATTACCATTTTTGCTGCCCAGTTCATCACTGTTAGTCCCGTTTATTGTATTATTTAGTAACTTATTCGTGTTTTTGATGTTTCAGGATTTGGAGACAGTTGGCGGAGATTTTTAAGGTTTTCAAATAAAAAACAATTAACTAAAAATTCATCTGTATGGCACTATAGCATGTCCGGATGGGATCGAACGGGAAAGGACGGGAATTTATCCAGCTTCTGGAATTTTTCAACAGCCAAGCATCCGAATGAAAGTTTTGGGCATCCGAGCAAAAACCAACTTGGCCGAAAGGTCTATTTCAGCACATATCAGCATAAGTCAAAACATAAAGATGGCAAGACAAAAACCCAAAGAGTGTGGAAGCATCCAATTCAAAACCAATTGGCAATGAATAGAGTGGCCTCTCATGTATATAAGGTTACCCATATTTTAATATCTTAGCGATGTGGGATTGATTCCTTCACACGCCCCCTCACGTGCAGCCCGTATTTAGGTCTGTCACGTGCGCCTCTTTTTGGGTCGTCTTCGTGCAGCCTTTCTACTTGGGTCTGTCATCGTGGGCTTTGTTCGGCCGTTGGGCCTTTTAGGCTCTGATACCATGAGGAAGCATCCAATTCAAAACCAATTGGCAATGAATGGAGTGGCCTCTCATGTATATAAGGTTACCCATATTTTAATATCTTAGCGATGTGGGATTGATTCCTTCACAAAGAGGACTGTGAGGCTGGAGGAAGGAAAATCGCTTAAAAAACAACTTCTCATGGCCGGCTAAACATTCGATCTAGGGCGAAAATGAAGCCTCGATTCAAGCCTCGATTCAAGTAACTATGTGTTTGTATATGTTTACGTTTTCCTTATTCGGGTTGATTGGTTAATTAATAACATATTTTCATTATGCACGAATAAAATAGAATTACTTTTGCCGATTTGTTGAGTATTTGTGTGTGCAACTTTCATATACTTTTTTAATCAATGATTTTCTTCGTTCGTGCTTGGGTTTTGAGATGAATCATACTCGTAAGACAAATTATGTCACTGAATAGCCCGTGAAAGAAACGAGTTGGACTAGCGAGAGATGGTATGTGCTATGAAATAGTTCATGCCTATTAACAACTCAATTATCTTCTTGAACATGTGTATTTGAATAGAAATTCTAACATATACATCGTCTAATTACGCGGTCAGAGTGGATTCAAAATCCTAGACTTTTTCTTATTAGTTTTTTTCTCCATTTAATTATTTTCCTTTCCTCAATTTAATTATTTCATAGTCCAAACAATTAAACCAATTTATTTTTAATCGAAGTAATTTAGAAAATAATTAGATTAATTGTAAGTCAACCATCATAATTGATACTCGGACTTGACCACTATTATCTAAATTAGTTATCCTTGAAATTCAGATAATTCTATTTTCTTGACAAATCGAAAATCCAAACATCACCCGAGTACCTGATCACAAACCGTGAGTGAACAGTGCAGAGGGAGGAACCCTTTGAGAGGACAAGAAGCCTACCTGGACATCAGGGATAAAGTCATGGGGCCACTAAGAGTGGTTGCCTCTCTAAGGAAAAAAAAAAATTCTATAAGGAAAAGTTGATATATATTATATAGGCTTGTCCTTTATAAAAAAATTTGGTATGCATATTTTTTTTTTATCCCGAATACATATTTATCTCTCATAGTAAAATTTCTTATTCTGTCCCTACTAGATAGTGCATACTGAAGCTGGGATCCAAGTCGTGCGGACATCCAGGGATTCTCTACCGCGGATGGTCAAGAAGAAGAGTCTGGGTTATCGGCCTTTGGAAATGGGTTTCGAGAACGTGATTATTGTCATCTAGGGCTTCTCGGCTTTGATTTCAGGTGGGCTGTGGTTGTGGGGGCTCAATCTACATCTTTTGGGCCTCCACATGTGTTTTTCGTAGGACAGGGTGTACTATAGTTTTGTTGTTTTAGTTGGGGAAAGTTTTTGGTCAGAAAATTTTCTAGAATTCAAAATGATTGGATTAGAATTACTTGAATTTATAAGTTTTTAAATTTCAATTAATCTTAATCCTTGATTTTGAATTCGGTAATATTTTTAGAAAAAAATTTCTAGAACCGTAGCACTCCTCTTTAGTTGGTATCTTACCAACACAAGTTGAGGTGTTGGGTCCTTATTGTTAAGGCCCCTTTTAATTTTTCCAAGTTTATTAATAAATCTTTACTTTTTCTGAGCAAAAAAAGAAAAACTATGTGCACAATGCACACTAGGAGACTTTTTTAACCCCAGAGAATGATTAATGTTGGTGTTGTTATTTTTTCTTTGAATAATATACACTCCTCTAGAATGTTGGGATGTGTTTGGGTCAAATTAATTTTTTTTGTAAATACACTAGGTAATATAAATGTTTCGTGAGTTTTAAATAGTTGTTTTGTTAAATTTTTTAAAATTGTCATTCATCTCGACAAGAAAAATTCAAAAAGTATAAAAACGAAAATCGGAATTGAAAATACTAAGATAAGACGACCTTATTTATCAAAGATAATGAAAACTTAATTATCTTTTTCGCTCAAAACGAATGAAGAATTTTAAAAAATTAATGCAAATATAAAAAAAATTTAAAAACATAATTAAAAAACAGTAAATATAGTACTGTATAATTTTGTCCAAATACATCCTAATTCATCATCCTTGACCTATGAATGACAGCCATGTGATATGGCGTTGGTGGGGTTTGACAAATTATCACTCAACCTATATATATTAACCCCCACCCACGTGATAAGTCTTAGGTGGCGTGTTACCAGCAAAAAGCCCATGGAGGCAAGCGTGGGTAAGAGCATGTCCAAGAGGTTAGCAAAATATGATTTTTAGCTACTTTAGTTATTCAAAACACAAAAATTGTGCTCCAAGAGTCTCAATAAAAGGCTAGCTATTCTAGTTTTGTGAATAGTGCCTAGGTAAATATACCTAGGTACTATTCACTAGCAATACCATTTTTAATAATTTCTCACTCTTCCAAAAGTTGCTCTCTATTTTTTCAAAGAATAAAAAAAAGTAAAAGAAAAGTAAAAAAGTGAAATAATTCATATTTTAATAGATAATAGGTAAAATAGATAGTATTGTTGGAGGTTTGAAAGAAAAAAAGGCTAGCTAAATTAAAAAAATGTACTATTGAGTAAGGAAAATACATAACTTCTCTTGGACATGCTCTAACATACGATTGAATTCTCACTCTTCAGTATTTTTGAGGCATTGCAACACAGTGATCGGATCTTTTTTCATCATATATGATACTCGGAGAAGACTTGAAACAGTTATGATGATATTAATTTCCTTCTCGACATCAGGAAAATGAGAATTTTTAAATAATAAAAATTAAAAAAATGACAGCATTTATACCTTCGGTAACAAGATTTGGCCCACCCGCATCAAATTTGGCGAAATGTTGTTGGGGTAATTAATTTGGCGAGAACATAGGTTGCAGGTAAGCCCTCTTATCCTCTTGTCTCCTCAGCCTTCTAATCGCTGGATGGGCAAAACAACAAAATTGGGTTCTCAAATCATCTGTTGAAAAGTCAATATCAGCTCCTTGTCTCTTAGTATTCATTCTTCCACCGACTACCAACCGTTTGGCTAGTTGGTGTACAGTAGTTTTACCATGGATTAATCACCTACCCCTCTCTCTCTCTCTCTCTCTCTCTCTCTCTCTCTAGCCTTGTTTCTGAACAAAGTATCTCTCTTGCCATTGGTATTGGAATATTCTCTGTATTAAGTTCGGGACTGTTATAATTTGTATCGCATCCATACCATTGCACAACAAAGCTATGTATAGACCAAATTTATAATTTAAATTTGTGATATATTACTATTGCGCAACCCTAGCAATAATTGCAAAGGATGTTGTTAGGATTCATCAATCCGCCGCATTGCCTACTTTCGTCTAGTACAAAACATCTTATTAGAATTAGTCATGTCAACCTATGCAACGAATAATATCATGATTTGTCTTAGTATAATCTATCTAAATCACCAAAACAATGAGAACTATTGTACGATCATATTTAACATCACAAATATAAAAACGAAGATAGATGAGAAAATATTAAAAGGACATTCAATTACAATGAAGGGATCCTTGTCCTACCATCACGTGAATGAAAACCTAAAGTTAATACAAAAACTATGCTTACTTGGATGCATTATCTTCGTCTACACACTATATGAGGGTTTTGACGGTCATGGAGGATTTGATCTTCACATCTTTATTGGAGAAATCTACGAAAACCCCTCTCTGTCTCTCTCCCCCCTTGCCTCTCCTAGATATACCCCTTGGGAAGCTTAAAAGTACTCTTAAAACATACTAGGCTTGCCTATTTATAGGTTTGGGCCTTCAATCACATCAAAATTTTGTTTTTTTGTCAAAATATTTTGCAACCCTCTGTCGGCCACTAGTACCGATTATGCCAATGTTTTATATTATCACATTGATTCAGTTTGGTTTCACTCAAGTTGCTTTAGATCAACTTCTTGAATTTTCAGATTTTTATTTGGCCCCAGTTCATGTAACCATTACATGAACATGTGACCTGTAAGTACGAAGTACGAAAGCGACACAAAATGTGTCAATTAACATAATTAATCACATAATTAACAAGCATATATACTTTGGAGGGTCTAAATGTATATATTTGCACTTATAATTCGTGCTTACATAATTAATAATCAAAACTAGAACATATTTTGAAGTTTGTTAAAAATATTGAAGCCAAGGTTGAAAATCTACCAGTTGGCTCGTTCAGTTTCTTAATATTTAAGAATTCTCCGGCAGAAGTTATTTGTCTGTTTTAACTTGGTTTTGATGGTCATAATTGACATTTAAGGGAAAAACTAAACTTCACTCCCACTCAATGGTATGTTGTTGGTGTGGGTACGCACACTTCATGGCCATGTGCAGCCTTTAACGAAATAATTAACAGAAAGTCCACTACTTAAATAGACACTAATTAGGGTTCAGTTATTTCATACATTACATGAAAAGGGGAAAGTGAGTGAAAGACACACAAAGAATGTCCAAGAGATTCACTAAGTTGCGGTTATAACAAGTTTAAATTGATGAATTAATTGCGACTAATTAATCTTGGATTCACGAAGCACGGTGCATGACAAAGGTAAATTGTAATCTCGGTTTTTATTGATTTTTTTGTTTTTTCAAAGCCCGATGCAAGTGGTCTTTTTGTGTCATTTTCATTGAAAGTGGTCTTTATTTCGATTGTTGTTTATTGTTATTCAATATGGAATACTAGTTTGTACAGTACGACTACATTTATTAAATATGATTTCCTTAAATCATTTTATGTTTCCAATAGTGGTCCCCAGTACACTACAACAAAATAAAGATTTAGAGGCGCTCATTAAAGGACTTTTCTTAAAACTTACTAATGAGGCATTTGAATTTAACCCTACTTATTTATATTTAATTTATTCGTCGTAATTTTTTACTGGGCAGTTGTTAGTAATGTTATTATTCTCGTCCTATTCAACCATGCAAAATGTAATAAGTGTAAGGTGTACCATTTTGGCGGTTTCAACTGGTTCCGACAGTATACCAAATCTCGGCTAATACTATCACAACCTCTTATAGAAAGGAAAAATTAGAAACGATGATGGCGGATCACTATATATCCAAGACATTGAATCAGAAACAAAACACAACAAACGAATATGACCATCAGACTTCATCAGATCCCACACCCCCCCCCCCCCCCCCCCCACCCCCACACACACAGAGACGACTATTGATTTTGGAGGGAAATGTTGAAAATTTGAAAGGTTGTGAATGTTTTTGGGACACCGGAGGGTCTCACGAGGCAACCGAAAAGTCTCAGCGATTACAACTCATTCATGGTCGCATTGATGTCCATCAATTGCACAATTGATGTCCATTAATGATCCTATTAATTCCTCTATTTATGTTTGGACCGTTTCATAGTTTATAGAGTTCTATAAATAGTGAATCTGTATTTGGTTTTTAGATATACCAAATGATTTTCGTATGATTTTTAGGGAGAGAGAGGCAAATACAGTTAGTTCGACAATCGGTCGATTGGGTGGTGTTCCATCGACCGAGTGAGCCGTTTTATCCTGGGAGACAGGCGCCAGAGTGATCCTCTAACACCCACGGAGGCGGCGAATTTGTTTTAAGGGAATTGTGATACACAGGATTCGGTTCGGTATTGTATTCTATTTTCCGAATCTGTATTGTAATTTCGTTCTGTAATTCAATTATTGATTTAATGAAATTATTTTATGGAATTGAATCCGATCAACTTGTTCACATCTTTTTTCCTACAATCTTAAAACAGATTCAATTTCAACTGATCATCGGTATTTGGGTTTCTTTAGAAAATAGTTTTGTTTGGAACTAATATCTAGTGCAGAATCGGTGGAGACGATTATTTTCACGGACCAATTCAGTCATGTTCCACCACGAGGGATGATGTATGAAACACGATGAAAAAAAAATTGGGATTCGAGGTATGTCAGTGCAGTGAGCCACAAAAGGGCCGTGCATTCTGCTTACTTTCACTTGCTGGAAGTCTACCAACAAGGATGTGCTAAATGGATTTGTAAGGCTTTGAGGTAATTCTCTTAACCCACAGTTTTGGGGTGGTTCAAAAATTAACTCCAAGAATGAGGTGCTCAAGCCAAGTGGAGGAATGTGATTTTGATCCACAATCAGATCATCATAACCTATGATATCAGTTATATCCACAAAAACAATAGCCGTTTGGTACGTATGTGTGTATGTATATATCTGGGTGCGTGATTGTTGATTGGGTTTGGGTTTGAACCAAAACAAATCTAGTTTTGCCTTGTGGTAGAAGGGGGAAAAAAAATGGTTCTAGACATCTTCAAATGAGATTTATTGTTGGGGGAAGGAATAAGAGAATTTTGAAAATAAAACAAGTCTTCTTTTGAGCAGAAAAGGTTTTGATCTCTGTGTTAGAAAGAGCCTTGATATTTGTATATTTGCTTGCATCAGATTAATTTAGGTTTAATATTGTGTAACGAAAGGTCTCATTATTGCAGTTGTTAATTCATCATGTGACAATTATCATTCGTGATAATTATCAGTTTTTTTTTTTTTATGAACATCTTGTATCCGTTACATACCCCTACATCCCTTAACACCTCTGTTTCCCTATGAACAACAAATTTGGAAGTCCCATGTTAATGGAGGATTAAGAGGACGTTAGTGTAAGAACGAACCTTGAATTTGGATTTTGTATTGTGATTTTGCGTGAGTGATGTTTCTCACGCTCCATTCAATTCTTTAATTCTTTAGTTCTACGTGTAATAGATGGCCATTGGGTCCAAATATCTTTGTCTGTTGTGACAATATTGATTGAAGCCATGGGATGCATGTCACTAGTCCTCGTGGGACCCTACTAGTGGGGTATGGTGGATTTTAAACGTTATTCATCCGGAAGTGTACATGAAATATTGGAGACATTTAATTTAATTTATGATGAAGATGGAAAAAAATTGCAACGTACAGTTGTCCATTGGCTAGGTCTGATGATTAAGGGTCATCTTATTTGACTGGGTCAAAATAAAGAAAATTAGTTGGCTTCCAATTATATTGATTTATTTGTTTTACTTAAACCAGACGAGGCCTTAGCACCATTGGAGCTGGAAAGGTTTTTGGGAAAAATAAATTTCATAAATGCTCTTATGTGGTGTCTTAATGGAAAAAGGTTATGTAATAGACAATTGCAATTAAGATGATATTCTATTATCATTTTGAATATATACGTATTGAGCTAGTATCATTTTTTTTGTGAAAAAAAAGGTTGATTATATGCATAAATACTGAGTATGATTTTGAAAAATGCGAAATCACCATTTGGAGTTGTGCTATTTCTAGTGGTGTAACCCCAACTATTGGTGCGCCAAGAGAGATCCTGTGGGATCATGCCCTTTCTTTGATGAGAATGAGTAGAGCTGGCAAGTTGTTGCCTGCGTGAAAATCAAAGTGACAAAAACTTCTTTTCAATATGTTGAAAGAAGCATCTGACCATTGGGTTTGATTCAGTGATTGTGTCACTTGAAGATCGTATATGTACGAGAAGACAAAGAATTTGTGCTTTTGTCATTGATAGCATGAAATAGTGCTATTTGGTCTTGCTCGAAAGTAAGGGGTAATACAAGAAAAGTGATTAAAAATTCAAGAATGTAGGGGTTGAGAGCCTTCTCCTTAATTCTTGAATTCTGGGGGTATCTAGCAGATGTGATGGTACCTACACACAAGAGGGATCAGGAAATGGAAAAAAAAATCATTAACTATATGTTGATTGATTTTTGTGGTGCATGTGAAATTCTTGTGAATGAATCTAATCTACTTGATATTCACAAAAACATGATTAGGAGATCGAGAAATGCATCATTCTTTGAACATATGATTATGATCAAAATGTTGTGATACCTGGGGTACGTACATGACTGTAGGTTGCACTATACTAGATATCTAGCAATACAAGGTACGTAAAAGAAGCAATTTGGATATCTGATAGAAGAGATCCAAATCCATAAGTGGACATGTTTTACACTAGCAGGTGTAGCTATGTGTTGAAAATCTTCTAGACGTGTATAACACGTTCTTTGATATTAGTCAGAGTTTATTACTCTAGATAAGACAACTAAAGAGTCAGAATGGCTACGCTAACTTCTGAAAAATGTTTCTATGTGGACGAAAATATGTGCCAACAATATGTGTAAATTGCGATAGCCAATCAGAAATTGGACGGACAGAAAGTAATGTGTAATGATAAGTCTCGACATGTCGTCGTAGACACAATACCATTAAACAACTGCTCCCAACTTAGATTGTCATAATTTGACAGCGTGAAGTCAAAAGATAATATTGCAGATTTGCTAACCCGAGAGTTAAATAGAGAGCAAGTTGTAAAGCATCAACGGGAATGTGACAAAAGCCTATGACGTTAAAAACTACTGTGATAGAAATTCAACCTTATTAACTAGAGATCCCAAGATCAAGGTTTAAAGGGACAACCTAATCGCGTGTGGTTACGGATATCATTAAGAAGATTGATTCTTCTACCCATTCCTATGGTGTAACAGTGAAGTTGTTAAGGATAAGCAATTTCTATTTGCTTTTAATGACTCTTACGCATTGGAATTAGGATTCCTAGTAGAGTATTTGAGATACTCATGATAAGAGATCACCTATGTAAGTATGTAGTGGGGCCGCTTCAATAAAAATTTGATCAGGTAAAATTCTTAAAATACTTGCAGAACCAGGACGCATGTTCATGGTCAAAATGAACACAACAGTGAGAATTAAACTGTGTTAGGAGAAGTTCTTGTGTGGAGTCTATTGTCTCGGTTTATGTATACGGCAGAACAGTTCAAGACATCATGTTCACTAGTCAGCCAGTAAATTCGATAGGCTTTCACAAGGGAAGGTTCAAGGCCAAAAGCTACCTATCCTATGCAGGAATTATCCGATGTGCTCTCTCTCTCTCTCCGGGTTTACTTTGTATTTTGTGTGAGTTTCTTGTCAAATTCATTCATGTGGGGGATTATTGGAAATTTAAAAGGTTGTGAATGAATTTGGGACACCGGATGGTCTCACGAGGCAACCGAAAAGTCTCAGCGATTACAACTCATTCATGGTTGCATTGATGTCCATCAATTGCAATTGCGCAATTAATGTACATTAATGATCCTATTAATTCCTCTATTTTTGTTTGGACTGTTTCATAGTTTATAGAGTTCTATAAATAGTGAATCTGTATTTGGTTTTTAGATATACCAAATGATTTTCATATGATTTTTAGGGAGAGAGAGACAAATATAGTTAGTTCAACAATCGATCGATTGGGTCGTGTTCCATCGGCCGAGTGAGCCGTTTTATCCTGGGAGACAAGCGCCGGAGTGATCCTCCAACACCCACGGAAGCGACGAATCTGTTTTAAGAGGACTGTAGTACACAGGACTCGGTTTGGTATTGTATTCTATTTTCCGAATCTATATGTAATTTCGTTCTGTAATTCGATTATTGATTTAATAAAATTATTTTATGGAATTGAATCCGATCAACTTGTTCGCATCTTTTTTCCTACAGGAAAATCATCAGCGATTGTAGAGGGAGAACCACATTCAAAAACATTCAAAATCCAAGTGAGAATTACAAATTCACAGTAGACAATTTTTCGAGAGAGAGAGAGCGAGAGAGCCAACAAACAATAAGGGAAAAGTGAGAAGGGATAAAAAAATGAGAGGAAAAGATAACTCTAGAGAAGTTGTTGCACAAACTCTAGAGAAGTTGTTGCACAAACATCAGTAATTTACTGTTTTTATCATGTTTGACAATTTTTTGGTTTGGATTTCGGGTAACTTTTACTACTGAGTTAATTATTCATCGGAGTAAGTTCTCGGCCCCTGACGTTTCACGCCAAATGGAGACGAGCAAGCGGAGTTCTTGTCTTGTCAAAAGAAGCCGATTGTCATGAAAGAAGAGTTCAATACGTGACTAGCTCCTATATCCCTAGCTAGTTGCTCAGTTGTCTAGTTTATTTTTAAATAAGTGATTTAAACTCAGAAAAGTATTTTCGTCCATTTACATTACAAACTCTATACTTTTTATTTAATTATTTACCATTATTTAATAAATATAAATTTCTTTTTAATTATTTTTTATTTAAAATGACATTAAAAATATTAAATAATGTTCCAAGAATTCAGGACGTTATAAAATCACAAAATTAATTCGGTGACAAGGTAATCATGTTCGTGTGAAATACCCTCAGCTCAAGTTGCATGAAAATTTCTCTTGGTCCAAATAGATTTTTTAATTGATTCATGAATGAAATATGCATAATATTGTCAATGCTGAATATCTTATGAAAAGTCATGAAATAATATATTTTATGTCAATGTAAAATAAACATGACATAGACATCACTAAAGGTAAACATAAAATAGGAACTTTGAGAAACCTACAAATAAAAATGTATTTTTAGATTTTTGGGGTTTTTTCAATTTTGTTTTGTATTTTTGTTTTTATGACAAAATAGTAAACTACCTATGACGACACAAAAATTAGAATCAACTGATGGAGCAAAGCTTCCTTAGGCTCAGTTTATCAAAGAGGATATGACGGCTCGCTCAAGCAAACCCCTAGCTCACTCGAATGTCAAAAACATGCTCGCAGTATCTCAGGATATGCCAAAAATTCTGTGCAAAATACAGCAGCTTTTCGAGCGACCTATGCAATTTTGCAAGTTTTAGATTTCTTCTACGATTTCAATTGTGATCCCTCCAAAATATTATCTGACATCCCAAAAATAAATATATTCAACTACAAATTTGACTCGCTAAACAAATCCGCCATCTAATTGTAACTGAATCGAAATCCTAATTAGGTTTGAATTCTAATCCTATTCACCACGTAATTTGTCAATTATAAATTTATAATTAATGAATTTAGCGAAAAATTGTACGGTTCGGTTCTTTTTTAATGCCCAAATGGGACCCTTATAAAGATCATAGTTGATTGTCTGTCAAAGTCCCTTGTTTTGTCGGTAAACATAGACAACCCTTCAGTGCACCAAACTTGACTTTTGTGAACAAAAAGTTCATCCGACTCCATTAAAAATTAAATGGTCAATTCATTCAACCCGGCCTCTTTTTTTTTTTTTTTTTTAATTTTTCACTTGTGATTGAGATCATTTTAGTATTTATGGCCTGTTTTTTACCTTGGCTTATTATTCCCTATCTGCTTATTTTGTATTTGAGTAAAGATATAAATTAAGCAATGATTTGGAGACACGTGTAAGCGGACCAGAAAGATGGTTTCATATCTTTCCCTAAAGTCTTTGGTACCAATATATGATTTTACAGAGAAGTCTTTGGGAATGTTCAGACCAAACTAACAAATTAATTTGGAAGCTCATCTGCACTAACTGGTCATCCTTAGTGAAACCAGTGTTGGAAAAATTGTTGAAAACCTGATTTTGGAGCTACAAATTAAGTGGGATCCGGTCTTCGGAAGGGGTGGTCCCACATACCGTTGTGTTCATTTCTGAATACATGAATATTGGTAAAATGAGAGATACGGGTTTGTCCTACATTGGTTGGAGAAGGAAAAATCATTGAATTTATTACTAAGATTTTTGCACAAGGGCTTGGCCCTTATGATTGCAGAAATTTTGTGAGCGGATGAGCGCACACACAATTTCACACGTGCGCGAGCCGCATCCGGCGGGTGGGTCGGGCACGGGCTTGGGCTAATGAATATATTCTTTCAGATAAAATTAATTTAGACTTGGCAAGGTCCAACCGGATTTAATTGTCTTTAACCCATACCCAACTCGTGAAAGCCCATCTTCTAAAATGTTTCTAGACTTTTTTTTTTTTAAAGGGACGCATCCTTCTCCGATCAGTCACAACTCTCCGGTCAGTTGCAATGCCTCCAAACGGATACCTCTGTGCCTATAAATACAGAAGCTATATTTATGTTTCGGCACTTACAAATTTCCTGCATGCTTTGCATACATATCATACCATCGTACCATTATGTTTCTGAGATTACTCCGAGATTACTCCGTAGTTTCTTGGTTCGCCTATCAAGAGGATCGAAGCAATGTCTCCTCTTGTCAAGAGTCGTTGTATTCTAGGAAGCAAACCTCCGATAATCCCATTAGTATCAGTATGGGGGACGTAATTTGAAAGCAAATTACATATGGTTTCGGTGTATTAAGAGCATTTTTTCTAAATAGTTGCCGTGATTGTTTTGAAAATACTATAATATTTTTCCCTTTCGGTAAAGGCTTTCAGTCCTTTTGTTTTTTAGTATCTTCCATAAATCAATTCCGTTCTTACACAAATTGGTGGCCCACACTTTTGTTTACACTTGTTTCAGAGTTCCAATCCACTGATGCTCGTGTATCTTATCTTTGAAAATTGCAAAATAGTTTTTTTTTTTCCAAACAAAAACTGCAGGTTGGTGTTTTATTCTGCTTGTTCAATCTGTTCCTGTTTTGTTGTTCTGAAGATAATTGTTCAAAACAGTGACGTTTCTGGTTTGATAGTGGGGTGTCTAAATTTTCCGAAACGGTGCTTTCTTCATACACAAACGGGAAAATAGTATTATTCATTGGGTCTATTATATAACTCACTAGATTTTATTAGAGTTAGTGCTTTACAATTTTATGTGCATGGTATAGCAATTTCTAAAGATTATTAGAAGATTAAATTGTAAGAAACAATTTGATAATTTCACATTAAATTTAAATATCACAAGTTCATATATTTTTGTGTTGATCTTTCCTTAATAGGAAAATGACGTCTATTACTAAGAAAGAAAATGAAACCCCTACAAAGAAGGGAGGTCAAAATCCAATTCCAAAGCCAGGCCAAACCCCTACAGTTGTGCATCAAGCAGTTGTGCCTGCACCGGTTACCATCAATTTGTCCATGGGCCATAATAAAAAGCCAAAAAAATTCAATGGAACTGAATTCAAAAGATGGCAACAAAAAAATATTGTTCTATCTTACGACGCTACAACTGGCTACGTTCTTCAATGAGGATCATCCAGAAGTTCCAGAGAACGAAGCAGACTTCCAGGCTATTACTGCTATTGAGTTCTGGACAAATTTTGATTTTTTTTGCGGGAATTACATTCTCAATGGACTGGACACACACGTTGTATAACGTGTACTACTCGGTCAAGACTGCCCAAGAACTCTGGGTTTCTTGGACAAGAACTACAAGACTGAGGATGCTAGCATGAAAATATTTGTCATCGGCAAATACCTGGACTACAAAATGGTGGACTCTAAATTCATCGTGTCATAGGTTCAAAAACTCCAAGTTATTCTACATGAGATTCATGCAGAACGGATGACCCTCAGTGAGTCATTCTAAGTGGCTTCAATTATTTAGAAGTTATCGCCGCTTTGGAAAGATTTCAAGAACTATCCTAAAGCACAAGTCTAAAAAAATGAATTTAGAGGATCTTATTGTACAGCTGAGGATTTGGGAGAATAATATGAATGCCAAAAAAAAGGGGACACGTGTTTTCCAGTTCACAGCCAAGGCTAACGTGGTGGAACATACTAAAAGGCACAACAATAAAACCAAGAAAAGGAAGCAACCAGAAAAAGGCCATACTTTTGCTCCCAAAAATGGGAGAAACAAGAAGGCTCAGTTTGACGGGAAGTGTATTGTTTGTGACAAGTCTAGACATCGGGCTGCTGACTACTACAATAAGAAAGTGAATTTCAAGAAGCATCCAGCGCAAGCCAATGTGACTGAGGTGCACAATGTTACAAATGGTGTTTCAGAACTGAATCTCTCAGCAGTGGTTTCAGAAGTCAACATGGTGGATTCAAATCCCAAAAAGTGGTGTATAGATACAAGAGCCACTTGCTATGTATGCTAAGACAAGAAAATGTTCACCAACTACCAACCGATGGATTCAGGCAAACATCTTTTTATGGGTAACTCTTCAAACTCCAAGGTCAATGACTAAGGAAAAGTGATTTTGAAAATAATTTACGGACGAGAGCTGACTTTGAATGAAGTGCTGCATGTACCCGAAATTCGTAAGAATTTAGTGTCTAGCTCGCTACTTAACCAGAATGATTTTCGGCTGGTATTTGAATCAAATAAGGTTGTCTTGTCTAAGAGTGAACGTCATGCTCAAGATGAATGTAATGACTAAGGTTCCGGCCTCTTCGAGTTCTAATGAAATAAACACATCTTCTGTTTATATCGTTGATTCTTATAATTTATGACATACTAGATTAGGACATGTAAATTTTGGTTCACTACGTCGTTTAATTAACTAGGACTGTTTGCCTAAATTTAACATAAATTCAGAACGTAAATGTGAAGTCTACGTTGAGACAAAAATAATAAGAAATTCTTTTCACAAAATAGAAAGAAGCACATAACCTTTAGCATTAATTCATACGGATTTGTGCGATTTGAATTTTGTGCAGACTCGAGGTGGTAAAAAAATATTTTATTACCTTTATCGATGATTGCACACGATATTGCTGTGTGTACTTACTCAGGAGTAAGGATGAAACCTTAGAGAAATTCATTCAATATAAGAATGAAGTTGAAAATCAAATTGCCAAAAAGATTAAGATAATTCGTAGTGATAGAGGTGGCGATTATGAAGCTTCTTTTGGTGAATTCTGCACTCAATATGGAATAATTCACCAAACTGTAGCTCTTTATTGACCTCGACAAAATGGAGTTGCTGAACGAAAAAACAAAACTCTAAAGAACATGATTGTAACGACCCGCTCCCGCCTTGTACAATACTGTCCGCTTTTGTCGCCCAAACCCTATGGACTTCCCAGTAGGTCACCCATCCCTGAATTGCTCCAGAGTGAGCACGCTTAACTGTGAAGTTCCATTTGGTTTTGGCGCCATCACGGCTTTAAAAAGCCTTGTACAAGGAAGGATCATAATCTTATAAATACCACCGAACTTACATCCACCAAGCGATGTGGGACCCTGACCACCCATCCGGACGTCCCACTGAGACTCCATCTCATGGACGCCGGCCTCACAGCTAGCACTACCGTCTAGCTGGGGTGTCACAATGATGAATACCATGTTGATTAGTTCCGGTTTGCCATAGAATTTGTGGGGGTAAGCAATTCTCTTTGTAAATTACATCCTGAACAAGATTCCACACAAAGACAAATGCATTAATACCTTATGAGTTGTGAAAAGGTCACAAGCCTTCCTACAAATACTTAAAAGTGTGGGAGTGTTTGGCTAAGGTGACAGCCCATTTACCTAAAAAGATTAAGATAGGGTCCAAAACTATTGATAGTGTATTCATCGGTTATGTGAATAATAACAGTGCATATAAATTTCTTGTCATTAAATCAGAAATTCTAGAGATTCATGTTAATACGATTATGGAATGAAGAAATGCTACTTTCTTTAAACAGATATTTCCATACAGTAGTACACCAGTAATTACTTCGCCAAGGAAAATGATGATATGAAAATTGATATTGTACCTACCCAAGAGATTGCAGACAAGGATGAGGATGAGCCTAGACGGAGTAAACGGGGAAGAATAGTAAAATCTTTTGGTTCAGATTTTCTAACTTATATGTTAGAAATAGAACTACAAAGCTTTAAAGAAACTATGCCCTCTCTCGAGGCTCCTTTATGGAAAGAAGCCATCAATAGTGAAATTGAGTCCATTTTGCAAAATCATACTTGAAAACTTATAGATCTCTCACCAAGTTGCAAACCTTTGGGATAAAAGTGAATATTCAAAAGGAAGATGTGAACGGATGGATCAATAAATAAATATAAATCGAGACTAGTAGTTAAAGGATATAGGCAGAAGAAAGGTTTGGATTACTTTGACACTTATTCACCTATTACTAAGATAACATCCATTCGGATGTTGATTGAGTTTGCAGTATTAAACAATCTCAAGTACATCAAATGGATGTGAAAACAACTTTCCCGAAGAGTGACCTTAAGGAGGAGATCTATATGAAACAATTAGAAGGTTTTAAAGTTATTGGGAAAGACAACAAAGTGTATAAGCATGTTAAATCTTTATATGGTTTAAAACAAGCACCTAAGCATTGGCATGAAAAATTTGATAATGTTATGATCTTGAATGATTTCGCCATCAATGAATGTGACAAATGTGTTTATGTCAAGAATACTGACAAAGGTTATGTCATTGTATGTTTATATGTGGATGATATGCTGATATTTGGTAGTAATGATCACGTAATATATCAAGGCCACAAAGAAATTGTTGATCTCAAAATTTGATATGAAAGACCTAGGTCTAGCAAATGTCATTCTAGGAATTAAAATTACTAGAACGTCTGATAGTATCATCTTGTCTCAAAAATATTATATAAAAAAGATACTCGAAAGGTTTAATAAGAATGACAAGAGCATAGCAAAAACATCAGTAGACTTAACATTGCATCTGTATAAGCATATAGGTACAAGTATTTCTCAATTAGAATATGCTCATGTTATAGACAATCTAATGTACTTGATGAATTCTACAAGACCAGATATAGCGTATTCAGTTAGTAAGCTAAGTCGCTATACTAGTAATCCCAGAAAGGATAACTGGACGGCTATAATCAGGGAACTTAAGTATTTAAGATACACCGCTGATTATGGATTGCACTATACACAATATCCAGCGGTACTAGAAAGATATAATGACACAAACTGGATAACGGATATCAATGATTCAAAATCCACAAGCGAATTTGTATTTACTCTAGGTGGAGTTATCGTGTCTTGGAAATCTACCAAACAAACTTGTATTGTAAGATTCACCATGGAGTCAAAGATTATCAATTTGGATAAGGCTGGTGAAGAAGCTGAATGGTTATGTTACTTCTTAGAAAATATTCCAAACTAGCCAAGACATGTGTCTGCAATTTGCATACATTGCAATAGTCAATTAGCAATAAGTAGAGCACAAAGTAATTTGTATAACAACAAGTCTTGACATATACGTCGACAATATAATACCGTTAGACAACTAATTTCTAATGGAGTTATTTCTAATAGAATAACATCGCGGATTCACTAACCAAGGGGTTAACAACAGAATTGGTGGTCCATGCATCAAGGGGAATGGGGCTAAAGCCCATGTCATAAAAGTTACTATAACGGAAACCCTACCTGGTTGACTAGATATCCCAAGATCTAGGTTCAAAGTAACAACCGAGTTGTATTTAATTTAAGCATATTGATGAGCGCATGTTATTGTGTATTTTACGACTCAACACGTCTATTTTAACTTGTGTGCACGTATTATTCCATGTTTACACTCGATAATGTACGAAAAGGTATTTCATGTCCCTCGCAGGTCAAACAGAGAAAAAAGGACCCTGAAGTGTGAAAGTCAACTCTTCAAAAGTCAAAGAAGGCCCGGAGAGGTCACACGAGGTCCGAGTGGTCAAAACCCGAACTTGGTTGGAAAAACCAAGTTCCAGAGATCAGTGACACCGGTGCTTCATTTCCTTGACACCGCTGTCTCCCCTTATTCCACTGAGAAACCAAGTTCCAGAAACCAAGTGACACCAGTTCTTCAATTTGCAACACACCGGTGTCTCTTTCTGTTTCACTGAAGAGCCAAGATGCAGAATACAAGTGAAACCGGTGCCTCTGATTTCTTTACACCGGTGTCTCTTCCTATTTCAAAGAAGAACCAAAAATACAGAGTACCAATGACACCGGTGCCTCAATTACTTTACACCGGTGTCCCTCCTTTCACAACAATACCAGATACAGAGCACCAGTGACACCGGTGCCTCATTTCCTTGACACTGGTGTATCAAGTACGACAAAGCAAACATTTAGTTTGGGATGGATGACTTTTGGGGACCACCTTACCTTGATTTGTGTGCCAAATCAGGGGACAAGAAGGCTTTTAGCCTGGAGAAAGAATAAGAAGCTTTTTTTTCTTGTCAATTTGTAGGGTAGGATTGTAATAGTACCTAGGTAATTTAGGATATTTTGTAGGTTGTTATTCTTTGGCAAGAGGGAGCCTCTCTACAAACATACACACATAATACATAGAAAATATCAGATTGTTAGAAAGATAGAGAGCTTTTGCCTTCCTTTTGCCTTAGGATATCTTGTTCTTCATGTTTTAAGCTCCAAGTTTTGAGTAAGATTATTAATCTTTAGTGGTTTTCTCTTGTGAATCCATTCACTCTCTTGGAATCAATCAAATATTGGTAAGATCTACTTTTATGTTTCCATTAGTATTGCATTTTCCATCTTAAAACCTGATTTTCTAAGAGATTTCTAATATAGTATTGGTTAGATCATTCCTATTCTCTTTAAATAAGTTTGTTATAATCATGTTTTCTCTTACTTCTCTCATGTTTATGGTAAATATGAGTAGCTAAACTAGTGTGGGTTAAGTCTAAATGTGAGGTTTATTCTAAACCATGTTGGTCTATATCTTCTCAACATATATCTAATGCCCATTGATGGATCTTTCTAAGTTCTTCTTCTTGAAACAAAGAAATGAAGAGTTAAGTTCTTGCTTAGTTATAGCCATCCTTAGAGTTGGTATATCTAATACTTGGATCGATGACCTTCATCTTTTGATCTCATTTTCTTGAACTTGAAAGGATCCGTCAAACCATTTATCAATTAAAACAATGATTTTCATCGAAGTATTTTCCGAACTAAAACCCGAGACCGGGGGCTAGATTGAGTTATAAGGAGAAGAGATAGACCAACGGAAGTTTTGAATGGACCAAACTTCAAGACTTAACCCCACCCCTTAATCTAGTTCTTTTCCTCACTTAGTAGTATATTTGTTAACCATCACCAAACAAACTTTGAGGTTGACGTCCGAAATGTCGAAAAACCAAATTTGCGAAATCTTTGAATTCAACTATCTTTTCCCTGTGGATCAATACTCCGGACTATCCATTATACTTGCTTTAAATTATTTGAGGGAAGTCCTGTTTTATGAAATTAAACCATTGACCGAGGCCGGCACCCTAACGACGCACACTTTTGCCGGCCGGTCACATATCACTGTGGAGACTATGCCTTTTACCCATTCCTATGATAAGACAGTGATGCCTGCAGTGTTTTAGGTTAAGCAGTGTTTTTAATGATTCTTATACTTTGGTAAACCCAAATGGAGTATAGCAGGATACTCTTAATAAGAATCACCTATATGAAAGTAAAGTTGCCGCTTCTATCAGATTGTTAAGGGCTGAAATCTCTATAAACATTCATGAACACCAGGAGTCTCCCAAGGCCATAATTGGCACAACCGTAAGAGGCAAACTGCATCAAGAAGTAGTTTGTGTGATTGCTATTGTCCTGATTTAGACAAACAGTTAAACAGTTCAAAACACCGCGTTCACTAATTGGCTAGTAAATCCGATAGTTATTCATAGGAGAAAGTTCAAAACCAAAAGCTACCTTACTCTGTACGGAATACATCCTATTGTATTTTTCAGAACATCTATATCTGCATTCTCATAGCATGATTTTTTTGCCAATTTCATTCATGTGGGGGGATTGTTGGAAAAATTATTGAAAATCTCGATTTTGAAGCTACAAATTAAGTGGGACTCAGTCTTTGGACGGGGTGGTCCCACATACAGTTGTGTTCATCTCCGAGTAGAGATCGAGCTTATGTGGTTGGTTTTCATATATAATTTTTGGATGAACTGAAAATTATCCTTAAAGTGAGCTATATGCTCATACATGAATATTGGTAAAAAGAGGAATGTGGGTTTGTCTCACAATGGTTGGAAAAGGAAAAATCCTTGAGTTTATTACTAGATTTTTCCATAAGGGCTTGGCCCTTAGGGTCATAGAAATTTTACGAGCGGGCAAGCACACACACAATTTCACACGCGTGCTCGCGCACTGTCGCCATCCATCGACCGGCGGACGAGTTGGTATAGGCTCGGGGCTCGTGGGCCATGGGTTGTGAGCTTGTATCGCGCTATGATTAGACTCATTTTGAAGAAAACTCCACATGAGTTTTGGAAAGGTAGAAAACCTAATGTTAGCTTTTTTCACATTTTCGGATGCAAATATTTTATCTTAAATAATGGAAAAGATAACTTAGCCAAATTTGATTCAAAATTTGATGAGACTATTTTCCTTGGCTATTTAACAAGTAGTAAAGTTTTTCATGTTTTCAATAAACGCACTTTACTTGTTCAAGAATCAGTTCATGTTACGTTTGATAATAATAGAATTAACAGTTCAAAGGAAATGGTTAGCATTGATGATGATACATATTCTAACCAACAAGGTTGACACAAAGATGTCTTAAAAGAGAAACCTTCCAGTTCCACTTCACAAAATGGGAAAAATCAGGAAGAATGAGTTAATAATGAAGATCTACCAAAAGAATGGAAATACATCTAGTATCACCAACGGATCAAATAATAGGTGATCCATTGGAAGGTATAACCAATCACTCTTCTCTCAGAAATATTTGTGGTAATTTGACATTTCTATCTCAATTAGAACATAAAACCTTTTTAGAAGCAGAAAATGACGAAAGCTGGATCTTATCTATGCAAGATGAGTTAAATCAGTTTGAAAGAAATAAAATTTGGACTTTAGTCCCAAGACCAAAATATCACACTATAATAAGTACTAAATGGATTTTTAGAAATAAATTGGATGAATCTGACAGCATTGTTATAAATAAAGTTAGGTTAGTTGCACAAGACTACAATCAAGAAGAAGGTATCGATTTCGATGGAACGTTTGCTCCCGTAGCTAGATTAGAACCAATTCGCATGTTGTTAGCATTCACATGTTTTAAAATCTTTAAATTGTTTCAAATAGATGTTAAAAGTGCTTTTTTAAATGACTTTATACAAGAGGAAGTGTATGTTAGACAATCTTCAGGTTTTGAAAATCATGAATTTTCTGACCATGTTTACAAACTTACAAAAGCACTATATGGATTAAAACAAGCTCCACGTGCGGGGTATGATAGGTTTAGCAGTTTTCTCATTGAAAATAATTTTTCTAGAGGAATGATCGATACAACACTTTTTTATCAAAACTAAAAATCATGACATGCTTATCGTGCAAATATGTTGATGACATTATATTCGGTGCTACTAATGAATCTCTTTGTAAGGATTTTGCTGAAAGAATGCAAGGGGAATTCGAAATGAGCATGATGAGCGAATTAAATTTCTTCATTGGCCTTCAAATCAGACAATCAAAGGAAGGTATTATCATAAATCAAGCCAAGTACATAAAAAAATTGTTAAAGCGATTCAAAATGGAGGACTGCAAAACAATGAAGGCTGTAATGAGTCCTGCAACCAAACTTGATAAGGATGAAAACGGTAAAACAATGGATACTAAACTATATCGCGGTATGATAGGATTATTGCTCTATCTCACTGCTAGTAGACCTGATATAATGTTTAGTGTCTGCCTTTGTGCACGTTTTTAATCTAGCCCTAAAGAGTCACACCTAGGAGCTGTTAAGCATATTGTTAGGTATCTCGCTAGAACTTCGAGATTGAGGTTATTCTATCCCAAAAATACGTCTTTTGATATTGGCTATTCTGATGCTGACTATGCAGGTATTAAAACTGATTGTAAAAGCACAAGTGGCACGTGTCAACTCCTAGGATGTGCTTTAGTATCATGGTCCAGCAAGAAACAGAACTCAGTTGCCTTGTCTACTGCTGAAGCAGAATATATAGCAGTTGAAAACTGTTGTGCACAATTACTGTGGATCAAACAACAATTGGAGGATTTCAAATTATATTATGATCATATTACAATTTGATGTGAAAACACGAGTGCAATAAATCTTACTAAGAATCCTATTCAACATTCAAGAACCAAACATATTGAAATTCGACGTCACTTTATCAGAGATCACGTTCAAAAGGGAGATGTTGCTCTTTACTTTATAAATACCGACAAGCAATTGGCGGACATATTTACAAAACCCCTGAACGAAAATCAATTCAACTTTATTTGTCCAGAACTCGGAATGATTGATAGTCTTTAAACAAAATTTCTAAGGATTCTATAGGATTTATTGATCTTAACCCGCACATTGAAATTGAGTATATTATATCATAATGCATACAATAAATACTCTCACATTTTCTTAATCTTATTTTGAGCTTACACCCAAAATAGGCTTATATTCATTGCCCTTCTGTTCTACATAACTGCCTTCGGACGACCGATAGTTTCTTACGGTCAACCGGATGAGCGGTCGACCAGGCACACTCGGGCGGTCGGCTGGCCTCGATTTTTTAGAACAATCTTATTCGTTTCATTTTCCTCCAAACCTAGAGAGGTCGACCGCACCCCCAGTTCTCTCCATCAGGTAATTCTTCATCCTCTCTCTCGTTTAATCATTTCATCATCATCCTCACGATTATCTTCAAAATCTAAATGCCCAAATTCGATTTCAAGCCCTAGAATCTGTTTCATTTAACATCTAGTTCCTCCAAAATTTGTTTTCATCCCTTCATTTATTTCTCACCATGGTTCAATCTAAGAATGCTGCCCCCAGTTCGAGTCAATCTCGCCAATCTACATCTCATGAATTCGATATGACCCATTTTCGCACCCACTCTATCTCTCAAACTTGGAACAAGTTTGTTACACGATCCATCACCATGGGCAGAGATGTCCAACAAACCCCCGAACTTGTGGACGACATTCTCTCTCCTTTAGCATGAATGGGTTGCCAAAACCTCATTCTTCTTCCTGAATGTTATTATCCTACTCTTGTTCGTCACTTCTATTGTAATTTAAAAGTCACATATCTCGATGAATCTGTTGACACATTCTCTAAACACGTCCACTTGGAATCCTTGGTAAATGACGTCACCATTGAACTTGATATCGACACTTTGGCTCACATTCTTGATGTCCCCAATGTAGGCCACTTGTTGCACTTCACTACTGACTCTGAGATTAGTGACCACACTCCCACCTCTGTCATAATGCAGCACATTTCCCAGCGTCGATCCACCCCCAGCGGTGGTCAACGTATTGACCTTAAACCCAAGTTGCGCCTCTTTCATTAATTTCTCAATGCCAACGTCATTCCTAAGAAAGGCCCCTACGAAGCTACGCCTCTTCAAACCTCCACAGAATTGAATCTGACACATATCATTCTTCATGAAATGGTCTATGCTTTCACGTCTCGTAACAAAAGTCTCTCGTTTGGTGCTCTTCTTATCAAAATCTTTGAACACTTTAACACTGCACTCCTAATGATGGCAACCGTATTGCCGGTCCCTTCACTTCATTCGTTGTCACTCGAGAGTCCAAACGTGTTGCCCGCCCTATTCATACTTTTAAGGAAGAAGAGGCCGCTGATGAAGCTATACTGAAGATGAAGTAGAAGATGATGAGGCTAGTGAGCCTGAGGCCGTGGTTGACCCCCCCCCCCCCCTTCCCTCCACCACCACCATACTACAATGAACCACCCCACTACTACCAATAGCATCCACCATACTACACTGAGCCACCTTCTTATTACTAGCAGCCACCACCTTATTGGTTTGACCTCATGACCCGCTTTGACCAACTCAGTGTTCAGCAATCATCCATTTCCGACAAGCTCTCCTCCATTGCCCAACACCAAATTGACCTCGCTCAGTAGATGATTGACCAATTCGTTGGAGTCCATACTCGACTAGACACCTTGCAGACTGACGTGGCTCACCTTCGTGACCTCTACCGCAGTCAGTTCCTACCACCGGTCCCCCTACTCAGTGATGCTTTCTATGCTTTTTGATGATGCCATAGGGGGAGAGATACATGCATTTTTATGAGAATTAGATAGTCTTTAGATGGATGCTATATTTTTGGGAGCATTAAGATGCTATTAGTGGGAGCGTACATACTGCTATCATACTCTATGATGTTTTTTTGGCATACCTTATGACTTATCGTAGTGGGTGTACTTTATTCTATTTATGAGATGTTTTGGTCGTTTATAAGTTATGGTATACTGTCTTCGTGATGATCTCCTTGTCAGATATTGCGTTGCCTTCTTGATATGTGATAATGACTAATGGCTTGCACATTGTATACTTGTCTCCATCCATACTTGGCCATATGATATGCCTTGCATAGTTTAGAAAAGACTAATTCATACATGCGCCATATCAATAAATCCTACTCTAGCCCGTGACTTAGATATACTATCTTATTGCATTGATTGACCGTGTCTCTAAAGAAAGAATGATTATCTGTTGAATGATATACATACTGAGGGGGAGCATAGTTACATAAAGAGCATTCTTGAAATATATCATCTTTAATCCATGCATATGAGTATCATCATCAAAAAGGGGGAGATTGTTAGAAATAATGCCCTCGATATGATTTAATTATTTATTATTTTGATGATACCAAGATTAAGATGATAACTTAATGTGAACTAAAGGTTGAATAGAAAGATGATACTTGATGTGTACGGTTCTAGATCTTAGTCTAGCATACCATTATCATGAAATGGCTATTGAACGTTATCATTGATCACATTGGAAGTATATTACTTGATAAGAAGTTTGTATGAGAAGTTTTATGATGGTTTGGCTTGATTATAGAACATAGGACCAGGGTGCGATTGCCCGGCCACAATCTGTGGTCAAACGAGCATGTGGTTGGCCGGCCCTCCCCTGTGGCTGGCTAGGTCGTCAACGGGACCATCGTGCGATCAATCGGTCACTGTTTTGTACGAAAATCTGCTGACTTATTTCTTGCAGGGATTTGATTTGATCCAATCATTTCTTTTGAGATTCAAACGTTCGATTATATGTAAATAGAATGTGAAAAGATTGACGAAATCAATTTTGGAAAAGATTGAGGCTCCTTGAATATTCGAATTACATTAGCTAGGGTTTATATATTCTTGGATTGCGAAATACAGAGGCCTATCGAATCATTGTGCTCTTAAGCTATTACAAGCTGCTCCCTGCAAATAGAGATACTCCTCTCACATTGTTCCAATTTGTGTCTAAATTCTAAGTGAGATATTGAGAAAGAAGGAGTGAGATTATATACTGTTCAAATTTTACTATTCATCCTTCTCTGTACTAAACTGTTGAAGATTACCTATGTAGTCTTCTTCACCTATTTGTATCAGTAGGTTTTGTGTAAGGTTTGTGGACTGCAAATCTTGAAGCATCGACTTTTGGGGATATAGACTCGAAGATTCAGTTAGCTATTCGGAAAAGCTAATGGGAAGGAAAGGTTGTAAGGGTTTGTGCGACACCCAGAGTCGTTCAAGTTTCTAGTAGATCACGTGACTCCTAGGGAGTGGACTAAGCTGGGCAATGGACACGTTCAGACTGAACCACTATACATTGTTTGCGTACTCTCTTTCCTATCTCCTTATTTATGCGTTGACTATTATATTGTGTGCTTGTCATTATGTCTGTTTTGCTTTTATCTTTGATTAATTCTAAATAGTTTTTCATAGAAAATAATTTTTGAAACCCAATTCACCTACTCTATTGGTTTGCCACCTGGGTAACAAAAAGGATTATGAGATATTTTCAATTGATGTCTGGTTTAAAGGTGAACTTCATTAAGAGCAAACTTTGTGGAATTAAGGTGCCTCCAGCAGAAACTGTTAAGCTAGTTGCCATTCTTGGTTGCACTATAGAATCACTTTTCATGAAGTATCTGGGCATGCCCTTAGGGGCCAACCCAAGAAGGTTTCTTATGTGGCAACCTGTCATGGACAAGGTTTAGGTTAAATTATCCCTGTGGAAGAGGAGACTCCTTTCTATGGGAGGGAGATTAACCTTAGTCAAATCAACTCTGTCTACCATACCTATTTACCTCATGTCTCTTTTCAGAATACCTTCAATTGTTGCTGATGAATTAGAGAAGACTCAGAGAATTTTTATGGGGAGACCTACCGAAAAAAAAAAGAAACTTCACTTGATCAATTGGGATAAATTTTCTAGGAACAGGAAATTAGGTGGTTTGGGGATACATAAATTGAAAGAACACAGTTGTGCTCTATTGGCAAATTGGTAGTGGCGTTTTAATACTGAAAAGGATTCCAATTGGGTGAAATTGATTGGCAACCCAAATGTCCAATTGTAGGCAAAGCTTCAGCATGTTGGACTGACTTCTGCAATTTAAGAAGTTCATAAGGGAATATGGGAAATATTATTTTTGAGGGCTTCAAATGGGTGGTCTGTGCTGGTAATGCAACTAGATTCTGGAGTCAAACTTGGCTGGGAAATCAATCTTCGGTAGTTATATACCCTAGACTCTTTGCGATCTCCACTCAACAACATTGTTTGGTTAATGAGATTTATGATGTGGTATCAAATGATTGGAAGCTAATATTTAGGAGGACTCTTTACTCATGGGAAGTGATAACTTCAGGAGTTAACAACTAACCTTTCTTCCATTGTCCTTAAGTGTTCTAAAGTAGACAAACTAATCTAGAAGGAGCCCAATGACCTAAAATTTTCTGTTAAATCAGCTTATGGTTTGTGGAAAAATCAAAATTTCGAAGTTAACCAGATCCTAAGTTCTGTTTGGAAAATGTCAGCCCTCCTAAAGTTGAACTATTCCTTTGGAGAGCTTGTCAAATGGGCATAGCAACAAAAGATCAATTATAGAGAAGAAATATCATTACCACACAAGAAGTGCACTATAGTTTGTGTAGAAGGGGAGAAGAAACAACTAGCATATGCTACTAACATGTCCAATTGCCTGGCTTATTTGTAGCAAAATGTTGAAGTGATGGTCATTGTTAGGGTTTTATACTAAAAGTTATGACTTTATGTAATGGATTAATATTTGTTTGAATTATTGAAACAATTATTTTTTTCTTGATGAGAATCTTTATGGGCAATATTTGCATTATATCTTATCATATTGTGCACGAGTGTCTCTTATTCAACATAGTAGATAATCTGGTGTGCAGAGTTTGTTTACATACAGAGGATCAAATTATCGATTTTTGTAGAATATAAACTTTTAGTTCATAGCCTTAGGTGAAATTGGACACACCACCAGTAAGACTATAATACAGTGTTTCAGTAGATCTATCTTGACTATGAAAAATAGTATAGTTTCAACTCACTATATTAGTACACGTTGTGTGCATTGAACAGGACCACATTAAGGTAATTGTATTTATATTGACAATATAATACAATTCGCACCCCAGAGTTATTATGAGTGCTTGTGCTCTTAACCCAAACATAATTAATAGATGTGTACATTTAATGTTATTAACTTTGATTCGTTATAGAGTAAGGTCTTGTGGGCTAATAATCTCAATGAATTGGGTCACAGTGTTAAAGTGTACAACAACTGTTAGTTTTTAATGGAATCCACGTCCCTTTATAGGGATTGATGATATTCTCTTAAGGAAGTTTATAAGTTTCGATTATGTCAAACCCTGTAGGTGGATATTAGTATCCAACATAGCGAATAAGTTAAGTGGAAGATCTCAAAATTTTTTATAGATGTTGATTAAATAAATTGTCAGTAATTTATTTTAATCAACGGATATCTGTAATCTCAACATGGGGAGA
This sequence comes from Arctostaphylos glauca, assembly GCA_019985065.2. Lineage (NCBI taxonomy): Eukaryota > Viridiplantae > Streptophyta > Magnoliopsida > Ericales > Ericaceae > Arctostaphylos > Arctostaphylos glauca. The sequence continues at coordinate 3,532,232 of JAHSPW020000014.1, read as the reverse complement.
TAAATGACTATTAATAACATGGAGCTCAAAATATAATTTTGAGATATAGGAGGGAGATGCAATTATAATTCTGTAGTGGTATGAATTGTAATTTATATAATTCAGAATTAATCTGGATTAGATTAGGAATCTCGAATTATATAGGAAGCCCAACTCATACTTCTCATAGTGGTCCCTGTCGTTGCCTATAATACACCGCTGTGCCTTCTAGGTCAGGCACAACTTGATACTCGAAATATTGAGAGAGGTTCTGTGAATACAAAGAGATCACGTTTTTTAGCCCATACTTAGTACGTGATCAATGTGCAATAGGATTATGGTAGAAGATCTCGAGGTCAGTCGAGCAAGATCATTCCAGCAATGCTCAAAGTTTGATCAGGATGAAACTCTGAAGATAGCCGAGATCAAACCAAACAGATCTCGAATGTATGAACCGTAGTTCCGCCTAGTAGGTTTCATAATTTTTTTGTTGTATAATCTGTACGCGTTCATCACTAGTAGGGATCTCGAGAATTGATCCCTAATAGTCATTACAATGGGTATGTCCTGAGTCTATAACAACAATGGTAGATGTCTGATTCTCTCAAGTTCAACCAAGGGAGCAAGAGTGTTTTGGTTTGCTTGCCTTTTCGCTACCTTCTGGTCTCACATTTTTAAGTGGAAGAATGTGGATCTTGAGGATATTGTGGACAGAATCAAAACTAAGGCAAATGTTTGGTCCAAAAGTAAAAGGGCTAAAGGAGTATTCAATTGATTAAATCAAAAAGGTGTCTTTGTGGTGTGTTTTAAGGTGTTTAGCCTTGTATAATGGAGCTAGTTTTTTCATTTTTACTTTACTGATTGTCATGTCTATTTGATGGCTATTTGCCATCTTGTGTTTTTCTACTTCTTCCTTGTCTTTTGGAACCAAGGAATCAATGACGGTCTTCTTTGAAGCCTATGCTCTTCGTTCCATTTTCTCTGTATTAGTTTCAAGAAGTAATACGTTTTTCTTTTGCTGAGCAAAAAGAAAACCCTCCTCTCTACTTTGCTTAGTTAAAAGTACATAAAAAAAAAAAATTATCTCTATTTTGTCTATTTATTTTTTTATCAACATATTCTAACCACACTCTTTTATTTTTTCCATTTAAACTAAAGTAATCAGTTTTAAAGAAAGAAAAGAAAATTGTTGCGCACATAATGGAGAAAAAGTAATAAGATCCAAATATTTTTTAAAAGAAAAGAGTGAATTTGTCGAGACCTCCTTGGCTGGCTACAAATAGCTTGTGGGAATGCCATGAGGCATTTAGCCTAGTGTGTTGGAGACTAAAAATAGAAAATTGCTTAGTATTTTAGCCAACATAATAAATTTGTCGAAGGGGTTGGAGATATTCTTATAATCTAAAAGAACAAAGGGCAATTTTTTGTTATCATATGGGAAGTTTGGTTTCAAAATTGATACAACGTATTCACCAGTCATCAAGGATATTTTCTTTACCACCACATAACAATTGGAAAACGACCTGACCGCACTTACTGTATCCTGGACGAGATTAAGACCTCACTGCATGCGTGGTAGAGTACTAAAAGAAAAAAACGTTTAGTCTCGTGACTTAAATCCAAATATTGAGCCAAGACTCTCAGTACATATCCCTTACACCAACAAATACTTTTATACTTATATACACAGAAAATTACTTACAAGAAATCTCTCGTTCTGTTAAAATATAGACTTTTTTTTTCTTATTAAATTTTGATAATTTGAACCGTTCATGTGTTTAAAACATGTTTTTTAAGGTTATTTATGAGAAATTAGCTGAAAATATTATCAGGAACGGCTTGATCCAAATAATTTCTTATAAAACTGTTTCTGTTAGCATTTATAAAAAATTACTTGGATCAGACCTCTTTTTATATTTATTTGAGTCATGTAACCTTTTAAACACATTGTACAGTTCGAATCATCAAAATCTAATAAGTAAATGAGATACGTGTTTATATATATATATATATATATATATATATATATAAACTTCTAATAAGAGATCCCTTATTTTGTTAAAATACAGACCTCTTATTTCTTGATCAAAATTTGATGATTTGAACCGTTTAATATATTTAAAACATGTTTTTAAAGTTACAAGCGAGAAATCAGCTCAAACTATTATCGGGAAGAGCTTGATCTAATCTATTTTTCATAAAATTATTCCTGTTAGCATTTGTGAAAAAATTGATTGGATCAACCTTTTTTCGATATATATATTTTAGTCGTTTTCTCGCTTATACCCTTAAAAACATGTTTTACACTGATTGAGAGTGTGTGTACACGCGCACGCGTAAAGCAATTGATCGTGTGAAGACTGAAGAGGATTTGATTTTTGATTCTGATTCTGATTCTGATTGTTTGGTTGATGATGTCAACCCTTGCGTGAATATAGAAGAGGTAGGTAGCTTTCTTATTCAGTTTAAGTGTTAGGAACTTAGGATGGTAGGAGCACAGGTGGGGCATATTGTTGGGAACACGCGCGTCTTAAGGGTATAAAACGTAGTAATACTGGTGGGTAAAACAGGGGTAGGTAGCTTTCTCATTCACATATTAATTAGGAGCACTGAAAGTCTTAGGGAAAGTAGTGGTTACCTATATTACAATATTTACAAACAAAAAGCCAATTTAGTGGAATTCCAAAAGCTTTGTTCGACTACTTTTCCTTTTTCTTGTGAAACTAAACTTTAACAAATTTTGAAATTTTTTAATTATTTGAGTTTGGCTTTAATTTACTCGATTTCTGCTCATAAACACCTCGAGTAAATATTATTTGAGATCGGTTAATGGATAAATAGCCCCCAAGACTAATCGGTATTAAGTTGGAATAATTTCAAAACCGATAGGATATCTCAGTTATAAAAAAAAATAAAATAGAAACATTTGGTCTCTTTCCAAATAAGTTCATTTTAATTTCTCATCCAAATTGGCTATTCTCCATCTGAAATAATACACATAGATCAATACTTTGATCTTTAACTTCGAATAGAATCATAAATGATCATAGAACAAATTACAATTGGCAACCCACCACCAGCTTCCCAATTTTATTCATCAAATTCTTGCCACGAAAAAATAGTCGGACTTATATATAGAAACATAATCAAGCACACATTGCGGTGACGGCCATTGCTTCAACGACGTGATTTTGGGTGGGGATTCCATTAGCTACGCCTTTGTCGTTGTCCTTTATTTTCATTGCATAATCGTCGAAGCATTCATCGACACTTTTGAACGATTCGTCTGCGTAGAGATCACTAACTTCAACTTCATTAGGACTCTCAATTGAAAAATTGACTTGGCATCCTCGAATGAAAATATCATGAGTGAATGACGCAACGATACTTTGTGGGATGATATTCTCTGCAATTTGAGATTATCAAAAGGATGTTATATCTAATCACACTGAAAAATATACTGGAATGATATGACATTCTCTGAAAGTGACATTTTACCAAAATGATACTTTGTCCATCATACTCAACAGGTGTTAAAAAGTTGGAGAAATAAACAAATTTTGAATAGTTTAAAGGATGAAAATGAAATTAATTTCTGAAAATTGTCAAATTTTCCCATTTTTTAAGGAAAAAGCAAAAAGAAAAAGAAAAAAGAAAAACATAAACAATTTTTTTTATTTGATAAAATTAGGGGTATTATAATTGAAATTTATTTGTGTTGGAAATGATAAGTATGTGCGAATAAAAATTACCTGCAGCTGCGGCAAGCAGATCATCTTCAGAGACAACAACCCTAGGGAGGCTTCGCCCAATCTTCTTCTCCCACAAAGAAGCAAGCTCATTCATGTTGAGATAATTGCAAGATGGTCGGAAATGGACTGACTTGTTCAAAGTACGAATATCATCAACAGCTTTGATAGTAAATTTTCCAATATCAGGCCCAGCAACAAAATAAGCTGCACACATTAATTAAATTTATAATCACCACAAATGGAGAAGAGCACATGGCTTGAGCATATCCCTAAAATCAAGGGAGTTATATCTCGTATGTTGCGGATTGTGAATTCGAAAAAGATTCCACTTATATCTCGTATATTACTGGGACTATTGAACACATACACGCACTCTTGGTTCATGGAGTGTATCATACGCACTCCAAGGTTGTCATGGACTTTGGTTGGACCATTTGAGATCTTATTATAAAAATTGTTCAACACTGTAAACATTAGGTTAATTATTTCTAGATAATCTTGTTATTTTTACACCGTTATCGTATTTGTTACGCAATTTAAAAAGATTGCATGCACGTATAACAATGTCGCTTCTATATGTATTTCGGTTACTTAAATATCATCTACGTTTGAAAGACTATTCAGTGTATTTGACATTACATCAGGCCAATTAAAAATGTCATGCACTATTAATTTTATGTTTCAAGATAAGTTAGTTTTAGGGAATGCACAACACACCAAATTTGCTGATTCATACGTGAAAGATTTAATAATCTATTTTTTCATTTAATACATGTATGGTCCCCCAACGTGGAGACCACGATATACAAAGAGAGTCTACAAATTAATTTAATATCTCATGGAAAAAGAATAATAATATTTGTTGCCCGCTAATGGCGGTGTCCACTAGAGAGCTACCTAGTGAAGGAATAACCTTTTGATTTGCCCACTGAGTTTGGTCTCCAATTTTTGGGGTTTTGCTGTGGTTCTTTTATAGTTATAGTTATACATGAAAAATGCTGTTATACATACCTGTATTTCTGAACCAAGAGTGCGTGTATATCAGTATGTAAGTGCCTGTGTGTGTCTAGAGACAGAGAGAGAGAGAGAGAGAGAGAGAGAGAGAGAGAGAGAATCCTCTACTAGTCAAGTAATTATTGAGACTAACCAGAGGGATGAGAAACACAACATTTAAGCATTCATGGGTCAAAAAGAAAAGAAATTTGAGTATTGAAATTAGTATATCAAAATCATTTCTGCTACAAAATGTGCAGTTGACGTGTTAAATTCTTTATAATATTGTTTTTTTCTCAATAAAATTTTCACGTACTTTTATATTTAACATTAAAATCGATAAAGTAAAGTTTGTCAGGAAAAATCAGTAGATAGGAAAGGTTAAGGCACCAATTATATGAAGTGACCGTAACTGTCTCTGTCTTTTGTTCTTTTTTTTTATTTTGTTTGGATTGTTTGCTCCAACTTGATAAGAGTTTTGAAAGACTTTTATCAATGGCCCATCAATTAATAGGACCGGTAGTTGGTCACAGTCGAATCATGTGATATATGAATGACATAACTACCGCTGTAAAATGGATCTAGACACCCTCTAATTATGTATTAAAAATAGTAACAATCGTTCATTGGGCGGTAAATGATATACAAAAAATGTATCAATATTCATAAATAGAAGTTTTTGTTGTTAGCAATTCAGAAATAAAAATCAAACCAAATTAATTCAGTTCGATTTTGTTTCGGGTTGTTCAATCTGGTCTACCTTTTTAAGTTTACAATTGATTTCGTAGGTCACGAATGGACTAAGTCTAATGTAAATTAAAAATAAAAAAACTCAATTCAGAAATAAGAAACAAGACCATTAATGGCATAATCCCTATGTAAAATTAAACAATAGTTACTTAATTTATCTAGAAAGTAGTAAATTAATTATCAATCATTCGAAAACAAAAAATTTGACAAATTCACAACAAAAGTGAAAAATATACAAGACACATTCTAGTTTCGATCTGATACGGTTTTTAAGACCATGACATTTAAAAATAAATCAAACACAACATATAGGACCAGACCAAACTAATTGAAAACCGAAACAAAATGTTGATTGAGTTTGGTCTTCCAATTCGGCTTGATTTTCCAATTTTCACTTACACCCTTTTGCATTTTGGAGTTTGGCGTGTGAGTTATATTTTAATTATTGTTTTTCAATTATTTTTGAAATATTTTTGTCTTTTCAAACCTTTTTCACGTTTGATTTATTTTTTTAAAACAACTCTCGTGTACGAACCAAAATTCCAAAACAATTGAATCAGCATTCACAAAAACACCAAAAAATTAAATTACAAAAAAAAAAAAAACGTTCAAAAAGCCTAACCTAGGATTTTGACCCCGAGTCATTAAATAGTTGCCTCCCTCATATTATTGGCCCACACACATATAATTAGTTTGAAAATTCAATGCATGGGTAGATCAGAAGTGTAGTTCTTAAATTGATCCCATTCAATTCATTTTTATTATTGTGGTATTTACAGAAGAATAATATACGTTTATAGTTGGACCCAAAACGTCATTAATTATCGTCTAGAATACTCAGAAAAATAAAATTTTAAAATTCGAGTACTAACTAGTCCCAAATTTATAATCTCATGAAATTATATCTGCTTTTAAATCAGTATCTAACTACAAAATTTTATTGTTGAATAGGTACTTTTTTATTTTCTTCCTTTTTAGGACTAGGGAAAAAAGAGTGAGGCTTGCTAATTTTTGTTTTCTAAACAAATGAAACTGATTACTATAATGCTATTTTTGTGGAGCATCAAAATCATATATTATAGGGTAGAGGTCCTGTGGTAAATTTTAATCATTCGATCGCTTGGGTCGAAACCTAAAAATACTACTTTGTCCCTTATAATAAAAGTAATGTATCTAGAATCCAAATCTTTTCCCGTCCTCAGGAATCTTTAAAAACTGTAAGATCGGATAAACAAGCACTCTGGGTGGTTGGTCCCATTGTCATCCACTGTGTTTCCTCGTCTATGTAAGTTGTTGCAACATCCATAATAATACGACTGGAAGTGAAGACACGTGAGAATATGCCTAAAGTAGATGTATTTGGTTACCTTTGACGCTTCCATCACCGTAGATTTGGAATTTATCCAACGGTGGGATGACTTCGGACGGGTGAGTGTTGTCACAGTAGGGCCACGAAGCAATGGAGTTGCAGCAGATATAGGTGTACGGTACCTCTGACTCCTCAACCAGCCGTCGGACCTTCCGCTTTTCGTTGTACATCGTTAGACCAGGCTCAACCGGATCTGCCCTGTCCACGTCATGCCCAAACTCCGACGGCAAGAACCTCTGCACCCATTCAACCATATGTTTTAGTATTATTATTATTCTGAGTATTATTTATAACCACAGTACTCCTTTACTTGTCTTTTTACATGTGAATTAACAAAATTATCCAGTCTTGGGCGTGTTATTTTGCGCGCGAAAGATTAATCTCGTAAATTTACTTTTAAAGAGACAAAAAAAAATATTGATTATAAATATGAGGAGTGAAAATCACGACCCATTTATTAATGTTGAAACACACAGAGTTTCCTAATTTTTGCAAATTTCAAAATTAATTTAAAAACCGTAGTGATTCTTCTTTTGAAAAGGAGAAAGGTAACCACCGCCTACTAAGTGCTGGAATAATGTATAAAAGATACATCATTGTTCGTATAATATATTTATATTCGTGTTTATTTAATATTATGTGTATATCAATCACCTTATAATGGACGAAAATTAGCAAGATCCTTTTAAAATAAGAAACTTTTGGAAGGGGTTTTGACTTTTCAAAGGACTAAAAGTTTGATATGACAAACTTATAACAATTAGGAACGGCAAAAATAGCAAAACAGTAAAAGTCAATTATTTTGTCACCTATTTTTTTTTTTGTTACAACTTTTTGTTATTTGGGATCAGGGCCCTCTTGTGTGCAGTGCAAAAAAGGATGTGTTGTGTATCAAAACGATATTGTTTTAGTGTGTAAAATACTGTCCAAACAGTAAAATACTGACTGAACAATTTTTAATTAGTGTTTTACGAGCTAAAACAACTTTGTTTTGGCACGCAGCGCATGCTGCCCTCCCCAATTCCTGTTATTTGAAAGGTCAGTGTTTGGTTGTCCTTTATGTCTCAATCTGAGCACAACTATTAAATATAAATACAAAATAAGAAAAGAAACAAATAAAAAACTGACAAAAAAGGTTCTCAATTCCGTTCCAAGCGTTACAAATTTAAATTATAGTGATAGATATGTGTGTGTCACTGAGCCCGTCATGTACAGGAACATCAATATTTCATGTAATCGGGCTTGGAGGAAATTTTCGTACATTTTTGAACTTTGACTTTTATTTAGAAAAATTACCTTAATGGTTCCAACAGCTTTGATGGCACGGACTAAGGTGAGCTGGTCCAATATATTAGCACCACCTAATGCTGATATAACTACGTCTATCTCATTCTCTTTTAGTATCTTCTCCAGGAACTCTTGATCCTTGAGAACACCCTGCTATTAAAGTCAAATTCAAATTTTTAGTAACATAATTTCCGTACATATTTAATTATACCTTTTCTAGCTCTTTTTTTGCAACCGAAACGCCAACCATTTTCTTTTCCGTGAGAAAAATAAAGTCCCAGTTCATTTTCTATCTCGATATCAAATTTTCAAAAGACTATTTTCCAAAACCAATTCGCTTTCAGATGAATATGATTTTCATGAAGTAGAAACATATTTTTCGTTATCATGAGTAAAAGAATACCTAAAAGTCAAATTTGAAATCTGTCAATCTGACATGGTTTCTGAAAAATACTATGCATAAATGATTCACGAATAACATCCAAGAAGAAAATCTTTTTTTGTTTTTAATTAGCAAATAAAATTATATTAGAAAGTGCAAAGAAATTATAAAAAGAACGACGACACCGGATGGTAAGGCGCCAGCCCTTACGAAGTGAAACAAGGTTCGAACCCGGTATACCACAACAGTGTGGCATATAATGTCGAAAGTGCCGCACCATTGTATGAAAAAAGTTCTAATTTTTTCCCTTGGATATAGATGCTTCTGTCTACTTTCGTGTCTCTGTATGTGTGTGTGTGTGAGTGAGAGAGAGAGGGAGAGAGAGATTGGGGGGGAGGGAGAGAGGGATTAGGTTACATGTATGATGATGGCGCCTTTGTCTTGGAGAAGTTTGATGGTTTTGGCGTTAGAAGAGGTAGAGCGAGCAAGAAGATAAGTGGGTCGACCAGCAGCAAGGCTGGCTTCAGCAATGAACTGACCAATGAAGCCAGTGGCTCCGATGATGAGGACCTTCTGGCCCTTGGCGGCAGCACTAGCAACAGAAGGTGATACCGTCATTGTTGCACCCTTTCCCCTTCTGTTTACCAACTCTACTGTTTCTAGTCCGTAAGAGTTGGAACAAACGGTTGATTTGTAAATACAGGCGAAGGCTCGTGGATGGGTATTTATTAGTAAATTATTTTGATTTTAAATAAATTCACAATTAATACAATTTCTAGCTACCATTCAGCCTAAATTGTTTTTTAACTTTTTCTGTTTGCCCAATATTTCACCTACTTCTGGACTTGACCTTTAGTTTTGACGAAAAATAAAAATTCCCCCATATCTTGTCCATGATTTCCTTTGACTGATTGTTGAGAAAAGTCTTTGGTTAATCATAGGTTTATTCTCTGTCTTCCTTTTCTGTTCTTGCTTTTTGTTTTTTTTAAAATCAAAGAAACGAAATTTTACTAACTCCAATGAATATTACAATTTAAAAGGCCAACTAAACCCTCACCGATTCGTCGAAATTAATCTCCTCTCAAGGCATGAAACAGTTAGCTTTCAGGGGCGGCTGAAGGACCGACTGGACTTGTTCTGTTTGTGTTTTATAGTGTATGTCTATAGAGGACTCGGCTGTGCACAACATGACGTATTTTACGTCAAGACAATATCATTTTAACGCACACATCACTATTTAAATAATTGGACAATATGTGAGCAGTGTTTTATACATCAAAATAATTGTTTAGGCGCACAACAGACTTGTTTAGCAGCAGGCTGTCTCATTCGGTGGGTAGAAGAGTAATAAAATTGTTTGTTGAATAATAGTGAAACAATATAGACATGGCTATGCTAAACAACGTTCTAGCTAGGGAAGTTGTTAAAGCACATTTAATAATACATTAAACTTATTTAAATATTTATTGATTATGAAACTTAAATTTATAAATTAATTTAAGTGTAGATTTATAATTTTTTTTGTTTTTGTTTTTATTGAAGATCCTGAATTCAAATCTAGTGCATTCATAACAATTTAATTTTTTTTTTATACAATGTAGTAAATTTAAATATACTGTAAAGGGCACTCGTTAGCAAGATCCTATAAACATATAGGACTTAATCTAATTATTGTGGAGGATTAGCAACGCAGCATCATGTTATTCACTACACATCGGTTATCCCACGGAAATGTACAAAAAAGAATCTCACATGCTACACTCAAACGTAATCTCATTTGTAATCTGATCAATTAAACGGACAGTAATGTTTAAATTTTTAGATTATTTGGCAATTATATATGAGTTTTATTTGGTATCAGAACAAATAATATAGACTAAATTTTCAAGTAATTTTGATAGCGAGCCTAATAACTATGATAATGATTTCATTTAGGAGTCATACTAATCACTGTACACACATTTGTATTTGTAATCTAATACTTTGATGTCATGAATGACTTAATTAATTGGTTACCAACTTCTAGCATTTGCAATTAACTTTTTTACTTCATTTATACTTTATATTAACACAAATACACCTTTTGTAAAGAGTACTCAAGGAGCGAAATGTGACATAAAACATACCATTTCTCCCATTACATCCAACTGATGGGCAGTGATCTCACCTGTCACTAAAATTACTTAAATATCGTTAATCAAACTATAAAATTATTAAGTTTGGAATTTTATTTATTTGTTTATAAAATAAATTGCAGTATAATTCTTATTACCCGCGGTATCCATGATCACCCAATAATTAATCCTCCTCGAAGGAACGATCTCATGATAATGACAAATGGACCAGCTACATGTTGCTTCTATTTAATGATAGAGAAATATTTTAAACATGCATAATGTATGTGGTTCACACTCGGTTTAATTAGTGCTTGTATATACTGTACATGTTTATAATTATAGCAAGGTGGTTGATGAAAATGAGAGCATGCTGCTTCTTCTGGCATCTGAAAACAATGAACTATTTTTTGTTAAACAATATTAAAAAATATATTTTTGTTGTTTGATATTTTAAGAAAAAATTAAGACAGACCAATGAGGGGAGAAAATGCCAACTCTGTTACCTCAAACGGTTTACCTTCCAAACATAGAAAAAATACAAATGAAAGAGTCAATGTTGTGTCAATTTTTTATGAATGAAATATCATAATGAGAAGAACCCAAAAAATAACAAGTCGTGATCAAAATTTATAAAACAATTCCTTAAATAGAAAAATAATTAAAAATAGAAATTTTTTTATCAAATTTTTTTTCCTTTTCTGAATTATTTTCAAATTTGGTTCATTGTTTTATATTACGATTTCTCTTATCGAAACGAATCAATAATCTAAAAAAATTGACGAAAAAAATTAACATGACAAATTATTGAATAAAGATAAAAAAAATATTTCAATAATAAAATTATTGAATAAAAGATATGCATATATATTGTGTTTTGATACTTTGATCATGTTTTGGATTGATGATTTGGAGTTTGGAGGTGTTCTGTGCAATCTGTAATTTCTGTAGAATTTCTGAAATTGCTAGAGTCGCTTTGACGACCTCTTTATCGCTCAAGCGACTTATGTAATTTTGATATCGATCCAACAATTTGCCAAGTGATCATCCAGCGACCTTTAATGACTTTTAGGTCGCTCGGGCGACCATCACCTTGCTCGAGCGATTATGCCTGAGGTGAGACATTTTGTTTTGGACTTTAGAATGATGTGTTTATGATTTTGGGACATCGTTTTGTATGTTATGTCACATTTATGGGTTTGAGCTTGTTGTGTAGGGTTAGAGAGCGAGATATGACATTTTTAGAGATAACTTATGTTTTGAAGAAATTGTATGATAGACTTTGAGCGATTGGAGAAATCCTATAATGTTTTATAGATTGATAGGGAATTCGAGAGCTAGGCATGGGTGGTGTTTTAACCAATGGGATGAAAGTTATTTTTGAAATCTAAAAGTAAGAATCTATGGTGTTTTCTTGAAGAAAAATCTTATATTTAATGAAATTATCAAATAATACCGGAATTGACATTTTCAACTTATGACATGAAACTTTTAAAAACTTAAACGAGCATTTATGATATTTTGTAAGAGGTGAAAGTTGGATTGAGTTGTGGGACGTGCTCTAATGACGGATTACCTGGTATTGGTATTTTTGTCATCAGGTGGGAAGTGAGTGCAATTGAGGAGTAAGCCTTTACATTGAGATGACACGTGTCGATATGGCCATCATTCTATATCTCTCGGATGAGAATTGCTTATCTACTCTTAGGCCGAGACCTTGCCTGTGAGATACTGTTGTGTTGACCATGATTTGAGTCGAGTTGTGAAATTTTCGAGTGAGATTTTCTTCCTCCTTGAGCTTATGCTTCTTATTATCGTTTCTAGAGATGGTTCACCTACCTTAGTGTCGTGATCAGGGAGTTCTCCTGTTCCCTGAAAGAGTGATAGATGTTGACTTGCCGTTAGCATTATGCCATGAATGGTTTGAGGTAGAGTGTGGGTTGATGACCCCTTGTGTGTGGGATACCATATCCAGTTTTCTTGTCCCTTAGGAGGATGGTAAGTTTATCGTGCCGTGAGATGTTGTGCTATATGTAATTCGAGGTAGAGGGCGGTTTAATATCCCCACATGTCGAAATGCCTTGACCATCGAGATTGAAGTGCGTATGTTAGTTCATGGTGAGTTCAATAGAACGACTTTAACTATGAGATGTGTTATGAGAATTTGGCTTGGATATGATGCGGATACATATATAATGGTTGTAATGTGCTAGTACATGGTTACTGTTATAAGCTTTTGTTGCTTGTTTCTCTTATCATTTTATCGAGACACTGCTTTTATGTTATGAACTGTTGTATTCCCTACTAATTTCTGAACTGCATAGGATTTATAGACTTACTTGTATAATGTTGGACATTGAATTGTAGAGCATGAATAGAAGAAACTAAATGAGAAATATATGGAGATACAACTAGTCTCCGATGGGAGATGTGGTAGTTATGAATTATCTAGTTTCCATTTGAAAATGTGCTAATTAGCCTTCAATATTGTCTAGCTTCCATTCGAAAATATGCTAGTTAGCTTTTGATATTATCTAGCCACCGTCGGGTGATGTACTAGTTGGAGAGATATTCTTTGAATCAATATGAGTAGTGTGGAATGATTAGTGTGAAGGACTTACTGTGAGAACATCATAAGTGTTACAAAATGAATGGATGACAATATGTTGATAACGAAATCTGAAAATCTTAGGTTGATCATACAAAATAATGGATAGATTGATAATACTATGAGTGAGTATATTGGGCATGCATATTTTTGATATCTTGCGTGAGTTCATACTTATGCTATTGTTCGGTGTTGTGTAGCATGCCAACTCATTTCATATGCTCATAATATTGGTGTAGATTTTCCTACTTGCATGTGTGGCTCACCCTATCATTTTTAGTTCGAATAGTAACAAATCTCGTGACGAATAATTTGGCTAGTTGCCCCCAACTATGTATTGAGCATGGCGAAATAGCATGAAACCAGTTCAAAGCCGTTTCGCCTAGATTCATTGCGAAAACCCTGCAAAATAGGTTCTCATGGCTAGAATAGAATATCATGGCCTGTAAGAACCCTTTGATGTGAGTCATTAGGTCCGTTCTGCCATTGTATAGCTGAAATTTTGGGAGAGTGAACATTTTGGGTAAGGCCTCCCCTTGAATCAATGTCGACAACGATGATGCCATTAGTTGTTGCAATTCCTTTTGTGTCGTATCATCCTCTACTTGGTGCAACCCTAGTTGTTGATTCAACCATCCCCTAACATAATGAAGGTCTAGCCAAACTTGGGGTGTTCCACTTGAAGCTTGGCCTTCTCAGTGAATGTTGGGGATGCCAGTGGTTGCCCTCTTCAAGGCCAATCTTCCCTCTTGTGGCCTTAATTATGGTGATCATCGTGTTGGACTTGGACCGTCCTTGACCGTTTGTCTTGTTATGTGTCTACAGACCATGCTTGATCCTTGTCTTGTAAGAGAGGGCTTTATTTTCTCTTTATATTTGGTGCAAGTAGCGCCTCATATCGTCGAGTTCCTGGTCTCTCCTTCGCACCCTTTTTCGATCTCTATCCTCCGTTTCTTCTCAAGTTCTTGAACATGAGCCGTCTAGGGTTCAAGATTTCCTTCCTTTGCCTAGTAGGTCTTGTTGTCCACCTTCCGGCACCAAAGGAAGCTCTAGTGCTAGAGGCAGTGGAAGGTCCCTGCATGCGGTGGGTCTTGTACCTGTTCCATTAGTAGATTCCCCGCAAATCCCTGGTGGAGGAATCTTTAGAATCTCTTTTCTCTGACCTTTCTGCTTAGAAGGTATTGCAGGTGGAGACCTTGACTTCTCCTTCTCAATGTTCCCCCTTGGTAGGTCCTTCAATAGTGTTTCTGCCATGATATCTTAATTTTTCTACAGATGACGCCAATTTTAGGTGGGATGATTTTCTCAATCAAGAAGGAAAATTAATATCTCAATTATTCCGCTGTAATCATGCTCTCTCTTTTGTGACTTGTGATCTGGAAGACAATAACCCATCAAAGGACCCTCCGTTAACCCTCCGTTGCAGTGGCGAGAAGACACTTTAATGATTAAGTCAAACAAACCTCACAAGAATATTTGTAAATCAAGCTAATATTCTCTATTAACACTTGACTTAATGCGTACGTTTCATCATGGACTTGAGCCTTTATTTATAGACTTTGTGACTTAATCTCCTTAATTTTGTTAGGACTTTGGCTCCTGATTAGAGCTGAAATAGGACTGTCTTCTGACTGGCCACTAATGAGATAAATCTAATATGGTTCTTCTCAGAACATTATCTTCTACCATTAAAGTTTTATTCAACCACATACTCCTCATATAATATGAATTGGCTCTAGACTCCTCATCCATATCTTATTCGAACCTTATCCCGACATACTCGCTGCTCTTCCTTATTTAGGTTTTGGGACTGCCAATCGCCCTTCCTTAGATCGGTGACATTCTGGACCACCCTCCTCCGATCAGTAACAAATTAGACTGCCTTTCTCAAGTTGGCTGGTTACTGAACCGCCCTTTTTAGGTTGGGTATAACAAAAATTACCTTTCTCAGGTTAGTCGTGCCCTCACATAATTGACACGTGCATCCATGTGTGAGAAAACTTGTTTGCCAAGTTGGCTGAATTAAAGGAAAACTTGATAAGATTTATCAAGTTTTACCTCCTTTAGTTATATTCTATCTCACACTTTTGACATTAATCCACATACCATGAACAAGGCCTAATCAAAATACTGCACAATAATCTACTCAAAATAAAAAACACATGGCAGTTTGGCACACCTCAAAAGCAACTGCAAAGGAAATTTAAATTGTACGATCTCATCTACCTACCTATCTATCTAGGGTAACATTCATCAACTTTTCCTGAGATTTTTGACAAATACAGGGACATCCCCTGAGGTTTCAAAAAATGTAATCACCTCCACTGCTCTTGAAACTACTAGAATATTACCCATTGTCGTTAACTTTCTATTAACACCGCTAGTTTTTATTGATAAAAAACTAAAATGCCCCTTTTAAGGTGCTCCCCTTAAGTCTTTTTATCTCTTTTTAAATATATTTAATCTATTTATGTGTGCATTGAAGTATATATTCCACAATTATATATATGCACGTATATAGTGTAGAATAATTATTTTTGAACTTACATGTTTAGTTATTTTTGTAATTTCAACATGTATTTTATCAAGGGGGTACATATTATTTGACCAAACTTAACTTGATTAATTTTGTTTCTTTACTCAAAAACTTTTGTATTTGTTATTCTTGCATTATTTTTCGTGATTTTTTTTATTTGTGTCATTATTTGCGACTATGAATAATATTTGCCCCACAATTGCTCATTTATGCCTAGCCCTATGATGTTTTCGATAGTGGATGACATGTCTATAATTGATTAAAAAAAAAACTACAACGATAAATAAAGAAACAATCAAGTAAGCATTTACTTAACTAAAATAAAAGAACAAGATGAGATGAGAAACAAAAGTTGTGTGCCTTAGACAAAGTATTTTTTTAAAATTTTTTTTGTCATTACCAAGGTTTTTTTAGGCATTTTAAGAAAGTAATATGCTTACCTCATAAAAAATTAACCATTCTCTAAGAAAAACTAACGACAAGAGTAATAGTCTAATAGTTTCAAAAATAGAGGAGGTGATTGTATTTTTTAAAATATCAGGAGAGAGATTTCTCCATTTGTCAAAAATTTCAGGGAAGGTCAGTACATTTTGCCCATGTATCTATACCACATACTAGGGGCTTGTAATTCCCATCGTTTTCCTCTCATTTCTTGTAAACATCTTTTTTCAACATAAAATTCAAATAGACAGCTATTATCTTGTATTAATTACTTTGACAATTCAACTCTGAAAAATATTTTATTTATCTCCTGCAATAAGAACCTATCAATCATAACTTATTTTAGATTTTTCTGTATGTTGTACATTTTTACACACATGCATGGCACGAAATTTTTGTTTATATTAGAGAGTGTTCTGATTAAATTATTTGATATTATTGTTACAGTATTTGTGGTTATTTTTATATTCTTATTAAACTCTTTAGATTAGTCATTTATCAGGACATAATGAATTTTAAAAATAAGAATTACGATAAAAGTTTTCTGAAAATCTATTAATGATGAAAAAAGTTGTAAAAATTATTTTTTATTGTAAGTAGGGTGTGTTCGCGAGTCTCTGTTTTGCAGTTTTTCATTTCTATTTTTTGATTTTGGTTGTTTGGAACCATATTCCGAGAATAAGTTCTGCAGAACTCATTTTCCATTCTGGATTTTAAGATCAAAAACTCAAAAGGAAGTCTAGAGTTTCTTTTTGAATTTTCATTCCCATTTTTTATTCTACTACTTTTGCAAAAATATATTTTGCACAGTTTTTCCAAATACTCCTTCCAAATTCAAAAGTCATTCTGACCATAATTTAAAAAGCCAGGAAGTCAAAAATAAAAAAATGAAAAATAGGCTCCCATACGCACTTGTATTCTTTGGGGTCATTTAATCTCAATCATCTAATTTTGGGTCCAAATTGTTTATATTTTATAGTTTTCTTATTGAGAGCATGATAAAAAGTTATACAAAAATAATTACACATTAAAATAATAGATAAAATGCACTGACCTTCCCTGAGATTTTCAACAAGTGCAGGGACCTCTTCTGAGGTTTTAAAAAATACACTCACCTCCCCTCCTTTTGAAATTATTATGCCATTTTTCCCTTGCTCTTAGTTTTGAGGCTACGGTGTTAATTTTACACATAAAATATCCCATTTACCCTTTAGTATTTAGAGGCTTTATTTGGAAGTAAAATCATTGTGGTTATTACTGTTTTTATCGAAGAGCAGGATATTTTACCTGTAAAATGTTTCATTTACCCTTTAAAATTATGAGTTCACGGATAATCTCGAAATATTTTTTTAAGTCAATAGTGAATTTTTAAATTTAAAAATAGAATAAAATCCAAAGAACACAATCGAAAGGGGTTCAAATAAGCGGCGCCGGTCACTTTTTTTAAAGCAGCGGCGGCAAAAGTTTAAAAAAAAAAAAAGCAAAAAAAATATATCCATTTGGTACCACCGCATTAAAAAAAAGTAACCGACACCACTCATTGAACTCATTTCGGTCGTGTTCTTTTAATTTTATGTTTTTAAAAATTCTAAAACTTGACTGTTAACTTTAAAAAGATATTTCGAGATTAACCGCGAATTTAAAATTTTAAAATAAACTTTTGTTAACGGAATGTGTGCACACAAACATACGTTCTAACAGAAGTTTAGTTTGCAATCCAAAGTGACTGGGGATTTTTAGCACATCACATGTGATGTGCCTCTACGCACAGCGCACACCTGAATCTCCTAATAATACATGTGAGAATGTCTCATTTTTATTACTTCTAAAAAAATGTTAAGGTAAAAATTATAAACAAAGAACAAACTTGAGAGATCACCACGGAATGATGAAATACATCTCCGGTATAGTCATATTTCCTTCGAGCACTTAGACCCTTGTCAAGAGGTTTGCCAAATTACTCTTTTCTTCAATTTCATTCGTCCTTACAAAAACTATTAGTTCATCTCGACAAGAGATTTCAAAAAAATATAAAATTATGTCCAAAAATTAAAAAAATAAAAAATATGAAAAATATGACAAAACATGGTATGTTATTTTGAAAATTGTTTAGTCTTTAGTGAATTTTTTTAACTTTTAAGCATAATTTTATACGATTTAGATTTTTAGTCTTTAGTGAAACAACAAATCCCAAAAAATTTAACAAAAATTAATAATAAAATAACAAATACAATTATGTTTAAATTAAGACAAAAATATTTTAGATTGATAATTTAGGCCAAATAGAATCTAGAAGACATGCTCATAATTCGAGGTAAAATTACATCGATAAATAAAGAAACAATCAACTAATGTATTTGTAAAAAAAAGTTAACTAAACTAAAAAATAACATATGTTTAGTCATGACCAAGGGTATTTTAGGTCTTTTAGAAAAATAATATGATGACCTCATCAAAAACTAACCTAATTTTAACAGAAATTCACAAATGGGGAGAAATGGTGTAATAGTTTCAAAAGTAAAAACATAATTACATTTTCTAAAACCTTAGGTGAGATTTCTGTAATTGTTAGAAATCTTAATGGAGATCGGTTCATTTTATCCAAAAATAATACTCTGTTTTTTAACAATAAAATAATTCACTGTCAAATGAACCTTATTTTATTTGTAGGAACGTGAGTGCTTCGTGCTTTTGTTTTTTGGATAAGCGAGTGCTTCGTTGCCTTGCTGGCCAGCATGGAAGCGGTACATTATTGTCTTAGGATTCCCCCCACCCTCTCACGCGCCCGCGCGCTCTCTCGCGTGTATATTATTTTAATTTGTACTAGTGTTTTTGTTGGGAAATGGGGGTGCCTTGGTGGTTAAGAGCATTGACATTAGTTTCCTCAACGTTCACCCTTTTCCGTGTTGAGGAATAATTTTTCTAAATATATAGATGTGGTTGGTAACTAGTCTCTTTTGATGGTATTCTTATTTAGTAAATATTATAATGATTCTTTATATTTGAAGAGTTATTGTAACTTTCTAAAATTTAAGTTTTAATTTTTTTTTCTTTGAAACATCTTAATTGAATATAAAAGAAAAAATAAAGAATATTTTAGTAAAATATAAATAGAATAGAGAGTCTGATGCAGGAAAAAATTAAAAAATATAGCTCTCTAAAATATAAAAATAAAAATTTCTTCCTAATTTGGTCCAAAAATAAATAAAAAAAAATTATGTAGACGCTCTAAGCACGGTGATTATTCCTCTAGACACATGCATCAACCAATAACATACATTTTCACGGCCCGATATGTTTTGTTCTTAAAAAATTGCATGACATTCTGTCTCAATTATTACATTCAAGTGTTTGTTACAAATCAACAAAAGAATCAAATGCTATTAATCCGAATACGATTATTTGTGTTTATTATATTTGGAATTTATTTATTTATTTGCATTCAGAATATTTACTAGACTATGTTATCTTTTTATAAAATATAAAATTATTTTATCCCTTCCTTATTCATATTTATTCATTTACATTTACATAAATATTTTTATTAAATACAAAAATGTCACTATTAATTATAATAATGTCACTCGCCTATTTATATATATTTTCATTCCTAATAAAAAAAACTCAAACAAATTTTTATTAATTATTTATTTTTTTATAATAATTTCTCATTTTACTGAATTTCATTTCATATTATATATCTCTCTTGATTATTAAGCCTCGTGATTCCTTTATTCCGAGATTTTGCAGCATCAAGTCAAAATAGTTGCAATGTCAGAATTTCGGATCAACAGATTAGTTGAATTGTGTGTAACTTAATCCAAATACCCAAGTCCAAAATGAAATTCCACCATTGGATTATTCACCAACCAATAAATAAACAAAGTGCCTAATTGCACATTTATGTTCCAATGCACAACACCTGATGCTCGGTAAATACACTTTCTTAAACAACTATTGATGTTGTTTTGATCTAGTGGTTGAGATTCGCTAAATATTTGGGTGACCTATATACTTACATTTCCTAAGGTTTCTGACAGATACACTGATCCCTTTGAGGATTTTAAACCTACTCTGACCTCTCTTGCTTTTCAAACTAATATGCAGTTACCTTCCGTATCATTAGAACTAACTAAACGCTGTTAGTTAAACTATTGAAATTTTAAGTTCGGATTTTTTTTGACATAATGAACTTCAACATAATTCCTATGACGTACAAAATAACTTATGTTAAAATTTTGAGATTTTTCTAAATCCAAAATTTAGAATTTTTAGGTTTGTCAAGTTATGATTTAAGAAAATATCAAAAATTTATCATAGGCTATTAGTTAGAATAATATTTATGTTGGAAAAATATTGAAAAAATTATATTTTAGCTACAAATTCCGGTCTTCGGACGGGGATGGTCTCACATACCATTGTGTTCATCTCTGAGAAGAGATCAAGCTCGTGTGGTTGGTTTTTCATATACAACTTTTGGATGAATTAAAAATTATCCATAAAGCATGAATGTTGGTAGAATGAGTGATTTGAGTTTGTACCGCATTGGTTGCAGAATAAAAGAATTCTCCAGTTTATTACTAGGATTTTTGCACTAGAGCTTGGCCATTAGGATCGTAGAAATTTTGTGAGCAGGCAAGCGAACACACAATTTCACACGCGCGTGCCGCCACCGCCCGTCGGGTGGGTTGTGGGCTATGGGTTAATGAATATAATCTTTTTAGAGAAAATTAATTCAGAATTGAATTGGGACCAATTGGGTTTAATTTCCAACCCACGATCCACACTTGCAGCGGCTTATCTTCTAGAAGCGACCCAACATATTTCCAGACGCACCTTTCTTTTCCAAAAGGCACGTCCTTCTTCTCCAAACAATCGCGATTGTGCCTTTCCGGACGTTGCCATGCCCCTCCAAACAGACACCTCTGTGCCTATGAAAATAGAGGTCGTCTTCATTTTTCAGGCATCCGAAAATGCACTGCATACATATCATTCGGCTTCTGAGATTACACCGCAGTTTCCTGATTCTCAAGAGAATTGAAGTGCTTTCTCCTTTTGTCGATAGTCGTTGTATCCTGGGAAGCAAACATCCAATAGTCTCATTTGCACCATTGTGGAAGACGTGACTTGGTTTAAGGACAAAGTATACAATACTCACCTCGATTTGTCAATTTTCGAAATATTGGAATTGGTCCTTGTAAGTTACTCTATTTTATGTGCTTTCGTTTCCAATTCTAATTTCTATACTGGAATTTGATTACGGTTTATCGGAACTAACAATCTTAAATCAAACTATCGGTGATTGGAATTTTTCCATACATTTTTTCGTGGCTGGAATTTTTTCCTACACTCTATCCGTGATTGGAATTTTCCGTAAATTTTTTTTTTTTTTTTACCGTGACTGAAATTTTTTTCCAAACCAATCGAAAGAGAGACGTAAGTAATTGACATTAGCAGAAATCTTGCGTATCTGTTTTTCAAAACGTGTGTGAGTAGCTAGTTAACCTTTTTTGGTTTTATGTTCATGCATTTTACTGTGTATACTGTAGACCTTCCTTTTCACCTTTTACACAAACTTTAATTTGTGGAAACACAAAGCTATACCTTTTTATGAATAACAGGACAAGGGTTTAGCATCAGTTATTTTATGTTTAAGAATATTCTATTGTCTTGATTATTAAAAAACTCAATTCACAAGTTGTTTTCTATATTTGATATTAAAACAACAACTTTGACTTTACACAGTGGCTTGATGTAAATTGGAGTTACTAAAAGTGTTTAGTATTAAAGTTGTACAAATAGTTTTCTTTTCCAGTTTAGAATCTATAATTATCATCAAGTTTGTATTTACTTGTTTGTGTGTAATAGAGACATGACTATTGAGAAAGACAATTAAAATTTGGTTCAGAACCAGGTTCAAAAACTGATACAAAAGTCTACAATTGTGATTGCACTGGTTACCACCAATGTGTCTGTCGGTCATGCTGAAAAGTCAGAAAAGTTGAATGGAACTGAGTTCAAAAGATGGGAACAAAATATGTTGTTTTATCTTACAACGCCTCAATTGGCTAGGTTTCTCAATGAGGATCATGCCCTCTTTTTTTCAACAAATTAGATCATAATATTACATAATTAAACCCTCACAATACTCAATAATCAATCCAAATATCCCAAACTCATTCCATACATAATGGAGTATTAAGATCAAGTTCAGAAGTTTTACATAAAAATGGGCAATCCCTGGCCCAATATGCGTACCAAATGAAATATCAGAGTTCAAATGATTTTCATTCCTTTCAAACATGAATAAATAAAATGTAAATATATTATTTTACATCTTTAAACCAAAAAAATTAGTTCAACGATACTGGGTATCTCTTAATAAAAATTTTCAAAACATGCACCGTCCAATGCATCTCACATGCTTCATGCTAAGTGTCTAAAACGACACATGTAAAATGGTAGTGTGAGACACATAGCCTAATAAGAATGTCTACACCAATATTATGTGAACATTAATTGATATGGCATATAACATGATCATTAGTCCACTATATTGACATAAGTTTATATGGAACATAAAATAAGCATAAACGACACAATCAACTATCTTCAATACACCTTCGTTATCCATTAACCGTTTCACAACGCATGTCCATTATCCATTAATTGCTTCACGATACGAGTTCATTATCCATTAGCCATTTCACAACACAAGATCACCATCCACTAACCGTTATATAACGACTTACCATCCAATTGACCATTCAGTCAAAATACACTCACATGTATAATTAAATATTCCTTATTATAGTTTGTTTATCATTCCTGGCATAACACCTTAAGGTAGCTAGTCATTGCATTATTACTCCTAGCACTCTCCCGAAGGATGCTAGTACATCATGTCATATCACTCCTAGCACTTCTCTAAACGAAGGCTAGTACATCTTTTCATATGACTCCTAGCAGTTTTCCGAATGGAGGCTAATATAACATTTCGCATCCTTCCTAGCACTTTTTCAAATGGAGGATAGTACATCATCTCATATCATTTCTAACACTTCTCCAAATAGAGGTTGGTACATGTCATGTTATTCCCTCCCCTAAACAAAAAATCAGATTTTAAGGCCCCCAATGGGCTCCCACGTAATATATCACGTAAAGAGACGGGCGCGAAATAAAACAAAATACTCTGGGCTCGGGTCCTATAATTAAAATCTGAAACATATAATAATAAATCGAATAATTATCTCGCAAATAATTTTTTAAATAAATATTTTAAAAACTCAAAATTTTTCGGGTCCTTACATCCTCCCCTCCTTAAAAGGAATTTCGTCCTTGAAATTAAACGGACGTGTCGACACCGACACCTCTACATACAATCCACAAGCCAGACACGGATACTCTGTCAAAGCCCAATGCTATCAAACAAGACACCAATACCTATCATAATACCAACTATCAGGACACGGATACGTTGTCATTATCTCAATTCTTAATATAAAATAATCCGTGCTTCCAAAAACTCAACGGGCGCCAACAATCAAGTCATCATGTTCAAACAAAATCGATCGAACACATCAATTCGACTCATACATGCACCATGCTCAATGAAATATATAACAATCACCGCACAAACAAGTTCCAAAACCATTAGCTCATATCTACGATATTGATAACCATACTACATTCTATAATCCGAGAGTTCAAGAACACTATAAATAAACACGTAACTCATGCTTCAATCGAATTCAATAAGCATATCAACATGGTGGCAAAGCAAGCCCCAAACCATCAATCCGATAACAAGCGCATAGAAATCAAGGAGTAAACAAATGCGGGTATTTCTCCCGAAGCTCGTCCTCATGCTCCCACGTTGATTCCTCCTTGTCTTGGTTGCCCCATAATACACGAACCAATGGTATCGTCTTACCTCTCAACACTTGCTCTCGAGAATTCAAAATACGTATCGGTTATTCTCCATAGGATGCATCAGCCTCAAGCTCTAATTCGGACTACTCCAAAACATGAGAAGGATCTTGTTCGTATTTCCTCAATATCGAAACATGAAACACGTCATTCACACCCGACAACTTTGGTGGCAAGGCCAAACGGTAAGCAACATCTCCTATCCTCTCAATGATATCAAACGGTCCGACATATCTCGGTGATAACTTTTCTTTCCGTCCAAAACGCGATAAGTCCCATCGTGGCGATACTTTCCAAAACACATGGTCTCCCACCTCAAACGATAACGGACGACGACGTCGATCGGCATAGCTTTTCTATCGACTTTGGGCGGTAAGTAGTCGTTGGTGAATCATCTTGACTAATTCGGTGTTCTTCTCTTGCACCATCAAAAGTTGTTTTTGAATCAACCTCATGCTTTCGGTAGTCTCCCCAATCAAATCCGGTCTGACAAGTGTTGTCTCACCCAACTCGGTCCAACATACTAGTGATCTACATGGTTTACCGTACAGAGCCTCAAACGGTGCCATTTCAATACTTGATTGATAGCTATTGTTGTATGCAAACTCAACGAGAGGTAAGTGATCCTCCCAACTTCCCCAAAAATCTAAAACACATGCCCGAAATATATCCTCAAGAATCTGAATTATACACTCAAATTGCCTATCGGTCTGAGGATGATACGCGGTACTAAACAATAGGTTCGTGTCAAGTGCTGCTTGCAAGCTTTGCCAAAATCGTGCCATGAATCTCAGGTCTCAGTCAGACACAATAGAAACGGGAATCCCATGCAATCGGATAATCTCACGGATATACAATCGATTGAGATTCTCAACTGAATCGGCAAAAAGTGAGCAGTCTTGGTCAAATGGTCCACTACTATCCATATCGCATCATGCTCTCTCGGCAATCTCGGCAAACCCGTAATGCCCACTTACTTGTTGACATGTCAAACATCTCGCCACAAAACTCACTACATTTTGTTTCATTCCAAACTACCAAAATTGTCGACGTAAATCATGATACATCTTCGTCCCACCTAGATGAACGGCTAAGAGAGAATGGTGAAACTCCCGCAAAATCTCTTCCCGACAAGCGACAGGCACAAATAACTTCCCT
Source organism: Arctostaphylos glauca (assembly GCA_019985065.2). Taxonomy (NCBI): domain Eukaryota; kingdom Viridiplantae; phylum Streptophyta; class Magnoliopsida; order Ericales; family Ericaceae; genus Arctostaphylos; species Arctostaphylos glauca. Next base: position 3,506,934 of record JAHSPW020000014.1, on the reverse strand, counting down.
TGAAAGTGAAGGTTTCGATCTGCATAAATCATCCATCCATCACGTGCATTGCCAGTTAAGAACTTCCAGCATAACTCTTCCGTCTCCTCATCGTGTTGTTGAGCGTCCATTACTCAGGTGGATAAGGCAGATTGGATCGTCAAGTTGCATAACGTTGCTCCATCACTAGCTTCCTCGAAGTGTGTCATATAACTCCCCAACTCATTCACCACTTTCCATTCACAAATGGCCAAACTCGCCGATCGAATTGGTTTTCTACTCAAAGCATCTGCTACAACATTCGCTTTCCCCGGGTGATACTGCAATTCAAAATCATAATTCTTAATGTGCTCCATCCAACGACGTTGCCTCAAATTCAACTCCTTCTGAGAGAATAAGTACTTCAAGCTCTTGTGATCAAAGAACACCTCGAACTTCTCCCCGTAGAGGTAATGTCGCCAGATTTTCAGTGCGAACACAATTGCAGCAAGCTCTAAATCATACGTAGGATAATTTCATTCATGAATTTTCAATTGCCTTGACCCGTAGGCCACAACTCTTCCTGTTTGCATCAAGACACACTCAAGTCCCTCCTTCGATGCATCACAGTACACCGAATAACCAACTCCCCTCTCAGGTACAATCAACACTGGTGCGCTAGTCAAATGTCGCTTCAACTCCTTAAACGCTGCCTCACAAGCTTCATTCCAAACAAAACGTGTCCCCTTACGAGTCAATCGTGTCATAGGCACAGCCAAACGAGAGAAGCCAAGTACGAAATGATGATAGTGTCTGGCCAAATCCAAAAAGCTCCGGATCTCAAAAATGTTCTTCTGTCGTTGCCAATCCATAACAGATTCTATCTTTTTCGGATCAACGGATACTCCTCCATGGGAAACAACATGCCCAAAAACTTGACTTTAGAAAGCCAAAATTCACACTTGCTCAACTTAGCATAAAGATGATACTCCGTTAAAAGCCCGAGAACGATGGCAAGCTGCGATTGGTGATCTTCTTCTGTACTCAAATATATCAAAATATCGTCAACAAACACCACCACAAACGTGTACGAAAAGCGGTCTTCGGAATGTCCTCACTCTGGACTCTCAGCTAGTGGTACTCCAATCTCAAGTCAATTTTTTAGAAACGCTTTGCTCCTCGAAATTGGTCAAACAAGTCATCAATTCTTGGCATTGGGCACTTGTTCTTCACAGTCACATGGTTTAACTTTCAGTAATCGATATACAATCGTAATGACCCATCCTTCTTCTGTGCAAACAAAGCCGAAGCTCCCCATGGTGACGTACTTGGACGTATAAAATCCAAATCTTGCAACTCCAGAATTGAATTTTCAACTCCTTCAATTCGGCCGGCGCAAAACGATACGGAGGCATAGAAATCGGTGTGGCACCTGGAATCAAATCTATTGCAAACTCAATCTCTCTCTTGGGAGGTAACTCCTCTGGAAACACATCCAAAAAATCTCGAACCACCAACGGCAACTCACCACGCGCATGTACATTCTCATCAAGAGTCAAACTAGCCAACAACGCATAAAAAGAATCTCGCTTCTGGAGTGCGTAAAGATAAGGCTCTAATGGTTCTCGGTGTTCTCCAAAGAACTCAAAACAACCATCACTAGGTGAACAAATACGGATCCAGCGCTTAAAACAATCAATCACAGCGTGATCGGTAGACAACTAGTCTATACTCAAGATAACATCAAATCTAGTCATGCTCAGTATAATGAAATCACAAGTAAAACGACGGTCAAGTATAACAAGCTCACAATCTCTACACACACGATCAAGTAGTGATCTCCCTCCAATAGGTGTCTCAACATACAGCGGTGGGTCTAACAAAATAGTCTCCAACTCCAAAGCACAAGCGAATGATGCAGCAATAAATGAATGAGATGCTCCAGAATCAAATAAAACTTTCACAAAAGTGTTGAATACGAGAAATGTACCCCTCACAGCCGACGGATCTAGACTCTGAGAAGTTAAAGATGCCACTGCAGAAGTAATGTTATAAGCTCTAGCAGGAACACGATGTCCTTGCATATACCCGCCTCCATGTCGAACAAAGTTCACAGGTGCATAGCCCCTTTTTCGGATTGAGAACCTTGAACTGAAATGACTTGGCGAAAATGGAATTGTTGTTATCGTTGTGGAGCCCTATGAGATTGTTGCCCCTGCCCTTGTCCTTGCCTCGGTTGCTGCACTGAGCCAACCTCACTATGCGTTCCTCCCCCTTGAGGAAAATTCCTCGAAATGTGATCTTCCTTGCCACAAGTGTAGCAAACTTTGGGAGGTACCGGGCACTGAGTACGAATATGACCTGGTTGGTTGCATTGAAAGCTCGGAGGCCTCGAAGTATTGCTCCACGAGTCCGATGCAATAGGTGGCCTAAGATTGAATGGCTTCTCTGAGATTGAAATTGCTCTCTTTGGCGCTTACGCCCTTAATTCCCAGAACTCCCCAAAGATGAAGAATAGTTAGGCATCGAACTCGACTGCCTTGGTTCCCAAACTCTGGAACCTCGTTGTGCCTCCTTGGGCAATTCAATGCTTCTTGCACATTCAACAAAGTCAGCAAAACTCATTTTGTGTTGGCTCACCACGCGCCTCTTAACTGAAAAATGGAGACCTCTCTCAAAATGCCGATACTTATAATCTTCCGGAGCCACGAGCTTCAGTGCAAATCGGGATAAGGTTTGAAACCTTGCAGCATAATCTGATACGGTCATGGTACCCTGTTCCAACCTCTCAAACTGCTCGTGCAATTGTTCACGATAGGATTCTGGAAAATATTGGTTCTTGAAGAGAACCTCAAAGTCTGCCCACGTCAACGTCTCCACATCCGGTTCATTGACCCTAGCTGATTGCCTAGCGGCCCTCTGTGTGTCCTTCCGTGACTCAAGGATCGACTCCCACCATTTGTTCGCCTCTCCCGTCAATTGACATGCCACAATATTGACCCTAAGGTCATCCTCTACTATCCTCAAAGCATTGAACAGTTTGCGGATTTCAGAAAGCCAATGGTCGGCCACGAGAAAATCACCACCTTCCCGCTAAATTGTGGTGGATTCAAGCGTCGAAACTCTGTCATGGCATCGATTGCTCGATTCCCAATATTGGCTCTTGCAGCCATGTTCAACAGATTAGTCTCGGCAAGCGCCACCACAAACTCTCTAGCAAACACACCCGGAGCAACCGGTGGTTCAACGTTTTGCTCCACTTCTTCATTCACCTCCTCTGCATGAGGAACCTCTCTTTGCTGACTCACAACGTCCTCCAACAGTATCTCACGATAGCGACCTCGGCCTCGGCTTCAGCCTCGGGGTCCACCTAATCTCACACCACGTCTAGGAGGCATATCTCTACAAAGTGCAAGGCACTAACAGCGTTAAACAATGACATAATACATGGCCAACGCCCAACACAAATATCCAACACAGCTTATCAATTCTACCTTTACTCATAAGAAATAGTTAGTACAATGTATATGAATGTCATGCACACAATCACACAAATGCCTTTTAAAAAATGCAGAGTTTTGAACCCATGAGACTCTAAGTCTCCCCACGGTCTCAAAGTATTCCAACTCATGCTTTGATACCAAGTTTCCACGCCCTGATTTCTCAATATAATAAAACACGATTTATCTTTCATAATTTCCGCTAACACCGTTTAATGATCCAAAATATTTCATAGATGTGATACCCAAAATGGTAATTGTCCAACAGTTTTCAAAAGAAAGGGACATTGCCGGCCCAAGATATGTACTCATGATCTCAAAAAGAGTAGAAAGTTCCATTTGTCATCAACCGAAATACAATAGAAGTTACAATACATCTTCCAAAATAAGTTCATAAAGATGTTAAATAACTTCTTCCATTTGCCTTTCAAAAAGATGTCACACCATGCACATCACTCACTCCATGCTATTCCTCCAGTACAGTACCTAAAAGATGGAAGGGTTGAGCTACAAGCCCAGTAGGAAAATCTATGCTACGTATGTGCATATGAGATGAATGACATGCACTATGAACATTATGTGCAAATGCGATACTTTCATGTGTTAAGCACTATAACATGAATCAAGGAACATACATGAGGAATTCTCTACAACATCTATTGTTCACCAATACAAGTATTACAACCATGTCCTACTACCAACTTATTGCCAAAAAGAGATACTAACCGAATACGATCAAGTAATATCATGATAAGTAATATCCTAGTACTTCTTGCAACGGAGGCTAGCCAAGTTGTCAAACCATGCCAATCAATAGTCGTAATTGGTGTCCTAGCACTTCTCCCAACGAAGGCTAGTCAAGCCAATTCATGGCATTTCCTACACATTTTCCGAAGGAAGCTAGATCCAGAGTTTTTCCTAGCACCACTCCCGATGGAGGCTAGCATTATACTTTTATCATGCAATAACTACTGTGCATATGTTATGCATATTCATATCATGTCTGAATTATATTGATGATGTTCCGTCATATCAACACAAACATACTAATAACCCGCGATCATGTCAAACTATCAAATAAAAGATGATTCAAGGCATAATATGAGACAACTACACTGTCAAAAGAGAATTTAACATCTCCGTCTGGACCCGTCTAGTCCCATCCAGACGCCAGGTTGTCTCGTCCAGATGCCCAAAATACTATCTCTCTGCCAAATTTCCTGGGCCAGCCGTCCGGATGCTTAGGTTTCCCGTCCGGATGCCCCTATGCGATCTGTAGATTTCTACGCAATTTTTAGATTTTGCCAACTCTCGAAATCACACCAAGGCTACAATATATGCATGAAATATGGAGTAAAAGACATCATATACACATAATGTAAGGTAGAAATCCCTACCTCAAGTTTCAAAATGGTGGATTTGATCAGTGGGTTTTAATGCCCTATCTTTGGTGATCCTCCAAGCTTCGAATCCGAACTTCCTGAGCACCAAATCCCGTTCTGTGTTCGATTCCACGTTAGGCACAATACAAGCTTCCTATACCTCGAAGGAATTTGATAATGGTGGAGTAGATTGGTGGTGAGGTTAGAGAGAAGGTGGAGCTTACTTAGAGAGAGAAAGAGATGAGAAAAATGGGGCTTCTCTTCCCTCCCCTAAACAAAAAATCAGATTTTAAGGCCCCCAATCTGCTCCCACGTAATATACCACAAAAAGAGATGCGTAGAAAATAAAACAAAATTCTCCGGGCTCGGGTCCTATAATTAAAATCTGAAACATATAATAATAAATCGAATAATTATCTCGTAAATAATTTTTCAAATAAATATTTTAAATACTCAAACATTTTCGGGTCCTTACAAGAGCTCCCAAAATCTCGCCTCAAGTGAAAAAGGTGCTTGAAAACCCCAAATATCCGCAAATGTTGAAGTATTAGTGGTAGATCTTGAAGGAATTTGGGTATAATCAAGAGAAATCAAGAGTTTGGAGGGAGGGTCTTGGTTGGGGAAGAAGACCCCCAGAGAGAGAAAGAGAAAACTCCACTTTTGAAAAAAGTTAGAACTTCCCAAAAAATTAAATTTTTCACTTTAAAAATGCGCGTCCAGATCTGACCGAAAGATTTGACTGGATGGTCCAGGATCTGACCGGTCAGATCTCCTTTCTGACCAAAAATTTTAAAATTTTCAGGCCAAATTTTTAGATCTGACCGAATTACCTGACTGGATGGTCTCAAACCTGACCGGTCAGATCTGGCCAAAACTCAAATTTTCTAGATCTGACCTGTTGGTTCCAGGATCTGACCTGATGGTCTAGAACCTGACCCGATGGTCCAAAAATCTGACCTGATTATTTTTCACCCCTTTTTCACTTTTCACCTCACCTCAAACCAATTTAATCACTCAATTTATGTCATACACTTCAATATGGATCAATTAATGACCTTTGGATCACATAACATGATGAAACAATTCGAGCCCTTACAAATTCCCTTGTTCCCTAGGAGGATGATAAGCTTGTTTTCCCGTGACATGTTGTGCTCTATGTAGTCTGAGATAGAGTACAGTTTGATATCCCCACTTGTTGAGATATCTTGTCTATTGTGATTAATACGCGTACGTAAGTTCATGATGAGTCCCACTAGAACGACTTTGACTGTTAAACGTGTTATAAGGATTTAGCATGGATATGATGCCGATTTATTGGTTAAGATGTGTTAGTGTGTAGTTACTATTCTATGCTTTAGTTACTCGTCAGTCTTATTACTGTAATGGATTATGGTGTTGACATCATAGACTATTATTTTCTCGTTAATTGCTGAATCGCATGGGATTTGTAGACTTACTTGGTATAATGTTGGACATTGGATTGTGAAACATGAATGACTGGCCTCCGACAGGAGATGCGCTAGTTATAGATTGTCTAGCTTCTATTCGGAAATGTGCTAATTAGCTTTTGTTATTTTCTAGCCACCATCGGGTGATCTGCTAGTTAGAGAGATACTCTTTGAATCAATATGAGTAGTGTGGATTGATTAATGTGAAGGACTTAGTGTGAGAACATCGTAAGTGTTGCGAAAGGAATGGATGACAACACATTAATAATGAAATCTAAAAATCTTAGGTCGGTCATATGAAATAATTGACAGGTTGAGAATACTATGAGTGACTATATTGGGCATGTATATTTTGGAATATCTTGCGCGAGTTCATACTTATGTTATTGTTTGGTGTTGTGCAGCATGCCAATTTATTTCATATGTTTATAATATTGGTGTAGATTTTTCTAATGGGCTGTGTAGCTCACCCTATCATTTTCGGGTATTCTACCAGGAGTTTACCATGGAGTGCATGAGATGATGCATCATTTTAGGAGGTATATCGATAGACTTCATGTAGTGTTTGCAAACTCATTTTGAAAGGTGTAATGATTTTTATCTATCCTATGTCTATTTTAGGATCAAATGATGTAAACGTTTAACTTTGATTTTTCATTAGATATATGTATCAGGCCGCGAATTGCCCCTTTTTATGTAATACTCTTAAACTTGGATTTGATAATATTTCCATGCTTGAAAAGATTTCGGAACTTCAGGCTTATCTTCGAGTATTTGTATGGTTTTAATTATAGTAAATGGTGATTATATATGTTTAAAATTGAGAGCATGACAGGATCGAATTATGCATGATTTGATGTATTTATCATGAGTTTTGGGTAGTTTAGACAAAGAAGCAAGAGTTGTCTGTGTCCTATTTGCGCAGAATAAAATTTGAAAAAGCAAAATAACAAACCAAAGCAATAACCTAATTTTTGAGAAATTTCGTTAAGATTATTCTAAGACTCTAAACTTTCTGGTATGTTTACTAAGAGTTGATTTATGTATCTTCTGTGTTGGGTTAAAATTTCAAAGCCTAACTCAAACTAAACAATTCTGCAAAAATCCGTGACTTAGCTGATATAAATTCGTAACTATGCAGGCTGCACAAATACGCGTTAAAAAGGCAGTGATAATTTTTAGCATGAGTATCGAAATTGCACATTGTTTATTTTGTTTTAAACTAGACAAACAGAACTTTAAAAATATGTATACGCTTATCTTATTTTTTCCTGAGCAAAATTAGTTTTTTTTATTGAAGTTACAGAAATAGTTTGATTATTTTAAAATGAAGTATCCAAATTTAAATCAACACAACAGTGTTGTCCAAACTCCATTTTTAACCTATCACCTTTCGTTGAAAATCTTGTGGAGTGTAATTTTCAGTTACATTGGTATTGATACCTCTATTTACAGATTATAACATTTTAAAATTGTTAAAATTGAATCTGACTATATAGCTTTGGCCACTCAAAGCGACCTCCTAAATCCAAAAAACTATTTTTTGCAAAAATAGCTTGTTTCTTGTTTTTCAATCTGATTTTGGATACTGTTCGTGTCTAGAAAAGAGAGTTACATGTTTGTGTGGTCATACATTGGTGATGTTTACTTTGGATAGGGTGTCTTTGTGATTCCAGTAGTGAAAGACCGTTAAAATCTTATCGAGGTGGAGATGTTTGGACAGACGGAAGGCGCCCATGAACTCGATACATGGTGGTTGGAATTGGGTAGGCCCACATTGAAAGACCATAAATACTATTGGAGTCGAGGAAAAGACATAGGTTTCTGCGTAGAGTGCATTGATCACCGATTTTTAAGGCATGAGTCTCATGTCATGTATGTGTTGCATTGGGCATGATATTATGGTTTATAGCTTTATCTTGCTTGTGTTGATATGATTGTATTTTATCCCATATTACCATGGTTGTTCTGTGTATTTCTACTCGAGTTTTAACTTATGTTGTTGTTAAAACTATTATTACAGGTAATGAAGCTAAGCCAGGGAATTAGGTTTTTGGAAGAGTTTTCACTGAAGTTCAATAATTTGGTTTTGTTATATATCTTATTCGTCATTTTTCAATTTATTTGGGCATTTGTGGGCCCATAGGATTTATTTGGAATTGGTAACGAATGGCTTTGAGATTTACGGTAAAATATAGATAAGTGTCTTCTTGTGACCAGTTAGGAAGGAGTCTTGGCTAGTCAAGAATGACTAAATTGGTTCAAGTCAAGATGTAAAAATTTAAGTCTACAAAAATGCACGGTTGACATGTTAATCTGGGTTATATCGCAAGACATAAAACAAGTTGGTATGGAATCGTGAATGGTATTATGACCAGTAAGCTTCAGGTCACACGACACAAAATAAATCAGTATGAAATTGTGACCAGTCAGGGTATAATTTTTAGCATAAAAGCTCAACATAATAGAAGTGTGACCAGTTAAGGGTCAAGTCTGACTAGTCACGAATTTCATCTTCTCCAAAATTTCTTGAGTTTTCTACCATTAAAGCTTCGTGAAACTTATGAATTTGATTCAAAACATAAATTAAAGAGAAGGGGTGGATCATTTAGCTTTAAATTGAAGAATGAAGTGAGGATTGTAGGTTGATTGAGCTTGAGATGTAAAGATAGAACTTTGATCTCTCTCTCTCTCTCCCTCTCTCTGTACTGTAAAGTGGTTATTCCTTTCACTCTCAAAGTTCTGAGATAACTTCAGTTCATGTTGGAGGACAAGAGGAGAATAGGTTGGATTTATAGAAGAGAGTTGGAGTGTGAGTTTGGACAAATTTGACAGGAAAAAATTAACATTGGTTTTGAGTGAGGAAGGATAAAAAGCTAGGGGCAACCATTGTTGAACAAAATGTTGTAGAGGAAGAAAGAAGAAATCTCATGGTTACGATCACCCATTGGGAGAGAAAAAGACCTTGGTCTGGTGGTTTTGGGGGAAGTAGTGGTTTTTGAGTTTATCAGTAGATTTTGGTGTAAAGAAAGAATCAACACCCAGTGGGGGTGATGATGAAAGGAAAGGAATTATCAAGTGTAAGTGAAACCATGGTAAGGAAGGAAATTATCTTGTGCGGTTGACATAATTGGGCGGAAAGAAATTTGCTATGGTGTGGTAGTGATAAAGGGAATGTGCATTGGTTTGATATACATGGTAATGCTTATGTGTACATACGTGCTACATTGAATAATTATTTATAATACAAATTTACGTATGTATATATGTATGCCACACAATATTTATGCGGTAAATATAAATATGTATGCCTTTCATTATGAATCAAATATGCAAAATGGTTTAATATTCGGAATAAATATTTGGAAAAGAAAAAAAACCTTTATAAAGGGTTTCAAATTAGGAACATTATTTTATGATGGAATTAAAAACAAAACCCTAACCCCGTCACTATAGCAACTACCATTTGATCACTACTATCGACAAAACTGTCGCCGACGAGTCAGGATTTGACGCTACCACAGTTATGCACTATAGTAACGTTGCTATGTTAGCACGCTACCTTCTACTGTGCTTGCAATTTTTTCTTCTTGCGATCTACAGTGATGATTATGTGATCTTTGGCTATTCACAAAGACTTACGATCTACAATGAATCTTTGTGATCTCAATCTACTATTCAGCTTGTGATCTGAACACAATTCTCTCGCCTGATGTCATTGTTAGTCTCTTGTATGTATTGATCGAATTCCTTGAGAATCAGTCAGTTTCTTTATTTGATATTCATATGGGTTTTAGTTGAATCTTGTTGGTCAGTTATCGGTCCAATTTTGTACATCATAGCGGTGTTGGGTACGATCAGAGTTTAAAAGCTAAACTTCTGCTCTTCCTTGGTAGACTTGTATAGTGAAAAAGTTGAGGCTATTGATTCTTTAGGAAACAGGTAACGGCTTGAATCTTGACAAAGTATTTTGCATGATTATAGCGTTTATGTCGCCAAACCTTGGTCGTTCGGGTTCGTGGATTGTTATCTAAGAAATAAAATGCTAAAATGAGAAATGATTAAATAAAGATAAGGCATGGTGTTGTGAATTCTTTCATCCATAATTTAGACATCAGATATCTTCTTTCTATCACTCAACCTAGAATAAGGTTAAATGTTCTTGGCCGAAAAATATAGCTATGAAAATCAGTTTTGAATCAACAAACGCATTTTCGGATTAATTTGAGTTTACAAATAAGAGGTCCATGCGGAGGACATTGACTCAAGTATTAGATACACCAAAGCTCGATGGCGATACCTAATCAAAAGATCAACACTCTGTTTTTGTTTTGGAAAATGAAAACTCGAATCGATCCATTAACAAGTTTGAAATCCGTTTGAAACCAAATATGCGTTGTAGGATGAGTTTGTTCCGAGACAAGTAGTCTAAATATGAATGACATCGACCCAAGTATTGGATGTACCAAAAGCACTTTGTGCACATCCAATCAAGGACTTAACACGTCATTTTAGTTTCAAAAGAAGAAATAATGGCTATTCTCCAGTAAGTTTTGAAAACCTTAATAAAAGATATCAAACATACCTATGTCATTGGATGAAAATCATCCTAAGACCAAGCCGAAAAACTTAGCCTACCATGGAAATAAAGATAAGAAACATGTAAGACATTAACATAAATATAACTTCATATTGAAATGAAACTGGAAAGAGACTTACAATACTTACTATTCTACTTCCTACTAAAAGAACTACTTACTATTCTACTTCCTACTAAAAGAACTACTTCCTATCTCTCCTTTCTCTAGATATATATCTAAAATTTGTATATCTCTCATTACATCAAAAGTCCTATTTATAGAGTTAGATTTCCTCCTCTTGAAGCAAAATATCTCAAACAAATCCTTGTTTAGCCACTAAGTTTTGCTGAAAAGGAAATTTCATAACATCATTCGGCCCTTGGTTTGTGTGAACTAACCTTATTTGATTGGCCCTCACAGTGGTTGAGATATTTCCCTTGGAAAGTGGTCCAAAAAATAGCTAAAAGATTAAAAAAAAATGGCTTGAAAAGTCAACAATAGTGTTGGTTTTCGAACAGAACATTCAAATGTTACTGATAAACATCCGAAAGTTTTCCTCATCCACTTCTGAATTCTTCAATTTGTCTTTCAAACATCAAAATGTAAGTAGAAAACAACCGGATGTTTCTTTTTTAATCAGAACATCCGGATATTTCTGATAAATATCTCAACGTTTCTCTCCTTTGTTCTTTTGACTTGAGTTTTCAACATAGAACATCCAGATGTAACTAATAAACATCTAGATGTTTCTCCCTTATGTATTTTTTACATTGACTTTTCAACATAGAACATCCAAATGTAACTGATAAATATCCAGATATTTTTCTTCTTTGTATTTTTGGCCTTTGGCCTGGTATCTTCCAAACATCCGGATGTTTGTGGTAATCATCCGGATCTTCTTGCTCTCTGGATTGTTGGGTTATTCTCGATTAGGCACATCATTTGAATGTTTTGAAGACTTCATCCAGATGTTTTAGCTTAGTTCGTCAACTTTGACAGCAACACTCCTTGGCTTTTTTGGATACTTTCTTACTTCCTTCCCGAGCCTTAATCATGTCAACACTTGGCTTCGACCTCGGAATAACGTCATCGATCATACAAAAGTCTTGAAGACTTCCCAGAATATCCTTTTAACTTATTTTTCCTACAACAAAGAGAAACGTAGTTTATGTGCAATATCAACCAAAAATCAGAATTAATTAACCATGTATGCAAGTTTAAAACTAATCCGCCAAATTAATAAGATATGCAAATTTGTGTGCTCATCAGTCGGTTTAATCAATTAGTTAGTTTCTTCATTGGGTTTCATTTTCTTTGTAAGGACCCTTATATTTAAAAATAATAAAATTCAAACAATTAATTTAAATCTCATATATCAAAAGTTCCCGCACAGTGATGAACGCGTACAGTTTATGCAACAAAAAGTTATGAAACCCTACTAGGCGAAACTAGGGTTCATACCTTCGAGATCTGTCTGATTTAATCTCGGTTGTCTTCAACAGTTTGATCTTGATGAAACTTTGAACACGGCTGGATTGATCTCGCTTGACTGACCTTGAGATCTTCTACCGTAATCCTATTGCACCTTAATCACGTACTGAGGGTGGGCTCAAAATCGTGATCTCTTTGTCTTCACAAAAACTCTCTCAATAATTCGATTATCAAGTTATATCTGACCTAGAAGGCATAACGATGTTTATATAGGCTACGATAGGGACCTCTAAGAGAAGTATGGGCTGGACTTCTTATATAATTCGGGATTCCTGGTCCAACCCGGATTAATTTCGAATTATATAAATTATAATTCATACCACTACAGAATTATAATTGCGCTCCCCTCCCATATCTCAAAATTATATTTTGAGCTCCACGTTATTAAATGCTTATTTATCTCCCCGCGTTAAGATTACAGATACCCGTTGATTAAAATAAATTACTAACAATTTATTTAATCAACATCTATAAAATTCCTTGAGACCTTCTACTTAACTTGTTCGTTATGTTGGATACTAATATCTACCTAGGTTTTGACATAATCGAAACTTATAAGCTTCCTCAAGAGGATATCATCAATCCCTATAAAAAAATGTGGATTCCATTAATAATTAATTGTTGTTTTACATTTAATATTGTGACCCAACTCATCGAGATTATTGGTGCACAAGACCTCACTCTATAATGAATCAAAGTCAACAACACTACATGTATACATCGATCAATTACCTTTGGATTAAGAGTACAAGCACACATAGTAACCATGAGATGTAAATTGGATTATATTGTCAGCATAAATGCAATTACCTCAAAATGGTCCTGTCTAGTACATACAAAGTGTACTAACACAGTGAGTTAAAACTATACCATTTTTCGTAGTCAAGACAGACATACTGAAACACTGTGTTATAGTCCTACTGGTGGTGTGTCCAATTCCACCTAAGACTGTGAACTAAAAACTTATATTCTACAAGAACTGATAATCTGATCCTCTGTGTGTAAGCCAAACTCGACACACCAGATTATCTACTATGTGGAATAAGAGACACTCATGCACAATATGATAAGATATAATGCAAACATTTGCCCATAAAGATTCTCATCAAGAAAGAAAATAATTGTTTAAATAAATAAAACAAATATTAATGCATTACAAAAAGTCATGATTTTTAGTATAAAATCCTAACAATTCTCGCACATGCTTCACTTTGTATTCTGTTCGCATACATATTTCTCACAAATGTGCATGCCATACGTACATTATATGTACATACATACGCATATATCTCATACATAATCCATATACGTGTAACATACATACATATATTCTTACATGATTATAAATGCATATGTATATGATGATTTCATACATATTATACACCTAATATATAAGATATATATACATATAATACACACATCAATCACACACAGATGACTATATATGTATATATACATATATAACATATATATACCAATATGACCTACCAAACCCAACCTCACAGCCCACCCTTTTTGCTCCTCTCCCCCTCCATGCCACCTTAGCGAAACCTCGCATCAAACTTTACCTCGTCCCCTACCTTCTACCATGAAGCACCCTAACCCCTCCTTCACGCCATTTGCCTCATATAAGAACCCTCCCCTCCTCCCTTGCATCACACCTTCATCAGTCACAAGACAGAGAGAGAGAAAGAGAGAGAGGGGGGGGGGGGTGTTTAGTGTCAATAGAGAGATCAGTAACTACAGCCAAAGGAAGAAAACCCCATGTCTTCCAAATTTTGGTTCAACCCTCTTTTTTTTCCCTCACACTTCAACTTACCGAGATTTAGAGAGAGAATTCTAGGAGAAGAAGAAGAAGAATATAGAAGAAGATTGGAGGAAAAAGCAGACAATTGAGCAAACCCACTAATTCCATTGCAATTCATCTCAATCCATCATTTTCCCACTTTAATTCTTCAAATTCATGTATGTGACCTTACTCTTGAATCCCAATTTTAATGGTTAGGAAACTTAAGCGCTTAATCTAGCTCCAATGGAGAAAACCCAAAGAAAATAGAGGAAGACAACTGAGCATCCGAATGAATCAATCTCATCCAACCAAATGAGTTGCATCCCTGTACTTATATTTGCCTTAGAAAAACCATATTTCTTCTGGATGACTACAACACCCAACCAAATGAAATCACTCTCTGTATCCTATTTTGTCTTGGAAGCCCCCTATGCCAACCGAATGGCCTCCTATAACCTAACCGGATGAACTTACTTTTTGTGTATCAATTGCACTATTATTTCAAACTTCAACTGGATGAACTAAAAGCATCCAACCGGATGAGTTCGACCTTTGAAATTCATTTTACCTTTCAAAAGACAACCTTCATCTTGATGACTTGAAATCATCCAACCGAATGAACTTCCCTATTGCTTTCCATTTTGCCGTAGAAACCTATACTTTAACTCGTTGACCTAAACCATCGAACCTGATAAGTTTCATCTCACCTACTTTTGACTTAGAAACTATACCTCACCTGGATCCAACAAGAAGAACTTTCCCATTAAATCCAATTTTTGCCTGACAAACTTATACTCCAACCAGTCAGAACACCTACATGATCCGGAACACCTTCACACCCTTACATAACGTAACTTTCAAAGATCGTATCGATATTCTATCTCATTTAGACGTTATTTTCATTCTTGATCTATGACTCCCACTAACTTCATTACATTATGCCATTGCTACTACATGTTCATTGTTAGACAAATCAATCACATGATCATACTTGAAAGAACAATCTTCGTACTTCAAACGTTTAACCATAGAGGAACACAATCGAACTTTGATGCACGAAAACATAGTCCTAGGGATTGGACTCTTATAGTATATCCAAATCGTCTATTAAATTGTTTGTGAACTGTTTATTCTGTCAGCATCTCGATCGTTGTAAACAACAGACTCTGACACGCTTGTTGATCTGATGATGGATAACTACTAATGGTGTTAGTGTTCCAGTCCTTGTCAACGACAGACTCTAATATGCTTAATGATATTATCGATTGACATAACGAATATTTGTTAATGCTATCGGTGTCCCAATCGTTGTAAACGCCGGACATTAATATGCTTAATTATTGGTTGGTGTTATTGGCATCCCGAGCATTGTGAATGTTGGACCCTGATATGCTTGTTCTAATAACGTTGCAATTGTCGCGTACATTGGGCAACACTGTTAGCGACTCTCGACTCATTATGGGCAACGTTGCCAGGACTCGAGTGTGACTAATAACATAGTAATTATCACCTATATCGGGCAAGCTTTTAGCGACCCGTGATTAATTACGGGCAACGTTACGAAGGCCCAAATTTTGAGATATTGACATAGTAATGTTAAAGTCGATGACATGAGATTAATATCTAGGGATATGATTAAACATCTGAGACTTCGATGAATCTTGAGATTAGATTAAATGAACAAAATTCAAATAAAATTCAAATTTCACATATGACATTTAAGGACACAAACATTTATATCGTTTAAATTTTCACACTTAGGTATTATTGCTTTAATATCAATTGTGAATATCATTTCATCTCATTTGTTGTCTTCAATATTAAACAAATAAAACTAAAGGGTAGGATAACTTACTGATCATCATATCACATGGTGCATTATTCTTTGCCCTTGGCATTTCACGTTGGGTACCAAAGACGGCGGTGAAAGACTGGAGCACCTGGTCCACGACAACATCAATATTGAAAAAGAGGCTGTCCAATCATAGTTTACTTAGAATAGAATTAGAGCTCTGAAATCTCAACTTAAAATCTTTTGTTTTTGGAAAAATATCTTTTGAAGGACTTTACCTTGGTATTTCTTATTTTGTAATCGCAAAGAATATTTGAGTTTACCTACTTTTCTGTTGAATTAGCATGTCTGAAATTCAAGACGTTATATTCTTAGTCGATATGTGTTTATAGTGATCAGTTGATAGGTGATTTTTGGTTGGTTGTTGTTGGTGGCTTGTATTTTAAACTGAGTGTTGTGGTTCTACTCATTACTATTCTATAACTTATTCATGATCAGTGTGAGTTCTGTCTCTAGTAGATTCGGTTCTTCTTTGAACCATGGTCGTGATTGCGAATATGGGCATGAGTCTGGATTAGGTGGTCATGGTACCAAGAAGCCATCTATATACTTGAGCGGTAGACAACTATGAAGGCAGAAATGTCTCTCCATGATAATGGCACTCGGGAGTCAGTTTCTCTCGAGTAAAGAAAGTCTACTATCGTCTTTTGCTGGTTTCTACTATCAAATATCATCCAAAGAGATCCATTGAGCAGTATAAGGCTCGTCTTGTGGCCAAAGACTATAGCACATATGGTGTTGATTAGGTCGAGACTTTCTCTTTTGTGGCCAAGATTAGTTCTATTTGGATACTTATTTCTGATCTTGGTACTCTGGTTCGCCCTTGTCTTGGTCGGATGTCGAAAATACTTTTGTACATGGTGATGTTTCAGAGAAAGGGTATATGGAGCAATCTTCCGGTTTGTTGCTCAAATAGTGGGGTTTTCAGTGTATTGACTTACAAAATCCTTTATGGTTTGAAATAGTCCCTCCAACCTGGTTTGGCAAATTTAGTGATGTTGTTTATAGTTTGGTATGTGTGACTCTCATTCTGATCACTCTGTCTTGTATCTATCATCACTAAATTTGATATGTTGTTAATATTATTATTTTTGGGGATGATCATCAAGATATTGATGATTTGAAATAATTCATGAACTATCAGTTTCATACCAAAGATTTGGGCAAGTTACGCTATTTCTTATGCCACACCCTCATTTTTCAATATATCATTATCATAATTTGTCATAAATAAAACCTCACGAAATCTCAAAAAATTAACCCATAAGACCAAATCATTTCCATACATAAAGCAACATCAAAAGTTGAGTTTAGAAGTGTTACATCAGAATGGGCTCTTCCCGACCCATTACATATACCAAAATGGATTTTCAAAGTTAAAACGTTAACATTGTTTTTCAAACATTCGAAATAAATTGAAAGTACGTTACATTACATCTTTTTCAAAAAGTAATAAAGATGTTGGGTAACTCCCACTATGGCCCTTCAAAATCATGCATCACCACACACATGTCACACACGCCATGCTAAGTCTGTGGAAAGGTACCTAAAAAATAATAGGATGAGCTTACAAAGCCCAGTAGGAATGTATATGCCAACAATACATGAGTAGGACATGACATGGCTTATGAAGTGAACAATTTATAATGATATAAGCAACTTATGAAGCTAAACCGACACAATCAAATATATCCACGTTCACAAGTTGATCTCATAACATTGCAATGCATTCAATTCGCTTCATTAAGAGTTCCATCGTATCATACTTTTCGTTCAGTTTTAATCTTCAACACCGGCACCACACTCGAAGGCGGCCAAACATGATCTATCATCTTACTAGTGCAATTCTCTCGGAAATCTAGAGAATTTTCATAACTAGCACCACTCTCCAAGAGAAGCTGGCATTGATTTTTATATCCCTAGCACGTCTACATCTAGAGGCTAGACAACAATTCGTTCATCACTAGCATATCTCCTCACGAAGGTGAGACCATAATGCATCGTGTCAAATAAATATCACAATTTATAATGTCATACTTATCAACTATCGCCCATTATTCACATCGTCCAAATACAAATAAAAAAATTGAAAATCACGCGTCGTATCTCAAGTCAAAGTCATATTCACTAACATTATAACCAAATAAGATTTTCACTAAACAAATGAGAAAAACCCGTCATTGGGTAGAATGACAACCCATTAAAAAAGGAATTTAGTGAAACACTTATTGAAGAATCACGTAGTTGAACAAATCTCGAGGAAACCCCATAATGTGATGAATAGTGGCCAAAATCTTAGATAGCAAGCAAACTAAGGAATATGGGTCAAAACAAGACACAAATCCATAAATCGAGAAGAAAACATCCCTACTTTAAGAGAATAGCTCCAAAGCTTGAGCTTCAAAGCCCAAGCTTCAATGGTGGAAGAAGAGCTTCAAAAGAAAACCCCTTCAAGTGAAAGTGTGTATCCAAGCTCAAAATATTATCTAATGTTAAGATATTAGTGATGGATCTTAAAGAAAAGTGGAAGGTTTGTAGAAGAATCAAGAGTTTTGAATGGGGTTTTGGTGGAGAAAAAGACTCCTAGAGATAGAGAGAGAATGAGCCCTTTGTTGGGAAAAAGTTAGATCCCCTTTTAAAAATCTAATCTGCCCATTTTTAATACACAAAACGCGCATAACAGATCCTGATCAGATTAGGCGAATGGATGGTCCAAAACCTAACAGTCAGGTTTTGCCACTGACTCAAAATTTTAAAATTTCAAAATTTCATGTTCAAATTACAAGCATGACCGGATCAGGTGATCGAATAGTTCAAAACCTAACCAGTCAGGTTTAGCCACTGACCAAAAATTTTAAAATTTGACTGGATGGTTAAGGAACCTGACCCAATGATCCTGGGGCCTGAATTGATGGTCTCCCACCCCTCCTTCACTTCTCACTTTACCTCATTCATATCCAATCGCCCAATTTACACAATACGTTTCAATACAAAGTGATTAAGGACATTCTTAGCATTAAAATAAAACAAAAAAAATTTTCCCTGGCCTTTACATCTTAGATATATTGAGGTGGCAAGATTCAAGGATGGAATTAATCTGTCAAGTATGTATTGGATATTCTGGAGGAGGCTGGATTATTAGAGCCTCGACCTATGGAGACACCTATGGATCTAATGTCAAGCTTTGTGTTTATTACAGAGAGCTTCTTACTCATCTGGACTAGTATCATCGCTTGATTGGCAAGTTGAATTACCTCACCATTACTCATCTTGATATCTCATTTGTTGTTAGTACCAAAGTTATCAATCTCGTACTGGCGAGCTTACCGGTTTTGTTACCGGTACCGGTGTGTACCAACGTACCGTTTCGGATTGATCGCTAAAATTAATATACATATTTTAAATAATATATTTTAACAAAAAATCATACTAAATATAAAAATAAAGCATCACAATTTAAAAATAAATCACCAAACATAAAAAAAGGGATGATTTTAGCCTCAAATTAAGCCTAATTATCCAAAAAAATATTAATTGATTTTTTTAATTTTTTTAAATACAGACTGGTACCGTACCGTACCGTACCGACCGGTATTGGCCAGAATAGCCCGAAACATACCGAAACAGCCTAGAACAGGACGAAACAATTGCCGGAATGGTACTTCGGTGGTCCGATACCGTTACAGGGGCGGTACAGGACGTACCGACTAGTACGGGACGGGATTCACAACTTTGGTTAGTACAGTTAGTCAGTTTATGTTAGCTCCTCGTCTTCTGCAATATGAAGCAACTCTTCGTATATATGGTTAAGTATCTTAAGGCCCATCCTGGACGAGGTATATTTTGTCGATCTAATGGTTATAACACTACAACAAAATTGGTCTATAACAATGAAATATTTTCGTCTAAAAAATGACATTTTCGTCGCTAAATCATTAGGCGACGAAAATTTTCGTCGCCCATAGTTTCATGCAAAAGGTCATGGCGACGAAAAGTGCAATTCCTCGCCTATGTATTAAATTGGCAACAAAATTTTTTGTCGCTAACTATCGTCATTCGTCAAGAATTTATTTTCGTCGTTAATAGCTAGATTTTTAGACGATTCAAAACAAATTATCCAGAAATGACATTATCTTCCCCTTCCTAGGATTCGAACCTTAGACCTTCACCCCACTAATACCTTATGTACACGCTCTCTGACCATTGCGCCAAACACAATATTCGTAAATTATTTATAATATTTAATATTTAACATATGTTTAACATCTTTTTTTTAAATATATGTTAAACATAATCTCTCTCTCTCTCTACTCTCTCTCTCTCTCTCTCTCTCTCTCCACTCTTTATCTCTCTCTTCTTAGAACATTAATTCAAAATTATTACACTCTCAATCTCTCTCTCTCTATCTATCTCTCTCTCTTTAATGTGTACATATATTTGTGTGTGTATATATATATCGTCACCGAAGTGGTACCTTTGACAATGAAATATGTCTTTCCGTTAGCGACAAAATTATATTTTTCGTCTCTAAATATGTTATTTCGCGACAAAATATATATTTTTCCTCGCCAAATATATCCATGTGACAAAAAATTATATTTTTCGTCACCAAATAGGTACTTTGGGTGAAGAAATATTATTTTATCTCTAAATATGTCATTTTGCGAGTAATATTTATTTCCCGCTCAAAAAATACCTATTTGGAGACGAAAAATAAAATTCGTCGCCACATGTATACATCTGGAGAGGAAAAAAAATTTCATCGTCAAATAACATATTTATCGACGAAAAATAAAATATCGTCGGTAATGTTGTACTTTTTGCGAGTAAAATAAATTCCTCGCAATTGTTTTAAAAAAGATGACAAAATATTGTTTTCATCGCCATATATACCTATTTGGTGACAAAATTATATTTCGTCTTTTGATTTCGTCGCCATAAACTAAATGGTTTTGTTGTAGTGTTATCAACGTGTGGAGACCTTTACTAATGCTGATTGGGAAGGATCAGTACCATCAGATAGATGATGAATGACTAGTTGTTGTACTTTTATCAATGATAATCTTGTTAATGAAAGAGCAAGAAACAAATGTTCGTTGCGAGATCTAGTGCAGAAGCTGTGTATAAAGCCACAACTGACATTACATGCGAGATTGTACACGTTCGGTCTTTACTCAAGGAGTTAGGGTTTAGTGCACAGTTGTCCATACCACGTAATGTGATAATCAGACAATAATTCATATTGCTTCGAATATCGTATTTCATGAAAGAACAAAGTATATTGAACTGGATTTGTCATATTATTTAAGAAAAGATCGAAGATGGTGCATGCCTTGGCTACTCCATTGGTATCTACAGTGGCTCTCCTAGCTAATATTTTTACTAAGATATTTATTCAAGTCACGATTAGAGTTATTGTGTAATAAATTAGGACTTGTTGATATTTATTTTCCTGATCGAGGGAGAGTATTAAATAAATATGTTTATTATTATGTTGTGAGGTGTGCGGATAACCTAATTCTTTTGTACTCGTTCTCTACATAAATGAATAGTATGTGTATAACAGGGTAATCAAAAATCCTAAATACATTTTTCATCTTATAATGTTCTTGTGCTCAGGCCTTTGTACAAAAACTCATCTCAACCGTTCAAAAAATGAATCATCACGCTCGAAGAAAACGAAGAAATTGCTTCTCCTCGATTAAAGTTACTCTGAGTCCACAAGGAAAGGGTTAATACTGAACAAAAAGGGGAGGACACAAGGATCCAATTGTTGAGAAAGATTTACATAGGCTGACATTTGTTTTTGTTGTGCAAAAGTGCAAACTGCACTTTATCCTCTTGCATGTGCTCCAAAGTATACTTACTCCAACATACTAGGATTCAAGATTCAATGACTGCAATTCCTCGTAATTATTATCCGTTGAAGAAATTTTCAAGGAGGAATTATGAAACCTAGCTTGACAAAAAGCTGGTTGAACAGTAGTAGTCAGTGACCTGCAGGCACTATCCCCCCTACCTAGTAGAAAATACACTTTGCACATCTAATCTATTATCAATTAATTCTCATTAGCCCTTAAACTTTAGATGTTATGTATGGTTTGGGTCTTCAACTGTTCAATTTTTGTAGATGTGATCCAAAATGGCAACTAACGCAAAGGCTTCTAGTGGCAAACTTGTGTTGCGTACACTGAGTTGAGAGGTCCGAGTAGAATGTCTAATGTATAAAGCATCAAACTCTAAACAATTATAATACTTAAGGCCGATGAAGAAATAGTTTCCATGTCATGTGGCATTTGCTTGGGAAATTTGGACGATAATTTTCAAAATTTACCAAATTTAATGTGGTTCCTAACCTATTGAATGATTTAGTAGATTCAAATTGTTAAATATCGCTCAATTAGTTGCTGGGAAGTGTCGGTGAGTCGTGACCTATGTGATGTTTTTTTTTTGCTCAGCAAATAAAATCCCATTACATGGTTTGAGGACACACGGACACAAAACCCATGGTTCACTCTTGTAACCTACTCTAGCACGTACATTCCTATTATACTACCGCCCCATGATTCAGTTGGTAAGGATCCAACTGGGATCATTTTGATAGCTGCTCCCTGAAGAACACGAGCATGGTTATTCGCTATCCAACCGTGAAGAACAGCTTGGATTTTTTCGACCATGGCTCATTGCGATCCACTTCCTATTCAGGTATGCTCTGTCCGCCCTGATTCTGCTTTGTTCTTCTATGACAAACTCGTGTATACCGGATTACTGATAACTCTTTTTAAACACCTCTTGATTTCCTCCACCGACTATTCCTTGAGCATGTCTTTGCTTTTGACCCATGTAATTGCCCTAATTTTTATAATTTCCTCAACCTCCCCCTCATTCATCTCTTTGTTGTTGAAGCAATTCTCATTCCTAGCTAACCATACTGACCATATGGATCCAGGTTGAGGAAAGAGGATAGAAACAAGCTTCCCACAATAACATGTGAGAATTACATATGGGCATTTGGGTAAATAATTAATTTTTTGTAGGGATTTTTTACCCAAAAAATCCACTTGCAACGGAAGCACAATCACACTAAAATAATATGCACAAATCAACAACACAAAGAATAACAAGCAATTTTCGTGGTTTTTCCTAACTCAGAGGTACATCCACAGAAGAAAGAAAAATTTCCACTATCGTAAGGCTTTCAAGGGTTAACAAAGTGCTCATAACTTACATCCACAACCCTCTCCAAAATTGCTACCAAGGAGACGGAAAGGCTGCTCCAAATCTGCTTCAAAAGGGAAGAAATATGGCTGCCCTTTTTCTTCCTTTTTTCACTGTAGCAACTAGTAGCCCACCACTCACAATCTCTCCCCCTCTTCTTTCACTGTACTCATGATTCAATGCTCCTATATTTCTCTTTTGTTTTTCTACACTGCCGGCTCTCTATCTCCTTGAAGTCCAGCCGAGAAAACCAAAAAATAAGAAACCCTAAAGCCCTCTTTTTAACTCTTTTGTGTAAAAACTTTCACCAATTTTTTGGCCAACAAAATTAATAGGATGGACCAAACAAATGACAGGCTTAATTTCAATTTCATGGGCAACCCAACATTTTTCTGGAAAACTAGCTTATGGTTGTGTAATCTTTAATTAGCTTCAAATTGAATATATATATGGTGGCGTTTGTCACGACTTGAGCATTTTATCAAACACTTGGTATGCATCATCCCATCTATTGCTAGAAATTCTAGGAGTCTCCGGAAGATTCTAGAGTCCCCCAGAAAGGAATGGAAGCTTGGAGGATATTCTAGAAACATTCTAGAACCATCCTTTAGAATAGTCTAGATTCTTGTACATACTTCTAGACCTTGTAAAGATAATTGTAGAGAATTCTAGAATAGATGAGTTGAGAAGATTCTAGAGCATGTTCTAGACTTCTCCCAAGTTGTATAAATAGGTGAGGGCCTCATTTGCCCAAACCACCTTGAGAGCTTGTAATCTTGAAGTTCAATAGAGAGAGCCTTCTTCTTCAAACTCTTGTGCTCTTGTTACTTGTTGTTCTTGGCTTACTTAGGTGCAAAGTAGGCAGGCATAGCATCTAAGGCCGCATGGTTGGCTTGAAAAATTCTAAAGCCGTGACAGTTGGTATTAGAGCTTGGTTACGAAGGCGTCGTAACTAAGGAAGGAAGAGCACTATGTCGGAGATCTTGAACGAGGAGACCCGAGGAAGGGACGGGAACACTAAGGCGAGGAAAGACAAGTCTCGTGATGTCATGAGTGCTATGGAGACCAGGGTGGTGGAGGTGCAGGTGGCCGTTGCTGACGTGAAAGAGCGGCTTGATCGATTGGAGCAAAACATGGAAGAGCTCGATGGCAAGGTGGAAAGCCATGTGACCGAACCGGCAAGAGTGTGCGTCGTTAGGGCGCCGGCCCGAGTCAGTGGTTTAATTTCTTAAAACAGGACTTTCCTCAAGATATTTAAAAACGAGTATAATGGATAGTCCGGAGTATCGATCCACAGGGAAAAGAACGTTGGATTCAAGGATTTCGCAAATTGGTTTTTTTTCGACATTTCGGACGTCAACTTCAAAGTTTGTTTGGTGTGGTTAACAATGATATTAACTAAGTGAGAGATTAAAACTAGATTAAGGAGTGGGGTTAAGTCCTAAAGTTTGGTTCATTCAATTCTTCCGTCGGTCTATCTCTTCTCCTTATAACTCAATCTAGCCCCCGGTCTCGGGTTTTAGATCGGAAAATACTTCGATGAAAATCAGGATTTTAATTCATAAAATGGTTTAATGGATTCTTTCAAGTTCAAGAAAATGAGATCAAAAGATGAAGGACATCGATCCAAGTATTAGATATACCAACTCTAAGGATGGCTATAGCTAAGCAAGGACTTAACTCTTCATTTTTGTTTCAATAGGAAGAACTTAGAAAGATCCATCAATGGGCATTAATACATATGGAGAAGATATAGACCAACATGGTTTTGAAATAAACCTCACATTTAGACTTAACCCACACTAGTTTAGCTACTCATATTTACCATAAACATGATAGAAGTAAGAGAAAACATGATTAACAAACTTATCTAAAGAGAAAAGGAATGATCTAGCCAAAACTAAACTAGAAATCTCTAAGAGAATCAGATTTTAAGGTGAGAAATGCAATACTAATGGAAATATAAAAGTAACTCTTACCAATACTTGAGTGATTCCAAGAATACAAGAATTCACAAGAGAATAACACTAAAAGATTAACAACTTACTCAAAACTTGAAGAACAATGCAAGAAGAACAAAATATCCTAAGGCAAAAGGAGGCAAGAGCTCTCAAAATCTGATAGAATTCTGTATATTCTATGTGTAATGTGTGTGTGAGAGCCTTTGCCAAAGAAATAACAACCTACAAAATATCCTAATTAATCTAGGTGAAAATACAACTCTACCCTCCATAATGGCATAATAAGAAGCTTCTTATTCCATTCTCTAGGCTAAAAGCTTTCTTGTCCCCTGATTTGGCACAGAAATTGATGTAAAGTGGTCCCACAAGAATCTGCTGGAATTTGGGTCTCTACCAATAGGAGTGAATCTCTACCGGTAGAGAGACCTTCTGTCTTTTCTAGTTTCCTTCTTTCTACCGATAGGACTGACCCTCTACCGGTAGAGAACCCTACTGTCTTTTCTGGTTTTCTTCTCTCTACCGATAGAACTGACCCTCTACCGGTAGAGAAACCTTCTGTCTTTTTCTGGTTCCACTTCTACCGATAGAGACTGATCCTCTACCGGTAGAGAAACCTTCTGTCTTTTTCTGGTTTCATTTCTACCGATAGAGACTGATCCTCTACCGGTAGAACCTCTTTGAGTGGCCTTGATTTCTCCTTCTCTACCGATAGGACTTGATTCTCTATCGGTAGAGAAACCTTCTGAGTTAATTTTCTCGGCCTCTTCACTTTCCACTCCAACTTCACTTCCGTCATTCCCAGGCCTTTTCTTGGCTCTTAAACAAAGCCGTAATTGATCCGAGCCTTT
Organism: Arctostaphylos glauca; assembly: GCA_019985065.2. NCBI lineage: Eukaryota > Viridiplantae > Streptophyta > Magnoliopsida > Ericales > Ericaceae > Arctostaphylos > Arctostaphylos glauca. The sequence goes on along the minus strand of JAHSPW020000014.1, from coordinate 3,480,907 downwards.
GGTTCGTACTTGGGCTTTACAACACTCCTTTAGCGCTCGGAAACCTGCAAAGAGGAAGTGACATCTATGCGTGCAATATTAAGTAGAACAATGATAATATCATGTGCTAGGATGCTAGAATGGACATATTGTGTCACTTTAATATACACTTTGGTGTGATCAACACCATGTGGAGGAACTTCGCGAATCCATGCTAGCTACTGTCGACACCAACACCCACGCACTACGACAAGAGGGCTATGCTTTCCAAGCTAAAGTGTTGGAGGCCTTGTCCAATCTCGAAGAGAAGCTTGACACCCAACTTCAAGAGTTGAAGGCGGGACTAGAAGAAACAAGGGCAGATTGGGCCATGTGCAAACGTGCTGTGGCTAGCGGGAGCGTGTCAACCCACACAGTGAGTTACTCTCAAAGGATTGAAGCACCCAAGCCCAAGGAGTTTGATGGCAAGTGTGATGCTAAGGAGATTGACAACTTCTTGTGGCACTTGGAGAGGTACTTTGAGGCATTGGGCTTGACCGACGAAATGGCTAAGGTAAGGACTGCTACTCTCTACCTCACCAACCTTGCTGCGACTTGGTGGCGCCGTATGCATGCCGAAATAGAAAAAGGTACTTGTGCCATCAAATCGTGGGAAGAGTTTAAAGCAGAGCTTAAGAGGCAATTCTATCCCGAGAATGTGGCTCAATTGGCTAGGAAGAAAATGAAGGAATTGAAGCATAACCGTTCCATTCGGGAGTATGTTGAGGAATTTTCAGGGCTTATGCTTCAAATCCCAAATATGAGTGAAGAGGATTTGCTTTTCAACTTCATGGGTCTTCAATTCTGGGTGGCCCAAGAACTACAACGTCGTGGTGTTCAAGACATTTCGACGGCACTCACCATAGCCGAGACATTGATAGAGTATAAGAAAAGCGATTCTTCTAGCTCAAAGAACGTAAAGGTTGGCCAAGTCAAAGGTGGGGGAGACAAAGACAAGCAGTTCCAACACAAAGAAGGTGGAGGCAAACCACCCAAGGGCAAGGAATGGAAGAGGGACTACAAGCAGTATGGCAAAGGTGAGTCCAAGCCTAAAGATAACTGTTTCTTGTGTAATGGTCCCCATTGGGCTAGGGATTGTCCAAAGAGGAAAGTTCTTAATGCCCTACTAGAGGAGCAAGATTCTCAAGAAGAGGAAGCCAACATGGGATGCTTGCAACTACTCAATGCCCTCAAAGACAATCCAATGACGGCTAGCAACAAGGACAAGTCATTGATGTATGTGGAGGGTACCATCAATGGCAAGACCACCCAGATCATGGTAGATACGGGGGCCACTCACAACTTCATCAAGCGGGAGGAAGCAGATAGACTTGGTCTCAAGTTGGAAAAGCGGCAAGGATGGTTGAAGACGGTGAACGCAGAAGCCAAACCCCTTGATGGCGTAGCTCGTGGAGTTGAGCTACACTTGGGTACTTGGAGCGGAAAAGTGGATTTTTCGGTAGCACCATTGGATGACTTCCGCATTGTCATGGGGATGGAGTTTCTCAAACAATTCAATGTTGTGCCACTACCTCGATACAACTTGGTGTGCATCTTGGAGGGAGGCCCGTGCATGGTCCCAACGGTGAGCAAGCCTAGCGCAGGTATCAACCTTCTCTCTACTATGCAAGTCAAAAAGGGATTCACAAAGGGAGAGGTGACCTACTTGGCTACTATCCGAGGAGAGGACGATGGGGTAAGTACTCTTTCTGATGACTTACCGAACGGGATATCTAGTGTTCTTGAAGAATTCAAAGATGTCATACCCCCCGAGTTGCCAAAGAGACTTCCACCTAGGAGGGAGGTGGATCACAAGATTGAGTTGGAGCCGGGAGCAAAACCACCCGCCATGGCGCCCTATCATATGTCTCCACCAGAGTTAGCGGAATTAAGGAGACAACTCAAGGAACTATTGGATGCCGGTTTCATCCAACCTTCTAAAGCACCGTATGGAGCACCAGTCTTGTTCCAGAAGAAACAAGATGGGTCACTTCGGTTGTGTACTGACTACCGAGCTCTAAACAAGGTAACCATCAAAAACAAGTATCCTATTCCTTTGATTGCTGATTTATTTGATCAATTGGGACATGCTAAGTACTTTAGCAAACTCGATTTGAGATCGGGTTACTATCAAGTGCGAATCGCGAACGGGGATGAGCCGAAAACAACTTGTGTGACTCGCTATGGGTCTTACGAATTTCTTGTGATGCCCTTTGGGCTCACCAATGCCCCGGCCACATTTTGCACCTTGATGAACAAGATATTCCACCCATACTTGGACAGGTTCGTGGTTGTCTACCTAGACGACATTGTCATCTACAGCCACACTATTGAGGAGCACATCGACCACCTACGAACCGTGTTCAAGGTGCTAAAGGAGAATGATCTATATGTCAAACGAGAGAAGTGTTCCTTCGCGAAAGATGAAGTTCACTTCCTGGGCCACAAGATCAAAGGGGGGAAGCTTAGCATGGAGGAAGGAAAAGTGAAGGCTATCAAAGAATGGGATGCCCCAACCAAGGTGACGGAGCTTCGGTCATTTCTTGGGCTTGTCAATTATTATCGACGGTTTATCATGGGCTACTCATTGAAGGCAGCCCCTCTCACCGACTTGCTCAAGAAGAACAAATCATGGGAATGGACTATCCAATGTCAAGATGCCTTCAAAGCATTAAAGGAGGCAATTACGGAGGAGTCGGTTCTAGCCTTACCGGATTGCACAAAACCATTTGAGGTACAAACAGATGCTTCCGACTTTGCTATTGGAGGTGTTCTTATGCAGGAAAGACATCCTAGCGCTTATGAAAGCTGGAAGCTCAATGACACAGAGCGCCGATATACGGTCCAAGAGAAGGAGATGACGGCTATCATCCATTGCTTAAGGACATGGAGGCATTACTTACTTGGAGCCAAGTTCGTGGTGAAGACGGACAATGTGGCAACGAGTTACTTCCAAACTCAAAAGAAGTTGAGCCCAAAGCAAGCACGTTGGCAAGACTTCTTGGCAGAATTTGATTATGTTATGGAGTACAAACCTAGCAAAGCAAATCTAGTGGCGGATGCGCTAAGTCGGAAAGCTGAGTTAGCCGCCATTGTCAAGTTCCATGGAGTATTGGTGAACTTGATAAAGGAAGGCTTAGACCATGACCCATTGGCAAAATGCTTGATTGCTCTAGCCAAGGAGGGCAAGACAAAGCGATTTTGGGTAGAAGATGGCCTTATCTACACGAAAGGACGGCGTATTTATGTTCTAAAGTGGGGAAATCTACGGAAGAATTTAATCAAGGAGTGTCATGACACCAAGTGGGCCGGTCATCCAGGACAAAGACGTACGCGGGCAATCTTGGAAGCCACCTACTATTGGCCTCAAATGCGGGATGAGGTGGAGATGTATGTGAAGACCTATCTCATATGCCAACAAGACAAGGTGGAGAACCAATGTCCAACCGGTCTATTGGAGCCCCTTCCTACTCCGGACCGGCCGTGGGAGAGTATTAGCATGGATTTCATTGTGGCCTTACCCAAATCTGAAGGGTGTAAGACCATCATTGTAGTAGTCGATCGGTTTTCAAAGTATGCTACCTTTATACCTGCCTCCAAGGAGTGCTCAGCGGAGGAGACGGCCAAGCTATTCTTCAGGCATGTGGTGAAGTATTGGGGCTTGCCTCAATCTATCATAAGCGATCGAGACTCACGATTTACCAGAAAATTTTGGACGGAGCTCTTCAAGCTTATAGGATCGACATTACACTTCTCCACAAGCTTTCACCCACAGTCGGATGGCCAAACGGAGAGGATCAATGCCTTATTGGAGCTATATTTGAGGCACTTTGTGAGTGCCAACCAGAGCGATTGGGCTAAGTTGTTGGACATAGCCCAATTCTCATACAACTTACAAAGAAGTGAGGCGACAAATCGAAGCCCGTTTGAGATTGCTACGGGACAGCAACCACATACACCTCATACGCTTGTGACGAGCTACACGGGAAAGAGCCCAGTGGCTTTCAAAGTTGCTAAGTCCTGGCATGAGCAGGTGGACGTGGCACGTTCCTACTTGAGCAAAGCAACCAACAAGATGAAGAAATGGGCCGATGAGAAGAGGAGACACGTGGAGTACAAAGTGGGAGACTTAGTCATGGTAAAACTACTCCCATCCCAACACAAGTCTACACGCCCGCTCCACAAGGGACTTATACACCGCTATGATGGGTCCTTCTCAGTGATCAAAAAAGTGGGCAAGGTTTCTTATAAGATCGAGTTACCACCAAGCCTCAAGATCCATCCGGTGTTCCACGTTAGCTGCTTGAAACCCTACCACGAGGACAATGAAGATCCAAGTAGAGGAGAGTCGAGCAGAGTGCCCATGGGAGTCACTACATCTCATGACAAGGAGGCAGAATATGTAATGGCTGATCAGATTCTTAGAAGGAGGTCTTATGCCCCGCGTCATGAGTACTTGGTAAAATGGAAGGGACAACCGGAATGCGAGGCAAGTTGGGAACCTAAGGAGGATTTGTGGCAATTTGACAACAAAATACGATGGTTCCATGAAGAAGGCGCAACGAGGGCGTCGCTGCAATAGGTGGGGGAGAATGTCACGACTTCAGCATTTCATCAAACGCTTGGTATGCATCATCCCATCTATTGCTAGAAATTCTAGGAGTCTCCGGAAGATTCTAGAGTCCCCTAGAAAGGAATGGAAGCTTGGAGGATATTCTAGAAACATTCTAGAACCATCCTTTAGAATAGTCTAGATTCTTGTACATACTTCTAGACCTTGTAAAGATAATTGTAGAGAATTCTAGAATAGATGAGTTGAGAAGATTCTAGAGCATGTTCTAGACTTCTCCCAAGTTGTATAAATAGGTGAGGGCCTCATTTGCCCAAACCACCTTGAGAGCTTGTAATCTTGAAGTTCAATAGAGAGAGCCTTCTTCTTCAAACTCTTGTGCTCTTGTTACTTGTTGTTCTTGGCTTACTTAGGTGCAAAGCAGGCAGGCATAGCATCTAAGGCCGCACGATTGGCTTGGAAAATTCTAAGGTCGTGACACGTTGCACATAAGTTGTTTGAAGAAGCACACGAATATTAATGCTACTGACGCTTCATTTTGAATATCTTGTTTTACCGCTTGCTGAGGTAGCACTCAGTTTCCCCCCTCTCTCTCTCTCTCTCTGAGCTGCCACATGAGTGTGCGGTAAAATATGAGATACAAAATAAAGTATTAGTAGCATTATTTGAAACTCCGTGTGGCAGCCAAGCAAGGCAACTCCACACATAGGGCTTGGAAGCAAAATGAAGTTTTCACTTTCCAAAAATCAATGCTTAAATTATTTGTTATGACAAAACATAAATTGAAATGCGATTCATACAGATACATAATTTATATGTTTGTGTAAATTTTTGGAGAGAGAGGGAGTTGCTGTTTGGCGAACATATACATATATGCTACGTTTCCAAACTAACTGTTATTATCAAAAAAACAATCAAGGGACTCTCGAAATTATATCGTATAGATCAACTAAAGCACAATCTAAAATATCAGACTAGATATGTAGTGCAAGTACTGTCAAAAGAAGCTCAACAACATAGAGCAAAAGCACTACAAACAAATAGCACTTACCTATCCGGTGTAAAACAAATTATGAATGAAATTGACAATTACTTTTTGTCACGTTTATCACCATGCTTACAAACAAAACATGTTTTTTTTTTTTTTGGTAACCGAGGTATCCGGACGGCCTGGGGACCAAGTTGGTAGTGCTTGGGGGTCCCCCCACCAACGCCGACTAGTCCTCGGGGCCCTGAAGTTAACGACCGGGCAAACCTCCAGTGACCCCAAAGTCTACTTTTTCAAGTAGTTGTCGAGATTCGACCTCGGGATGTCTAGGTTTACAGCTCATCCCGATCTCCACTCGGACAAACCCTTGGGGTTACAAACAAAACATGTTGAAAATAATCAACTATGTAAATTACAATTCTGTTTTGTTAAATATCACCATGCTTACAAACAAATAGTAACTCTCACCGTTTTATTAAAAAAAATATGAGATTAAAAACTCATCTTATATTTGTTTTTATCATGTTTTTACAAAAATCGTAATCTATTTAATTTTTTAGTGTAATTATCTATATATATGTCCTGTTCTAGTAGTGGGTGGAGAGGGAGGGAGAGAGAGACCAGTTATATATGGTTATAATGAGTTGTCTGATTCTCTTTTTCTTAAAGTGAAAACATGATTTCGTCATTTTGACAATTTCAAACGTATATTTTAAACGTTAATAGTAAGCTATAAATAACAACTTATTTATCAATCAAACGTATATTTTAAGGTGTCCATAAAAATTATAATAAACATATATAGAAAATTGAGAGCAGAAACGCTACTAAACAAGCCATTGGTATATACCAATCCAGGATAAAAACAAACAAGGACAAATTGCTTTTGTCCCACCTACCATATAAAAAGAAATTACTCTCACACTACTTTAATTTGGTGTCCAATCAATTATGTGGTGGTGCAGCTGCAACATCTATTTTTAAATTATAATCATTGGGAGGCCTTAGAGATGGTAAGCACTCCTACCTAGCCACAACAGAAAAAAATTGACTAATGGATGAGCGGTTGGTATTGCGTTAATGTCATTTAAATTTTTATTGCATTTATTCCATTAGCTTTATTACAAACTAATCAAACAAGGTGCTGGGGCATGCCCCTGGAATATCGTTTCATTTGTTTGAGCTTTAATGAAATAAGAAAGATATTATAACAGATTGACTTTTTTTTGTTTGAAAAGCAAAAGAAATATATTGAAATAGGAGGTAACATGCAATGGGATGGATGGTAAGCTACCAACCATGACCAAAAGACAAACCCCTAAAAAGGAGGAACCTAAAACAATTTACGGGACCAAGCCAATTATCAACCTAGCTGAAGGAAACACCACTACTTACAACCAGATCACAAAGCAACAACTAAAAAACTCGGACAACTACAGCAAACAAAATACTCAACCCATCCACTAAACTAGCTTCCTAGCTCCTTATACAAAATCTCCACATTGAAAGATTCCCAATGGATTATACACAATGGGGGAAATTAAAGGTTGGGTTTTTTCCCATTGCATTGAGGCCCACTGATCCACCTCGCATTGACTTGATCCCTGAGGACCACCCAATTAACGGAGGCTCCATTGAAAAGGAGGTTGTTCCTTGCTAGCCAAACTGAATACAAAATTGTAGTAGGAAAAGAATACCACAGAGCAATAGATATGGAGCTGGATAAACTCTTAAGCTTCCAACTAGAACACCACAAAAGTAACATGTGAATAGATTGAGGAGGAGCCTAAGTGATTCCCCAATAAGAGAGAAAAAAAAAACACCAGAGAAGTCAAACATCCTTACACTGCAACAATAATTGGTCTTGAGATTCCACATCATTTTCACAGAACTAGCAGATAGCACTTTGAACATTTGTGATCCCCCTGTAGAATAGCAGCTGACCTGACTTAATTCTCCCTTTCCAATCTAGCCAAGTAAAAAAATTGAGCTTTAGGAAGACAAGGTCTTACCAAACACAAACATGAGGGGTTGGAAGATGACTGTTCCCTGCTTGCTCTAGGATATCAGACATTGACTTAACTGTGTATCCAATGCCTAGACTGTCTTTCATTCCAGGGAATCATTCCTGATAGTTAAACAAATTTCTGAATTTTTGCAAATAGAGAAATGAGTGCATTAAGCTCCTCCAACTCCTAGCTATACATCCTTCTTCTGAATTGCAATACTTCCCTAGGTGACTGACTTCCCCTAAAAGCAGCTAGCTTCAATCCTTTTTTATCTGCTAACTGGAAGAACCTAGGGAACTGGCTACAAAGTACTTGGTTTGTGGCTGCCTATGCATGGTTTCATAACTCCACATTATCACCATTACCTACCTCGATGGCAATATTATTCAAGAAGCTTGATGAAGTATGAGCATCCTTAGTGATCCTTCTCCATATTGGGGATCCATATGATAAGGTTCCTTGATTAGGTGACCATGCATTTTCAGGTACCCTATATGCATCAAACAAAAAAAAGTCTCCAAAGGCTCCTCTTTTCAATGCCAAATCTCCACCACCACTTGAGCAATAGAGCATTATTCATCATTTTGAGACATTGCCCTTAGCTGATCCACCCCACAAGAACTTTCTTTGAACTCTTCTTATTTCATTTACTACTACTGATAGTATTCTAAAAAGGAAAAGATAATAGATTGGGAGGCTACTCAACACTGATTTGATTAGTATTAGTCTTCCTCCATAGGACAATAGCTTAGATTTCCAACAGGATATCTTGACCTTAACCTTTTCAATAATAGGTTTCCAAGTTTTTATGCTTACAGGTTGCTCCAAATGGAATGCCTAAATAATTGATAGGTAGATTGGATGCCTTACATCTAAGGACATTTGTACATGAGTTAAAAAACCCATCCTCCCAACCCACCCCACACACAATAGATTTTTGGTAGTTGATCCTTAACCCTGATAGAACCTCAACATCTCTTAGAATCTTTTTATAGCATGCACTTCATGTAGATTTCTTTCACAGAATAAAATTGTGTCATCTGCAAATTGAATGTGGGTCAAGCTACTTGATAGTGGACAACAATTAGGTCCAAATCCTTTGCTTTGCACAGAAGATGAAAGAGCCCTTCAGCTAGTAGAACATTAAGGAAAGGTGAATTGGAATCCCCTTGCCTAAGGCCTTTCTCCATGGGAAATTTCTTTGAAGGAGAGCCATTAACAAGAATAGATAAGGTTGCAAGACAAACGCACTCTTTCATCCAATCTAACTATTTTAAAATCCTTACCACAATTTAATCACTATCCCTCTCCTTCTTTTGGATTTCGAAAAATGCACCACCTCATTTGCTACAAGTATGCCATCCTAGATGCCTCTATTCCCAATGAATGCTGACAGAAATTTACCAATTAAGTCCAAAAGAAATGGGGCCATTTTCCTAGCCAATACCTTAGCTAGAATTTTAATACCTCCGTCCCGGTTTGTTTGTCCACTTTTTGACTTTTAGATGTCCCAAATTGTTTGTCTAATTTTGAAGTTGACTTGTCAAAATTTCCCGAATGCCCTTCCTTTTTTAAAAAATCATGCTTTGGAAAACGTAAACTCTCATTTAATGTTAAAAAAGTTAAGGGTATTCTTGGAAAGTAAAAAATTTTAAGAGTAATGATTGTGTTTCTTAAATAAGTTGGAATTTCGAGAATGGACAAACAAATTGGGACGGAGGGAGTATAACATATGCCTAACAGACTTATGGGCCTATAATCCCTTGGAGAAGAAAGTACATGCACGTCAGGGATGACAACGGGACGGATCAATTTGATTATTTGGATAACCAGACCCGAACCGCGAACACAATATCCGAACCAAAATTGAACTGATAGCCGAATAGAGAGAGAGAATATTCCATAACCAAATGAAACGGGGTTCAGTTATTTTCCAAACCGAATAGTTTGGTTATTAATTACCCGAACGAACCGAACTACTCTCTCTCTAAACCCCCCCCCCCCCCCCCCCCCCCCTCTCTCTCATCCTTCAATTCAAAGATATTAACGGTAGCCACTAGTTTTAAGTTTTAGCAGCAAACATTATCTTGGTTCGGCTTTTGACAAAGGGCAACGTGTATGATGTATCATTTCTCTTATGTTTTACGAAATTGAAACAGATTTGAAATAACACTGGATATGTCTTCTAGCTTCATTAAGTGGCCTTTAGTGTTAAATCTCTAGGCACCTGCCGCACCTTGCTGAAAGAGAGAGTACTTGATTGGAGTTGCACCACAGCCGCTGATCGAAAACTCTTGCGCTGCTGCCTGCCCTTTGGCCCCGTTTGATAAACTGCTTCAAAATCATGGGATTCGTAGAGTGGTGGGATTAGGATAGGATTCGTAATACCAAGTGATTATTAATACCATGTCTGAAATAATAACCATGTTTGTTTAAGACTCGGGATTGGACTATTAGTCCATGAAAAGTGTTTGTTTGTAAGATGAAGGATGGGACTAAAAGTCATAATTTCCAATTTTGCCCGTCATAGTTTTTTTTTTTAATCTTTTGATTGATAACTTATATAGGTTGGTCATTTACACTAATTTTCATTATGACTTATTATTTTTGGCATACCACTTTAGTTTAGTGTGCAACAAGTGCAACACTTTTCAAAAAGTTAATATTTTGGCCAATCATATACTAAAAGACGAAAAATAACAAATCGAATCAACAAACCTAAAAAGTTTGATGAAAAAATAACAAATATAATATTTTAATAAAAACAGTATTTATTTGGATTTATCTAAATTATCCTTAATATTAATAATCATGTCAAAATTAACCACAAAACTCAATAAGCTTTTTGTCTATTTTTTTTGTCTACTTATGTTAATCCCCAATAAACCAAAAAAATTCAAAATCAACTAAAAAATTATGTCTATTTTTCTTAGAATTGTACAAAGAATATATCATGGGTATATTTTGGTAATCTTACAAGAGGGACAAAGGAGAGGCTTACCAATACCATGTTCTACTTGTTATTCCCAATCCCCCCTAGTGAGGGGTTTGTAAAGGTGTTGTGCTAATAATCCCATCATACTTGGACAAACCAAACACTCTCTTAGCAATCCCATGGGTTTCATAGTCCCATCCCATGGTCTAATATGTTTATCAAACAGGGCCTTAGTTCCTTACTTCCTTCATCCTTGCACTGCTGTCCACAAAGTCTAAAATGTGATAAATTTTAGGTTAGCATTTAGGTTAACTCACCAAAGCCCAAAAGGCTAAAAAGTAAAAATGTTACAAAATTATAATATATTGTATATGTACATTGGATAAAAGCCAAAGGGTTATAAAATTATAATATTATATGTGTGTGTGTGTGTGTGTGTAAAACGACGCCGTTTTCACTTCGGTTCGGATAACGGTTTGGTTATTCTACTAATCATAACCGAACCGAACCCAATCAAGTATTCGTCCGTCCATACCATATCCACACCCACGGGGAAAAGAACAGTTAGGATTCGAAAAAAATTAAGCGGTTCGGTTCGGATAACCATCGATTCAATACAAATTTCCATCCCTAATGCACGTTATGAATGAAGCATTGAGACCCCCCACCAACTTGCTATTTTTATGGAACTCGTGAAAGAATTACAAGAAAATTTCCCTTACCACGGGCTAGCACTTCTTCATAAAAAGGAGGTTGTCCAGCTAGAGCTTTGTTCCTATCGAGCTTAAAATGACTGCCATATTTCTTCCTCTGCGAAAGGGATGATCAGGATAGACTGTTGTTCAATTGGTTGATTCTCTGAACCTGTTCCTCCTAGCTGATGTGAAGTAAAGGTTTGACATGCCATTGCTCTTTATAAGCACTTTTGAAGTGTTCAAAAATTTTCTCTTTAACCTGCTCCGAATCCCTCAAATCGGTTTGGCACTATTTGAAAGTAGCTGCAAAATAACATCTTCGGGAACTCGGTATTCCTCATAAAATTCTTTGATTTAGTTGTCTTGGGGGAAGTGTGCTCTAAATCTATGAAGATGAGTGAGACATTCTTCGGCACCTAGACAAGAGATGACATGGTCCTGTAATTAGGATTTGGCTTGTTAATCCTGCGCCTCGATAGCAATGTGCTGCGTAAAAGGGTGAACTTTATATAAAAAGTGGTGATTTGACATGTTCTTCCATGGAACATGCCAAAAAGTGTTTGGAAATAGGAAATTAGCTTTAAAACGAAAGGAATTAGAATGCAAATGATGAAGTGAAAGCGGTACACACCAAGATTTGGAATATCAAGCAAGGCCCTGAAACTAGGTAAAGCTTCAAGGTTTGGAGTTGAAATCTCAAACAACAAGGAAGCAGTAGCTATTCGAACTCTAGAAATCTAGTAAAGATTCGAAATTTGGGGTTCCTCCTTATTTATAGGCCTGGAGGGAACACGAAAAGGTGTGAATTTGATAAGGCAATCGTGGGAAACAAAGCAACGTGGCATTTAAAGTACCATTCAGCATGCAATGTGTTGTATTTCATTTAAGGTGAAGGAACGCTTCGCATGCTTTTCTGAACCAAGGTTTGCAATCTGTCCCTTCGCTTGACACCAGACCAATGGGAGATCGACATGTGGCATCATACCACATAGACGTAACCAACACATCTATACAATGAGCATCATCACTCATTCCCCCGGTCGTGAGGCCGACCAGTTGCTTCGGTACCGTACTTCGGTTATCGATCTAGGAATTCAATCAACACCACTTCAGTCGAGCTAGAGAAAAGTTGAGGGGCTATTGTAGCTAGTCGAACCTACATTAGGTTTGGACCGGACCAGAATTCAGCTTGGGGCTAGACCATTGGTCAAGCCCAATAGTTCAATAGATTCATGGGTCGATCCGAACCAACTCAACCTATGCGTGCATGTTATTTGGGCAAGGCTGAGTCACGGCTTGAAAGGCCAATATGTGCCACGTGTTTCCAACCCACGTCCAAGTGTCCCAATCTCACATGTGGCATTCGAGCTGGAGCTTGGTACGTCATGGATGATGTCATAACAGAGACAGTTATTTTTTACGTCATTGAGGAGCATGCTCCGTGTAACAACCACAAATTTATAATCTAATAAGAATAAAGTTTTAATAAAATTTACAACTATTTTGGTTAATTTAGTCACTTAGCATATATTTTTCGATCAACGGCTGAGATTTGCATGTGCAGGTGTTGATAAGGGGCGAGAAGCATTGAATAAATTTTCCCTCCTTCCACGTAATGTTTCCACAACCGTGGGAATCTTTTGAAAATCTCTTCTTCTTTTTTTTATGGTTTTGACGAGGTTAAATGGTGAGTGAATGTGGGAGTTATGGGGTCCTTGATGATATTTTATGGGTAAAATTATGGGGAAGGTTAACTAGTGCTATAAGAACTTTAAAAAAACCCTCAACTTCTCTAATGGGTTTTCACATGCACATATTCCTACATCAAAATATGGAAGAGAGGTCTTGGAGAGGAGTGGTTAGATAGTGTGACAAAGAGAGGTTCGTGAGAAGGAGTTTATGCTGGAATTCCACTGATTCGTTTTCAATCTTCGATTAATTTTGCAATTGAGGTACGGATTTATACATTCCAACCCTTCATTATAGGTGATGTGTATCTGTTTTTAATTGATATAATTTTAGTTCAAATCACGTGATTTAGGTATGTTGGATTACCGGTTTTGAAGCAAGAAACTTATAAACCAATAGGTTGTGTTTTATGTTTTAACCAGTGAGAGTGATTAGTTTTTTTATGTCAAAAATGGAAAAAAAAATCAAATGGTAGGCTTCATATCTAAACTGTTAATTAGTGCGAGGATTGTGCAAAGAGGTTAGATCTCCTTTAATTTCTATTCAAGAGCACGAAAAGTTACACAGCATATGTTCAATTAAATTACAAATGAGGTTTGAAATGTTCAGATTAACATGTAGTAATGTTTTTTCCCCCATGTGTTATTCTATATTATTTACTACACCACTCACAAATTTCTTGTATCACTTATCTCACCATAATCAAATCAAGTTATTTCCTCATTTCAGGCAACATTTCTGCTAATTTCTCTCTGTTTTACAAATTTTAAACAAGTCAATCACTGCCATTTTGTGTTCCAATTTTGTATTTATTTTTTTAGGATAATTACAGATTAACTTCTAGTTTGATCTTTTATTTATTTTATTTTTATCATTGTTGCGTCCCTAACTATGGGTGAACTCAGTTGATCAATTTTTGTTGGAAGGCCTCTAGTTTGCTAATGAGTATTCAAGTGTTAGCAATTTAAAGTACTAGTTGAAGAATGGTCTTGCTTAAGATCTGGTGTAAGCTATCATATGGTCTCTCAATTGGTTGAATTGGAGTTTAAAATTGTGTATTATAATTTTTATATGATGTATCAAATCAGATTTAATTGGCTGGATAAACATACACATGTGTGGTGTGTATAAGAGCTCAAAAACTTTCTCGAGGGGTGATAATTGTCGGCGTCGCCGTTCTATTGGAAAATCTAATAAAGTAGTTGTCACGTTGCTAGATGTTTAGTTTATAGCCATTATGTTGCTTGACTTTTCATAGATTTGACACAACTGAACTTTTGGAGAAAACTTAGCTTATACATTAGGGACATTGGCTCGTATGATACCCGAAATTTAGAAAACGAAGGATGATTGATTGGTTGGTAAAATATGGTCACTAGTAGAGACAAGTAAGGCTTATGGAAATAAAATTAAAATGATGATTGGTTCTATAATCTTGGAATCGTTTAGGATACCAACAAGACTTCAGTGGGTGTTGGTCGAGGTGATGGATGATCACGATACGTTGTTCTATGCTCGAGGTACTAGATGGTCTAGATGCGTTAAACTGTACTTTGTGTACTCGACGGTCTAGGTGCGTTGTATTGTACTCAATATGCTGGACGGTTGTGATGCATTGTACTGAACCTACTCGAAGTACTGGACTGTCCTGACACGTTGAACTGTACTTGGTGTGATGGACAGTCTTGACGCGTCGCACAATACAAGAATTCTGTTGCTGGGTTAGATTCCCGAGTTGGGTTGGATTTCCACTCACCGTCAAGCCGAATTGTTATGGGCTTGATTCCCAGGGTGTGGGCCCGTTAAAAAGAAAAATAAATTCATAATTTATTTACATGTTCTTTTACTACGTGTAATATTTCAGCACCTGTTATTAATGTTGTTCGATTATATTCGTATATACCCATTGTTTGTGTAAATAAATTCATAATTTATTTACATGTTCTTTTACTACGTGTAATATTTCAGCACCTGTTATTAATGTTGTTCGATTATATTCGTATATACCCATTGTTTGTGTGGTTATCTTTGGATTCAATTTTCCGGGTATATTTTTCTACTGGGTTTCATTATAAAGTGGTGCAACTTCTCTATCCTTTGCGTTTCATGCTATATTTAGAAGAGCAGATGGAGGAGTCGGATGATGAATATGGTGAGAGTTCAACAAGATCGGGTTGTCGCACCATTAGAAGCTCCAAATTTTATAATTTTGTCTTTAATGTAAAATCGAATCGGTATTTTATGTTATTTCAAATATGATTCTGCTGTAGTTTATTTACTAATAAAATAAAAAAATATGTTATTTCTTTTAAATGTTCACTTTATACAAATAATTTAAAAATAGTTTAAATAACGTACCGAAAAGTCAAGACGTTACAAATAGTATCAAAGCATAGGTTCGCCACTACGACCTAGGGTAGATTAGGTAGATCACAAGTTTCAAGAGTTTGTCCGTTAGACTTTTCTAATACATTTATACATAAGTCTACTATATATTTTTTATTTCGAGTTGGAAGAGAGGCGAGTTTCGAGGTTGTTTGAATAGGAACAGAGTTAAGATAGGAGAATTAGACGCAACAGTGAGATAATCAAGTTTAAGTAGAGAACAGTATGTGCGGCATGTGCTATTTTCACATAATCGCAAGTCTCGGCCCTCATGATTGTGGAAAGATGGTGATTATGCATTATGTTTAAACAAACTTTTATTTAAAAAAAAAAAAGAAAAAAGAGAAATGCGATAGGTGGAACCCCTTGTTGCGGAACTCAATTCATTGTAGAATAGAACCGACCAGCACAAATGTTAATGATGGCACTAACGGCAATGAATGATTCAACGAGACATCAATCGACAACATTAATTTAGGAACTAACAACGCTGCCAATATGAATGACATTCCACCTCTAGTTAACCCACCTGCTCACAGCATAGCACACGTCATATATGGACCTGAATAGATAGCCCAGTTATTTCAAACCTTTGTCGCTTCACAATCAATGACACTACCTCAGATTTCATACTTTCCACCACACATTCCACATCAACTCTATCGAACTCCAATGATCCGAAGCATGCTACTATCAGAATTTTGCAAGCATCGACGACCCGTCTTTTGCGGAGAACTGAATCCTACTACAGCTGAGTTATGGCTCAAACAGATTGAGAAGTTGTTCAAAACGATGGGAATCACTGGTGATGGAGATCGAATTGCTATGGCTACGCACCAAATGCAAGGTGAAGCCAACTATTGGTGGGATGTTGTCCAAACCACCAATGACATTGAGAAGATGATATGGACACAATTCGAGACTTTGTACCTAGACAAGTATTTTTTGACACATGTGAAATAGACTATGATTCAAGAGTTTATGGAGCTGAAGCATGTGAGTATGAGCATAACCCAGTACGCTGCTCATTTTGAAGAGTATCACGACATGCCATTGCCCTAATACCAACCGATGAGTCCCGGGCACATCATTTTGAATGGGGTTTGATTTCTACCATCCGGGGGATTGTGATATCACAACAGAATGAAGTTTATGCTAAAGTGGTGAGCAATGCCCTCATACTAGAGAGAAAAGCGTGGGACACCTGACAACATTGGGTATAACAAAAGCAGAATGATTTAGAGTCTAAATGACAGATTCGAAAGAACAACAATAATGGGAGTCTTTCTATCAAGCCCTACGATCACGACAACCAGAGTCAGAACCAAAATCAATTTCAACAGTACGACCAAAAAGAGATTTGGGATCAAAACCGAGGACCCAAGCAAGATATGAACAACAATACTTGTTATGGATGTAAGCAGAAAGGGCACCTGAAGAAGGATTGTCCACAATCCCATTGGTACAACAACGGACAATTTAATGGCCAAACTTCACAGAGTCCTGGGAGTTAGAAATCGCATCAAAATCAAAAAGAAGGAACACTTCATGTAGCTGCTACTTAGGATCAAGCTACTAAAGGAAGGCTACATCACCTTTAAGGGGGATAGACGCGATTAATGTTACAATCTAGTATAGTTTGTGTCCACTGAACTATTAATAACAATTATTTTCTCTATTTAATTCCCTGTTCTTGAAGTTTACAATTTTTGTCGGTTGAATATTAGCTTGTCTCTTCGAATTCTTCAATTTGTATTGAGTTATTTTCTACTTATCTTTCCAAAGTCTTCAATTTATGTTGATTGATTATCTTTCCAAATCCATCAATTATGTTGGCAGAGAGTTGGACCATCATTTTGACTTCTCTAATTAATGTTGAATCTAATCAAAATGATCTCAAAATAACCCAATCGATCTCAAAATTTACAAATCCAACTTGACATTAATTACTTGTCGACTTGTGTAGCCATTACATTTCTCTTTCTTGGGCACTAAAATAATTTTATCTCAACTTTCTTTTAGTTGACAAAGCTCTCTTGATTTCAAAAGATTCCCCTATTATGTGAAAAATCTTTTCTCTTTCCACATACTTGTACAACGGTTTGGACCACAATCGAAACGTTCTTTTATTCTCCTAGAACTTTGAAATTTGCAAAACCCAACGTGTGCATAATTTTCGAAAAGCTCACTTAAGCTAATACTTAGCCCTTGTGGCACTTCTCTTCTCTCGAGATGTGTACTCCTAGAAATAATTTTATTTCTCGTGAATTGAGTCTGTCCTTAGAATCTCATTCATGAATTATGTTGAGAATTTGTTCTTAATACCTACACTTCTATTGAAAGACTAGACTTGGATGCTTGTCTTGAAACGCATTTAGCCGATGTAGTTTTAGAACGAATATTCGAGTTAGTTTTCATTCTTTAATCATGAAATTTAAAAGATGTTATTGGTTGTCCTTCGTCATGGAAATTATTTCTTACCGTTGAAATTCGAACTAGAGTATCCATTTGTTTCGATTGGTGATCTGACCTTCAATTCTCAACTTTGTGATGTAACTCATCGGTTCGTATTCATCAAATTCGCCTCTAATTGATCATGAGTCCTTAGTTGAATTTTAAACCCAACTTTCTTTGAAACTACAAAGAATGTGACTCACTTCGTCTTTGAGTATTCCACTTTTGATTGTCTTCTTATGTGTTCTGGAATAATTCTTGTAAAACTTGTCTGCTTTGATTGCTTCACGAGGGCAAACTATAGCCATTAGGGTGTTTTTGAGTAAGGTGCGAGTATGCGAACGTCTTTTCTCGACGTATCACTTGGACTATCACCACACACAGAGTTCAAGTTCATGATCAAACTACAACCAGAGCTACAACAAACCCACAACGTTTCCATTGGAATTTGGACTTTGCATTGAATTGTCAATGCAAACCATTCTGTGAAACTTCGAGGACGAAATTCATTAAAGGGGATGGATTGTAATGACCACAAATTTATAATGTAATAAAAATAAAGTTTTAGTAAAATTTACAACTATTTTGGTTAATTTAGTCATTTAGCATTTATTTTTCGATCGACAGCTGATCAGATTTGCGTGTACAGGTGTTGATAAGGGGCGAGAAGCATTGAACAAATTTTTCCTCCTTCCTCGTAATTTTTCCACAACCGTGGGAATCTTTTGAAATCTGTTTATGGTTTTGATGAGGTTAAACAGTGAGTGAATGTGGGAGTTATGGGGTCCTTGATAACATTTTATGGGTAAAATTATGGGGAAGGTTAACTAGTGCTATAAGAAATTAAAAAAAACCTCAACTTCTCTAATGGGTTTTCACATGCAAGTATTCCTGTATCAAAATATGGAATTTGGAGAGGAGTGGTTAGACAGTGAGAGAAAGAGAGGTTCGTGAGAATGAGGTTCTGCTGAATTCCATTGATTCGTTTTCAATCTTTGATTAATTTTGCAATCGAGTTTGGAATTTATAGCTTTCAACCCTTAGGTGATCTGTATCTATTTTTAATCGATATAATTTCAGTTCAAATCACATGATTTAGGCATGTTGGATTACCGATTTTGAAACAAAAAACTCATTAACCAATAGGTTGTGTTTTATGTTTTAACCAGTGAGTGATTAGTTTATTTTTTTTTATGTCAAATGAATAAAATCCAAAGGTAGGCTTCATATCTAAACTGTCAATTAGTGTGAGAATTGTGCAAAGAAGTTAGGCCTCCATTAATTTCTATTCAAAAACCCGAAAAGTTACACAACATATGTTCGATTAAATTATAGTATGTGGTTTGAAATGTTCAGATTAACATGTAGTAATTTTTTTTTTCCCCATGTCTTATTCTATAGTATTTGCTACATTACTCACAAATTTCTTGTATCACTTATCTCACCATAATCAAATCAAGTTATTTCCTCGTTCCAGGCAACATTTCTACTAATTTCTCTCTGTTTTACAAATTTTAAACAAGTCAAACACTTTCATTTTGTGTTCCAATTTTGTATTTATTTTAGGATAATTACAGCTTAACTTCTAGTTTGATCTTTTATTTATTTTATTTTTATTCATTTATTATTTAAAGAAGGTAAGCTTTTGTTAAAGAGCCTCATAATTAAAAATAAATATTTTTATTTTATACTTTGATGCATGAGAAATGTGAAAATGTGAGGGTTAATTTAATTTGCGTTTGCTATGTTGGTTTGATTGGTATATGACGATTTTGTTGTTGCAAATAGATTTGACGTGACAGATTATTGTGCAAGTATAGCAAATAGATTTCACATGACAGATTAGTGTGCAAGTATATTACTTAGCCTAAATTCTTGAATACCTATTTTAGTTTCATCAATGAAAAGAGATGATAAGGGACATATTAGTGTCTTTAGTTTTCTTCTGAACTTTACTATAGTAAAAAAATAGTTTGGTAAATTGGATTATAACCCATGCATATATCTCTTTTAGCAAAGTTAAGTCATGAAAATATTGATTAAAAAAAGTTAATTAATTTTTTTTTTAAAAAGTGTGTATTGAGTTTGTACTGGAGAATTATATTAAGAGGTTTACTAATTTTTTGTGTTGGAGATTTGGATTTAATAATTTTCAGGTACATTTTTTAAAGCCGACCAACGAGTTAAAGTTTGAGAATATTGCGAGATTGCACTACTTGGATAGTGATTTATGAGTTTATGAATCCAAAGGGAAAAAGGGTTGAGATGCCTAGTGATTTATTATAAGTGTGAAATTTAGTGCATAAAATTATTTCCTGAATCTAAAGAAAAAGAGGCTTGAGAAGTTAAAATAATAAGGCGTGTGTGAAATAAATCTATCTTCCAAGAGGAGTAATTGCCTCTGGACTAGAGCGAGGCTAGATCCTAAATATCTGTCGAGGGGGATGGTTCTAAATCCAAAAGAAGTCATCTAGGGAGGTAACCCAACCTCTGTGATTGGGGACCCCATGAAGGAGGTTCAATAGGTAGCAATAATCCGTATTGTGTGACTTGTATTTTAAGCACTATATATAAATGAGATAGTTTACTCCTGCTCATCCCTAAGACAACAGTTCTGATGCAAATGTAACTAGTCAGGAAGGGTTTATCCTTGAATGAATTCAAGGCGGACATACTTTCGTTGGATAGACCTCCGTCACTTCTATCCTTGGAGAATTCTACTAAGCGAGAGCCATTGTGAGGCCGCTTCAGTGGAATTTGGCTATTCTCTAAAACTCTCATGAGAATCAAGATCAACCCATGGCCATTAAAAACGCTAACCCACGAGCCAAGCCTGGTCGGTAATTTGTGTGTCACATGTTGAACTCTTGTCCAAAGGGTCTCGTTCAAGACTTAGTTCACTATGATCCTTCAGTGGAAGACTGTTAACACTAAGTGATATTCAAGTCCGAAAGACACTTATACCTATTACACAGTATAATAGTTGCCTAAGTTTTTCCTATATATTCTAATATACTAGATATGTTATTTTATTTAATTTTGAAACTTGTGGGGATTGTTGAGATTTTATAAGTTTCAAAATTTAAGTTTCTTCAAAAAGTCATGTCTTTTTATAAAATGTTATTTTGACTTTTAATTTGAGAGGTTTCTTTTAAAAGTCATATCTTTTATAAAAAAGTACTTAAACCAAGGGTTGTGATGTTTGAGAATAGTCACTATTATGATTATAAAAATCTATGCATGTTAAGGGTGATGACAAATAATCTTTTCATTGATTTTCCTACTCTTTCTATATTCCGCTTCTCCCTATTATTTTATATGTTCTACGAACAACTTCAATAATAGACAGGTTCAATAACCTCTTGGTGGACGCGGACATTTAGAGGTCTGACTTTGTGATTTGGGTTGTATCTTGGAGTTGTTCATTGTCCGTCAAAACTTGAGCGTGGGCAATAACAGCTTTAGGACAGTGATTACGTGCCTCGCACAATCACAGGCCAGATTTTCTGCTTATTTTCTTATTTACGTATATGCTTATATAATTACTTGAGTTTTGTTGATTCGATGATTTTTTGCTTTTCACATGAAACACTATCTACGATTATAATTTCTCTAATATAAATAACTACACGGTTCATATAAGGTTTTATCCCAATTATATGTGAGTCCCCGAGAGTGAGGAGTGGCGGACGTAATCCCTTAAACCTTAGTCGAGCTACGCATATATTCCCGAATTTAAATCCATTATAAGCATCTTAATTATAGATTACTTTGTTTATTACGGTGAGCCGATTACGTATGGGGTACGGAAACTCTTCCCGTCACCTACCCTTCCTCGCGTGATGGACCTAACAAAAGAAAACCACTGTGATTTGAAGTTCAAGTAAGCCTTGTGCTTGGGATTGATGCATATGTGCGTCTACTAATCATATGGTCAGGGTGTTCGTTTGTGTTCTGATTGGTGTTTTCAAAATCAATATTTTAAATGGGACAGACATTTCAGAAACTATATTTTAATCATAATCTTACAGGTATAGTAAACAAGTTAATCCGAAAATATAAAATCTATCATTTCTATGAGAAACTAGTGCTCTTATCCAAAATTTCTCCACACGCAAACACATATTCTTTTAAAAATAGAAACCTAGCTAAAATAGGAAGTAAAACATAAATCACCCAGGAAGGAATCAGTAGATACGGGTGTAAGTGAAAACCTTCAATCGAACCGAATCAAGAAACCAAAAGGAATCGACAATATGGTTCGGATTTTAGTTTGACCAGTCCGGTCTGTTTTGATTTGGTACATGGAAAAAATTGGTTCATGCTTTGTTTTCTGACACTAAATATTAGATTGGACGGAACCGAGCCAGAATAAAACAAGATCCAATCTTTTTGTAATCTGTATTTTTTGAAATCTATATGTATATTTTGTATCTGGAATTTTTATGATCCGCATTTTTCCTAATTTTTGTAATATGTATTCTTTCGTTGTGTTTGGGCCCCTCCATAGCTAAATCCTTATTTGTGAGTAAAAATATTAAAATAAATGCATTGAACTTGGTCCAACCAAATCGAAAAATCGATAAACTGGATGAAAATCAAAGAAATGGAACCAAACCAAACACTCGTAATCGTTCGGAATCAAGTTTTTCATTTCTAATGAAGAACACAATAATAAAAACCACCGAGAAAAAAAAACATGATAATAAAAACCGATGCATACATCCTTGCTTCGTGTGTATCTCTCATTTATTAATCTACACCATATGACAAGATGAAGTATTGTTTTACACAAATCATTTTCACATCACCTAACTTTGATACTTTACACAAATCATTTTCATATGACAAGATGAAGTATTCTATTTGTTGATTGTATGAATTTAATTTTTTTTCAATTACAAATCATTTCACATCACCTAACTTTGATACTTTTTTCTCTTCATCTTTTTCTATTTAGTTTTCGTAATTGACTACACTGATTTATTTATTATTATTCTAACTATTTTTCTAATACAAATTATGATCCTAACAATGATATTATCTTAATATATACTTCTTCTCTCCCTCCACCATTCATCACATGGGGTATCACTTGCTTTTATTATTGCTATAGTTTGACATGGTAAGAAGTATGTATGGAAAAAAACAGTTTAAATGTCTTGTCGAATCTCAAGATATTGCCTCCCTTCGATTCATCTCATGAATTGGTTCATTTTAAAATAAAATCTAAATCAGTTCTTAGTTCGATGGTTTACAATTTCACTCTGAACATAGTTTTTATCGACGATTTTCTTTCCCACAAATTTGAACTAAATAGAATTTCCCAAAAAGGTTTATATTTGTATTAAAAAATAAAAATTTTGAAAGTTATGATAGAAAGACTAAACAAAACAAGACATTATCATTTTTGCTTCTAGGGAAGTTAAAATAAGGTTATCAATCAAAGAAAGCCGCCGTGGCAATAATTGAGGTAGACACTTATATATCCTTCTTGCACTTGATCTGTCACTTTCATTTTTTTGTTGAGTAGAAGGTTCTCGGATGTTAGGCGACGTATCAAGAAATATGATAGGGTTTCACATGGGACGTCATAAGAACAAAAAACAAGTCTTCTTTATATCAGTCCATGTGTCCATATTGGCAACCTAACCGTCTTAGGTTAATTGAACCCAACTGCTTTTTGTTACAAAGGATTGACCTGATGACCTTGTCAATCCTAATCCTAGAGAATTAAACTTGTTTAAGGAATCTTATGAAACTCGTTTTGTGGAGCATATTGCAAGCAAGCCAACTTTATTAGATTTGGTTAATCGTTTAGGATTTGAAATTATAGGGTTTGAGGTTGGTAATTAGATAATTATGGGCAGGTCAACTTTCGAGGTAAATTAGATATTTCAAGGAGGAGGATTGGTTAATGGAGATGTTAAAAGATGCATGTTTTATTAAATTTCTAAGTTGTTTTTTCAGGTACGACCTTGTATTCATCACGGGTTTCATAACGATAGTAAAAAATAAGAACCGTTTATTTTATAAATTTCTAGATGTCGTCAACCTATAGTCTTTGATTCATCACATTTGACTAATGTTAAAAATACATGATTTATTTTTAAAAGCATACCCTGTTTTTTGTAACACATTTGACCATATTTTTTATTGCCCTTTCGGCGTTTTTATCTAATTTGCCTACTGTAGTGAATAAATTGAATGATGCACGCCACCGGCATTCCCAATGTTATTTTGATGTCCATCGATCTAAAGCTCTGAAAATTCATTCTTGAAATGTATCCCAGTCGAACACAACAAATTGAATTAGAGTTAAAACTTCTTGTTTAAGTGCTGAAAAATTCATTTATTTTCCAATCTGTAAATCCAAACAAAAACCTTAGAACTTGCATGTCTGGAATTTCACATAACTTACTGATCGACCCACACAAGCATCTATTCATTTCGTTCCACTAATTCAGGTTAATATTCTCACTCTCAAAACCTCAATCATTGACAACCATCAATGATCAGAGAGAATATATATTTCCGAGCATTATCTCAATCACTGACAACCATCATTTGCATTGTGAAACAGCATTAATTTTCAAATCATCATGCCGAGCAAAAAAAAAAAATTCAAATGATCATTCTAAAAAAACGGACCAGGAATGATGCTATGCATTGCGCACAGCAATTCCTGCTACGCATCAAAATGATGTCATTTTAACGCTTCGAACACTGATCGCACGCCAAAACGACGCACAACAGCGTCTCAAATTCCCTAAAAAAATGGTAATCCTAGCTCAGTGCAATGGACCTGGTTTACAGTAGGGCATGTTCCAAAAACATCACAATCATTTCTAAAAATACTCGTAGTATGTACACCTAATTATGAACCCTTTTCATGTTTTAGGCAAAAAAAACTTCAAAAAAGTGCTACTTTAAAAGCGAATTATGAGAAGCTACTCGTATGATATGCTTTGGATTCTACTATAAAATATATAACTTTTAATTTGTGCAACCGATTATCACAACTTTGTTCTATTGAAAAGGTATAGACAACATCTTTAAAATAAGACCAATATTAAATGTGTTTAATGAACATACGTATACAAGTTAATAATCTAATTTTCCTTGGAAAATTAGTTATATAACTGATTTTTTTTTAAAAGGAGTAAATTTGAGGAGAAACGAGGAAACAGTAAAAATCAATATTTGTGGGAGAGTGAGAGTAAATAGTAAAAATCAAAAATAAAATACATTGTCTTAACTCTTAAAAAGTAAATACTGCATGGGTTACATATGCTTTTATTTTTTTATCGGCAAAAGTAACAATTTATTAGGGGGAAAAAAAGGGTTCTAAGCAAATGTTAAAAAATACACCTAAGGGCCAAAGGCCTAATCACCTATGGGTCTAAAATGCTCAGATAAAATCATAAAAGCACACACGTGGGCTGAAAAGCCCAAATACAACAATACAACTCATAGTCAAGGGCAAAGCCCAAAACAAAGTGGGCTAAGTCCATCCACGAAAATCCTAAACCTAAACTAACTCTTCCTTACACCAATAGATTATCGTTGTCCGCCAATCTTCTGGGAGCTAGAAGAGCTAGTTTAGATGCTCACCCAAACCATTAGGCGAGAACGCACCGCCCAGCAATGACCGCAACGGGAGGCCATGATGAAAGATCACCGCCATTGAAATACTAACTCACCGTTAGACCACAAGCCGATAATCCCAACATAAAACTAACCCGTAACCACATATAGGGAACATATTTTTTTTTTTTTTGTTGGGGGGGGGGGGGGGGGGGGGAGGAGGTGATCAATAGCAAAGGAATAAGTAGGAGCAATATAGGGGGGGTCAGCAAGGATTTAAGTCTACTAGGGCTAAGTGAGGAAACAGCACTTGACAGAACTCTTTGGAGGAAAAAGATTCATGTAGCCGACCCCAATTGATTTGGGACACAAGGCTCAGTTTGGTTTGGTTTAATATAGGGGGGGTCAAAAAAATAGATAGGATAGAAGAGAGACTAAGGAAATCGAAAAGTCATACTGCCGAGAATCAAGAACCGTGACTGTCGAGAGACCGCTTTCAGCCCCCATAAACATACAGGATAAACCCAAATGTGGAGATCCATAACCAATATCGTTAACCACCAACTCTGTCGTTGCCCTTCGTCTCGTTACATTGCCAGTCAATTCTTGACTAGAACTTAGTCCTCCTACAAAGGTCCAAATGTAACCCCCTACCATCTAGTTGGGTGGTAGAAAACCTATAACATATGTTCTTTTAGGAATAGAAACCAACTGTAACCCCCTACCATCTGGTGGGGAGGTAGAAAACCTATAACACATGTTCTTTTAGGAATAGAAACCTAAAACGGGAAATAACACATAAATCACCCAGAAAGAAATCAGTAGCTAGAGTTTTAAGTGAAAATGGGTAAAGTAAACTAAACTGAGAAATCAAATAGGACCAAAATTTTGGTCTGATTTTTTAATTATACCAATCCGGTCCTATCCAGTTTAGTATATTGAAAAAAAAAATCCGTTTGGTTTCGATTTTCTAGCTTTAAATACCAACCCAACCCGGTATAAAACAAAATACAATTTTTTTAATCTATATTTTATCCTTCTCACGTTTGATTTTTCACTTTCATTTGTTGTTGAGTAGAAGGTTCTTAGTTTCTAAGCGACATATCAAGTGTAAGTCGGGTGAATTTTTCAATTTAGCGGAAATTATTACCTCACTATCTGGTAGGAAACTCATCCTCTCACCTTCACCTTCTAACTTGTATCTTGCAAGACAATAAACTGTCAAAGAATCCACCAATGCTATGACGGGAAGACACTTCGATGATTAAGTCAGACAAGGATTACTTGGTCATCCGTAAGCTAAAGCCTAAAGCTAATATTCTCTATTAGCTTTTGAATCAATGCATATTGAAAGTCTAATTAGTTTTTGAATGATGTTTAGTGACCCAAAATGAATATGCTAAAATATGTCAACCGAAATGCATTATGTTGAAACTCGTGTTTTGATTTACGTGATACAAACATATGCCCATGAGTACAGGAGAAGATGAAATTTCTCAGGACAGAGATATGCCATCTGGAAGGCTGTTCGGCATCCTGTCCGGCTGTCCTTCTAGAAAGCCGGAAAGAAATCCGGCTAGAAATCCGGGTGCCCCAAGATCGGATTTAGTAAACGAACGCAAACGGTTTGATCGTATCTTCTCCAAAATATTGAATTATCTTTTTATGGAAGTATTTTGATTGAGAAAATCAGTGCTAATTCGATGCTATGTCTTTCCCTCTGAGTTCACAGCCGTTGGTCCATGTTTGGTAAGAAATCGCTGCCTCTGGTTTGGAAAGCTCGACTAGATCAATCAGAGCCTTTGACGATCTTTCTACCAAACTGGTATGAAGCTAGGTTTGTTTTAAAAGGGATTCAAAAAGGCCAAGAACAGTGCACGAAAAATGGAATACGTCTGAAGAAGTGAAGAAGTTTACAAAGCATCCATCCTTCAACAGTACAGCTATCACTTGCAACTGCAACGTTCTTTTCTTCAGAGCAATAAGCCTTTCACTTGTAAAATCTCTTTGAAGAGAGTCACACACATCACGTATCCACCTGGTGAGAGAGAGAGCCTTCCACTGTGATTCAATTAAGGGTTCTTTCAAAATCCTTTTGTGTGTGTCGATTGTTTTTTTCTCATAGTTCAGTTACACTGAGTATGTCCTGCAACAGTCATTGGGACTAGTTGCAAGACTCGATTAGAAGAGGAAAGTGAGATTCGTGTGTGAGTTATTACATCGAGCCGGTCTGCGTGTACCAAGGAGTGGCATCGATCTGCGTGTATCGATTGCAAAGAGAAGTTGAGTGCTTGGTCTGCGTGTATCAAGCTAGGTTACCGGTCTGCGTGTATCGGTAAGAGTGATTGTAAAAGAGGAGTTGGCCTCATAAACCAATCTTGTGTAAGTATTGGATCATAGTGGAAACGGTGATTGTTCAAGGGAACAATCACTAAGAGTGGACTAAGCACATCGCCCAACCACTATAAAAATCTCTGTCTCCTTATTTACTTATTTCCAGTATCCTCTTCTCATTCTATTATCTTGTTGCGCTTAATCGTTTGTGTGAGTTGATTGAAAACAGCCAAAAAAAAAAAAGTTCACCTATTCACCCCCCTCTAGGTGACTTATCAATTGGTATCAGAGCTTGGCACCTTCAAGAAGTGGCGTAACAACCGGAAGGAGATCCTATGGCAGCCACAAACCCGGTGCAAATTGAAGGAGGCACTGTAAACAGACCACCGTTTTTCAATGGGAATAATTACGCTTACTGGAAAAACAAGATGCGTATATTCATTGACTCAATGGACTTCGACCTATGGAGTATCGTGGAGGAGGGTTACAAGCTACTCACTATAATCAATGATGAAGGAGAAACAAAGGTAAAACCAAGATCAACTTGGACGAGGGAAGAAAAACAAAGGTATACTCTAAACTCCAAAGCTATGAATGCCCTTTATTGTGCTCTCGGTCCAGAAGAGTATAATAGAATATCAATCCTTAAAACTGCTAAAGAAATTTGGGAAACTCTGGAGATCACCTATGAAGGAAACAATCAAGTAAAAGATTCCAAAATTAGTACTCTTGTTCACAAATACAAAATGTTCAAAATGAAACAGGGAGAAACAATTATTCAAATGTTTACACGTCTTACGGATATTATTAATGCACTAAGCTCGCTTGGGCGAGAAACTCCTACTGTGGAAATTGTGAGAAAGGTATTGCAGGGATTGCCAAAGGAGTGGAGACCAAAGGTCACTGCGATTGAGGAGGCCAAAGATCTAAGAAAAATGACAATAGACACATTGATTGGGTCACTTGTCACCCACGAAATTGTGTTAAGAGCAGAAGAGGAAGAAGAGGAAGAAGCAACAAAACCGAAAAAGGGCATAGCACTACAAGCCTCAACTAAGGAAGAAGAAGGAGATGACGATGATGAGGGGATGGCTCTACTTACAAATAAATTCCAAAGACTAGTGAGGAGAAGTAGAGAAGGAAGAAGAGGGGACTCAAAATTCACCAACAAAGGAGAAGAAAGAAAATGCTTCAACTGCAATAAAATTGGTCATATAGCAGCCAACTGCCGGATAAAGCAAAAAGGAAAGAAAGCGTTAGCAACATGGGATGACAATGAGTCAGACTTCTCTGACTCCGAGGTGAGTGATTTCGGATTTTTTGCATCCATGGATGACTTAGAAGATTTTGATAATGCTGATGATGATTTGGATAATATTGACATACAAGATGCGTATGATGAACTTTATAATGAATCAAAAAAATTTATTCAAAAGAATATTGCCCTTAAGAAAAAGATTGTGTTGTTGGAAACTGAAGTCACCACTTTAAAAAGGGGAATCATGTCTCTTGAAACTTCTTTAAAACAAAAAGAGGATGAATTAGAAAGATTCGTTGGAGGGTCAAAGAACTTAAGCACACTAATGGGAAAGCAAGTAAACTTTGGGAATCGATCCGAAATTTGCTTCATTGCGTCTGCAAGCTCGAATGCTTTAATTAAAAATACCTTAAGTAAAGAAACACTGTCAGATTATTTCGTACCCGGAAAGTTCCTCTCAAATGCTAGGTGCTATTATTGCTCTACACTGGGTGATAATCGAACAAATTGTCCTAAAAGGAAAGCTAACAAGTCAGGACCCAAATGGCAATGGGTACCAAAAGTAAGATGTCTTTTTGCAGGAATCATGGGATTACAGGCAAAGACTCATGATCCTATGTGGTATCTAGACAGTGGATGTTCCCGGCACATGACTGGTGAAAAGGAAAGGTTTACATCTCTCAGTCAACATAAGAGTGGAACTGTTACGTTCGGCGATGATAGCAAAGGTGAGATCATAGGAAAAGGTATTATCGGTAACCCAAACTCCTCTTGCATTAAAGATGTATATCTGGTTGATGGTTTAAAACATAGCCTACTTAGCATAAGTCAACTATGTGATAAAGGAAATCGAGTAATATTTGATACACATTATTGTGTTGTTCAAGATAAAACCACTGACGAAGTTATCTTTACTGGAAGACGGGCAAACAACACCTATATTGTTAACATGAGTGATATCACAAAAGATAACGTAAAATGTCTCGCAAGCTTTGAAAGTGAAAGCTGGTTGTGGCATAGAAGACTTGGACATGCTAACATGAAACTCCTAAAATTACTATCTCAAAAAGATCTCGTTAAAGGCATTCCTAAGTTAAACTTTTCAAAAGACAGAGTTTGTGAAGCATGTCAATTAGGCAAACAAATTAAAAGATCCTTTAAACCCATTAATGTTGTCTCTACCACAAAACCTTTAGAACTAATTCATATGGACTTAGTTGGACCAATAAGAACTACTAGTATTGGAGGAAAGAAATACTTTCTTACCATGGTAGATGATTATTCGAGATATACATGGGTGAGCTTCATTACTCACAAGAATGAAGCATTTAATATGTTTGTGAAAATTGTGATTAGAATCCAGAAAGAACAGGGGTACGAGATTTGCAAAATCCGAAGTGATCACGGAAAGGAGTTTGATTACTCAGAATTTGAGGCTTACTGTGACAAATATGGAATACATCATCAATTTTCAGCTCCAAGGACTCCACAGCAGAATGGAGTAGCAGAAAGAAAGAACAGATCACTCCAAGAAATGGCAAGAACAATGCTCAAAGAAAATAAACTACCAAACTACTTTTGGGCAGAAGCAGTGAACACCGCCTGCTACATTGGTAACCGTATTTTTCTTAGAGCTATCATTCATAAGACTGCATATGAGCTATGGTATGATAAAAAACCAAATGTATCGTATTTCAAAGCCTTTGGATGCAAATGCTATATTCTAAACACTAATAATAATGTAGGAAAACTGGACTCTCGCTCTGACATTGGTATATTTCTTGGATACTCCACATCTAGTCGTGCATATAGAGTCTTTAACAAACGCACACTAGTTGTAGAAGAATCAGCAAATGTCACCTTTGACGAGATTGATGACGTTAGTCCTACCGTGCATAATCTACACGACAATGACGACGAGATGTTCCCTTTAGTCTCGCATGAGATCATTGAAGAACAAGAAAAACAACCCAAGGTTATGTCAGATCACCCTAGTGACCAAATAATTGGGGATCCCCAATCCGGGATAACTACTCGGTCAAAAGTAAATGTTTGCTCACACTTGGCTTTCGTATCTCAAATTGAACCCAAAGACTTCGAGCAAGCCGAACAAGATGAGTCATGGATGCTTGCTATGCAAGAAGAGCTAAACCAGTTTAAACGAAATCAAGTTTGGGACTTAGTCCCCCGACCTACAAACCATCCTATCATTGGAACTAAGTGGGTCTTTAAAAACAAACTAGATGATAAAGGGACTATAACCAAAAATAAAGCTAGGCTAGTAGCTCAAGGATATAACCAAGAAGAGGGAATAGATTATGAAGAGACATTTGCCCCCGTTGCTCGACTGGAATCCATTCGTATGTTACTTGCTTATGCCTGTTACAAAAATTTCATGCTTCACAAATGGACGTAAAAAGTGCATTTCTAAATGGATACGTAAATGAAGAGGTTTATGTTAAACAACCACCTGGCTTTACTGACACTGACTACCCTGATCACTTGTACAAATTATCAAAAGCCTTGTATGGATTAAAACAAGCCCCTAGAGCTTGGTATGAACGCCTAAGTGGCTATCTTATTCAAAATGGCTTCTCATGCGGACATGTTGACACAACTCTATTCATTAAGAGAAATCATCATGATATCCTATTAGTTCAAATATATGTAGATGACATTATTTTTGGGTCTACTGATGATAAACTCTGCCAAGAATTTTCTAAGCTGATGCAGGATGAGTTCGAGATGAGTATGATTGGAGAACTGAAGTTCTTTCTAGGTCTCCAAATAAAACAAACAACTGAGGGCACCTTTATCAATCAAAGCAAATATACCAAAGAGCTCCTCAAGAGGTACGGCATGGGGGAGTGCAAAGAAAAGAAAATTCCTAAGGGACAAGCCGTTAAACTTGACAAAGATGAATCTGGTAAGGATGTTGATCAAAAACTTTATCGAGGTATGATCGGAGGACTATTGTACCTCACTGCTAGTCGACCAAATATTCTCTTAAGTGTAGGAATCTGTGCAAGGTTCCAGGCTAATCCAAAGGAATCACATCTACACGCAGTCAAGAATATCCTGAAATATCTCAAAGGGACACCAAATTTAGGATTATGGTATCCTAGAGAAACCACCTTTAATCTTGTTGCCTATACTGATGCTGATTTCGCAGGTAGCAAAACAGACAGAAAAAGCACTAGTGGAAATTGTCTCGTGGCGTGGATGAGCAAGAAACAAAATTCTATTTCCCTGTCCACAGCTGAAGCCGAGTACATAGCTGCAGCGAGCTCATGCGCTCAAATTATTTGGATGAAGCAAGTGCTGGCTGACTACGGGGAAGATATTGATACAGTTCCAATACTATGTGACAACACAAGCGCGATTAATCTCTCAAAAAACCCAGTCATGCACTCCAGAACTAAGCACATTGATATTCGTCACCATTTTCTTCGAGAACAGGTGTCGTATAATATTGTTAAACTGGAGTATATTCGTACTAACGATCAATTGGCAGATTTATTCACCAAACCCTTAGGTGAATATCAATTCATCAAGCTCCGTCGGGAATTAGGAATTGGAGAAATTCCTATTCAGTAAGTAATGGTCTGTCTGAGACCTGGTTTCTGGTTTCTGCTCTTATGACGAATGTGCATCACATCTTGTTTTTAATTTTCACCTCTTCTAAGCATGTAGTAATCAGTTCTAAGCATGTAGTAATCAGGAATTCATATTGTTTTTGCCATAATAGGGCCATATCATGTTATCTTACCATGCATCTCCCAGTATTTTTCAAACTAAGAGTCCGGCTTTCTAACCAGCTTTCTACCCGGCTTTCTGTCCGGCATTCCGGAAGACCGGCTAGATGACCGGAAAGCCGACCGGCTTGCGCAGATTTGCGTACATTAAAAACTTAAGTCGCGGTTTTTTCTCTCCTCATTTCTTCTCTCCCTCTCCGACATCCTCATCCCTCTTTCACCTCCTCACCCTAAACGTTTCCCCTTCTACCATCCTGCACCCAGTGCACCTTCCCCGGGGGAGCCCTCCACCTTAGGCTTTGGGCGTTTCCGTAGTCCTCCCACTTTCACCCACTCCGTTGATGATTTGTACAACCGGCACGTGGCCTTTGAAGCTCAGTTTGGGCAATTTCAGGATACCGTACAGCCACACTTTCACCAACTGGAGGATCAATTGACCCAGCTCTTCCTCTCCACCCTCCTAGCTCCCTGCGCTCACTCCTTTTTGACCATGTCACCGGGGGAGAAAAGGCATATAATGACGAGAGATCTACCCAAGGCTTACATTTTGTCTTCTTAACCATCTTTTGACTATATTGTAGAGCATGAATGTCTCTCTATTTCTTATGCTAATTATATGGATGCCACACCACTTGTATGAACTTTGGGTATATCTCATATTGATTTCCTTAGCCTAACAAATGCATTCCCTTAAACATGTTATATATAGTTGAAGTATTCATTTTCTATGCCAGGAGGTGACATCATCAAAAAGGGGGAGATTGAAAATCTAATTAGTTTTTGAATGATGTTTAGTGACCCAAAATGAATATGCTAAAATATGTCAACCGAAATGCATTATGTTGAAACTCGTGTTTTGATTTACGTGATACAAACATATGCCCATGAGTACAGGAGAAGATGAAATTTCTCAGGACAGAGATATGCCATCTGGAAGGCTGTTCGGCATCCTGTCCGGCTGTCCTTCTAGAAAGCCGAAAAGAAATCCGGCTAGCAATCCGGCTAGAAATCCGGGTGCCCCAAGATCGGATTTAGTAAACGAACGCAAACGGTTTGATCGTATCTTCTCCAAAATATTGAATTATCTTTTTATGGAAGTATTTTGATTGAGAAAATCAGTGCTAATTCGATGCTATGTCTTTCCCTCTGAGTTCACAGCCGTTGGTCCATGTTTGGTAAGAAATCGCTGCCTCTGGTTTGGAAAGCTCGACTAGATCAATCAGAGCCTTTGACGATCTTTCTACCAAACTGGTATGAAGCTAGGTTTGTTTTAAAATGGATTCAAAAAGGCCAAGAACAGTACACGAAAAATGGAATACGTCTGAAGAAGTGAAGAAGTTTACAGAGCATCCATCCTTCAACAGTACAGCTATCACTTCCAACTGCAACGTTCTTTTCTTCAGAGCAATAAGCCTTTCACTTGTAAAATCTCTTTGAAGAGAGTCACACACATAACGTATCCACCTGGTGAGAGAGAGAGCCTTCCACTGTGATTCAATTATGGGTTCTTTCAAAATCCTTTTGTGTGTGTCGATTGTTTTTTTCTCATAGTTCAGTTACACTGAGTATGTCCTGCAACATTCATTGGGACTAGTTGCAAGACTCGATTAGAAGAGGAAAGTGAGATTCGTGTGTGAGTTATTACATCGAGCCGGTCTGCGTGTACCAAGGAGTGGCATCGATCTGCGTGTATCGATTGCAAAGAGAAGTTGAGTGCTTGGTCTGCGTGTATCAAGCTAGGTTACCGGTCTGCGTGTATCGGTAAGAGTGATTGTAAAAGAGGAGTTGGCCTCATAAACCAATCTTGTGTAAGTATTGGATCATAGTGGAAACGGTGATTGT
Organism: Arctostaphylos glauca; assembly: GCA_019985065.2. Lineage (NCBI taxonomy): Eukaryota > Viridiplantae > Streptophyta > Magnoliopsida > Ericales > Ericaceae > Arctostaphylos > Arctostaphylos glauca. The sequence continues at coordinate 3,446,388 of JAHSPW020000014.1, read as the reverse complement.
TCAAGGGAACAATCACTAAGAGTGGACTAAGCACATCGCCCAACCACTATAAAAATCTCTGTCTCCTTATTTACTTATTTCCAGTATCCTCTTCTCATTCTATTATCTTGTTGCGCTTAATCGTTTGTGTGAGTTGATTGAAAACAGGAAAAAAGGAAAGTTCACCTATTCACCCCCCTCTAGGTGACTTATCACCTTTCACCATGGATTTGGACCTTTATTTGACTTTGTGACTTAATCCTTTCAATTCTCTCAGGACTCTGATTCCTGATTAGAATCGAAGTAGGACTGCCTTATGATTGGCCACTAATGAGATAAAACTGATTCAAATTCTTCCAAAGTATTATCTACTACCATTAGAATTTTATTCAACCACGAATTCCTCATTATAAGTTAAATTAGTCTAGGATTCCTCATCCATACCTAGTTGGAACCTTATCCCGACACATTCGGAGTTCTATTTCATCTTGAACACGAGACTATTAACCGCCATTCTCATCTCGGTAACTTACCAGATCGCCTTTACTAAGTCGACTGGTCACCACACCGCCCTTTCTCAAGACAGCTACACCATGACCCATCTTTCCAAGATTGGCTCTACCCTTGTGCTACCGGCACACATGCACGTGTGTGAGAGCACTTCTCTGCCGAACACAATTAGCACTTTGAGGAAAAAATTAATAATGTTTGTTAAGTTTTACCTCCTTTGATTGCCCCCCAGCTTTGTGTGCTTCTCACCGAGCTCACGAAGTAGGCAAAGCTGCAAGACTCCAAGTAAATTGATACTTCCTTCTCGGATACTTACCCCTTCAACTGTCACTTGGAATCCATACTATTGCGTTCAATGTGACTTCTCGTCATGTCAGCCTTTTGTGGAGCGACACGCTCCACGCGCATGCTATCCCCAAATGCCATAATGACATTTTTAACCAAATAGCGACGCGCTCCACACACGTGCTATCCCCAAATGCCATAATTACATTTTTAAACCAAATCTTGTTATTCAAAAAGGAAATTCACTTTCCCCATCTTCTCATTTACCTTTTGTCTTCTACTCTATTCTTTGCAACTTTGAGCACTGTTCACCGCCATCTTCTAGTGCTCTAGCAACATCAAGAACTTTTTATTTCTCATCGTTTCCCTGTAAGTTCCCTTTGACTTCTCGTCAATTTTTCATTTCGATTTCTGTATTTCTCACCCATTCTCTAGATGGGAATATTTAGAAAACTATTCGACACTTTATAAAAATGGTGGAATTTGCCGGCGTTATAGCGTCCCAAACGATATTGTAATCAAACTAAACAAACCCGACACCACTCGTGATAGGAACGACGTGGACACCCTACACGTGCCCTTAATGGCCATTACGAAGGTGGAGTCAGATTTTTCCTTCGCCGCTTTTTCCTTCACCATTTACTCTGACCAGTTCTTTGCTATTGTCATCTTCACCCAATGTAAATCTCGATAAACACCTATTGAATCATCTTGTGCATTGTCAAACTCAATACACTGGTACAATCCAATCTTGGTGTTCGCAAAATCCAGTTTCACTATGACATGCTGAAAACCAAAGACGGGCCTTTTACTTAAAGAACCGACCAAAACTTGAGAAAATAGGCACTGACTTAAATGATTCCAACTGAGGGAACGACGATGACTTTGTCATTGTCACGAACAACTAGGAATTCATCCGTCAAGAGCCCAAGCATCCCATATTTCGTATCTCGAGATGATTTGGGGTTCTTCGTTAGTTCCCAAACCTTATCCTTATCTCTTTTTACTATCTTTAGCTTTTATCTGAACTTCTTTCCTTTGTTGTTTCTTGGTTTTTACAGCTCCTAATTGAAATCACGGCCAAGTGCCTAGGGCTATAATGGTGGACAACGTAAAGAGGATCATCAAGATGATTTGGGCTGTGCACAATGTGTTCTATATATCCATGCTTCGCAAGTACATGTCACATCCGACCCACATTCTCAACTGGGCCATCGATGAGGACACCACTTATGAAGAGCAGCCGATACGCATCATTGACCATGGAGAGAAGACTTTACGAGGAAAGACTATCCGTCTTGTCCGAGTACTGTGGCGTCATCGTAACATTGAAGAATCTACTTGGGAAAGAGAAGACGTTATCCGAGCCAATCACCCAGACTTTTTTGTTTCTGATAATTGTAATTTCGAGGACGAAATTCGTTAAGGGGGTAGGTTGTAATGACCCATAATTTTTTTTTTCAAAATAAAATACTCCGAGTATTTTTCACGTATAATTAAAATAATTCGGTATTCATACACGTTTATGAATTTTTTTTTCGTTATTATAAGTATATATGTATTATATGTTATAGTTTCTTTTATAAATATAATAGTATAAATTATCTATATACACACTGTTAGTTTATTAAGTAACTAATATATGTGTTTTATATATACATATTATATAACATAGTAGTAAATGGATATGTATACACCTATGCCTCAATCACTCGGCTCCCTGTATCACTTCGCCTTCACTTCCACCCGACAACCCAGTCAAGCTTCCATCACCCATCTCCTACAGCCCTGCACCTGCAAAACCCAGCCATCATTCATGGCTATTTCGTTCTCCACTGTTGGATTTGCCGGAAATCCTCACCACCCTCCATCTCACCCCCTCCTTCTCCTATAAAAAGGGAGGTTCTCCCCTCTATTTTTACACACCAAGAAGCAAGAGAAGGAGAAGAGAAAAGGGAGGAAAGAAGCAGAAGAAGAACCGCCGCCACCGCTGCCAAAACGCAACCGAAATACAACCAAAACACCTCAAAACGTCGCCGGAATTTCAAAATAATGGAAGATTCTTATTCTGGAGTTTTCGTTTTAATGTTTCGGGGTGTTACGAGGTCCCATCAGAAGAAAAAATGGTGCCGAACGTGAGCCGACGGGACTGCGAAAAAATCCCAGACGAAGAAGATGAAGTTACAGTTTTTTTTGAATTCTAATACTAAAAATTACACTTAGCCCCCCTTTGTTTATTTTAATTATATATATGTATGTATTCCTTATTATAGTTTAGTCCTTTTGTAAAATTACAAAAACTGCCACTGTCAAAAAAATTACAAAACTGCCTCTCGCAGAAAATTACAAAACTGCCACTGTTCAGAAATTTCAAAAACTGCCCCGAGTAATAAAACAATTATTTTTTCCCCAATAACTATAAAATCTAAATTTTAATCCCCGTAATTAAATAAATTACATTATTACCATAGAATTTTATAAATATTAATTCAAAAAAATTTAAAGTTTTGAATTATCATTTAAGAAACCCCTCATACTTTTGATTTGCAAATTTAGTCCTAGATTAATAAAATACAATGAGGCCCTAGCTTAATTAATTATATACTTGTACCATATTTTATTTATAACATAATTAGTCATGAGTTATGGATAATTATAAATTACATTAAATTAGTATTTAATTCACAAGACTCAACTGTGTTAATTAAAAGGTTACTCTTAGTTATTTTAAAATTATAAAAGTAATTTTAAGCAATTGAATTCATATAATTAAATAATAGACTTAGGAGTGATTTCATACATATCTAATTAAATCTAGATTATTTTAAATACACAAATGAACCTATCATGGTAAGTTATTATTATCAATCTGAAATTCTTCGATAAAGATAACTTAATCATAGTTCACACTAAACTATTGAAATTATCCGAATACTAATAAATAAAGAATTCGTCCTAGAATTATTTAAAATTATATTTTGGATTCTCACACTATGTTTAATTTGTAAATTAAATTCTACATTATTAAATTACCAGACTACCCTTGTATTATGTTTTGGGTAAATTGTGTGAGAAATTATAAAGTCATAATTAGTTATATTTTTACCCTATAGTTATATTTATGAAATTAATTCAAAATTAATTAAATAAACTTTTGAGTTAGGAAAACGTTAATACACTCTTGTAAACTCTAATTAAATTATAGATTTACTTTAGATAAATACTATGCATCGCATAACTTATTTGACTATTTATGATGCACCGTCATGTTCAATTTACTATCTTTCTAATTATATGTGAGTTAGTTTACTCAAACACATTAATAATTTTATCATTATGCTTTCAATTATTTAATTATCAGTCTTTCAAATATATAATTTATTACATAACATGATGCTGGTGGATCAATATTATGAAATGCACTCTTATTATTTTAAGACAATGAACAAAAATTGATGCTTAGGGTATCCCGTGGATGCCCGATCATAGAAACTTATCAAGAACTGCATAATTTAGTTGTTGTGGATTATGTTCCCCGTGGAAATATTATGCGTGTCTTGTAGCCGTGATGCGACATGAGTCGAGCTTTGACTTTAACCAAAGGATGTGATAGACCCAAGCTTTTGTATCACCCAAGCGCTGTAATTTAGCCGTGTCATGCGTTAGCCAAATTTCACTTGAGCCGAAGTTATATTTAGTCATATCGTGCCCTTTTCTAGTCTAACGATCTTCTAGTGTAAACTTTAAACTTATATTGTATGGTACGATAGCGAAAAGATATAATGTTAGAGAAAGCATCTTGATTGGGAACATGACGATCGGGAGCAGTGCGGTTGGGGCGCATGTCGATTGGGAAGCATCGGTTGGTCAGGCGGTCGGGATCGTTATCGTTCAGGAGCACCATACTTGAAATATTGATTCAAGATATATGATGATGTCAATGATGTTAGAAAGCCTATTCGAATTATATGACGTGGTCATACTTTAGAATATTTGATTAAAGTCGAGTACTCATGGAACATTTCGAATTGATATACTCTATGATAGTTATAACTTCAATTATACTATTTCGGTTAAATCTTGTATTTATTATTTTCACACTTATGTTTTACATGATGTTACTAAATCTTGATTACTTCTATATGTTTACACATTGCATATTATTTTAATGCTCTAAAACATTAAAAGAAAAACTTAAGGGTAGGAAATTACTGAGTGTCAAAACTCATGGTGCAATTTTCTTCTGCCGGCGCCCTTGGTATTTCATAACCAGGTACCGACGACGATGGAACCGGACCGGACTATACACCGTACGATGACATTTATCCCTTAGAAGATACGGTGGAGTCATGGATCACTTAGACTATTTTAGACTGCTCTGACTTTACTTTTAAAGTCTTTTTGGATATAAACAGTCTGCAGATGATATCGTCCTTATCGATGATACTGCTAGCGGTGTTAATACTAAATTAGAAATTTGGCGGGATGCACTAGAGTCTAAGGGCTTTCGGATAAGTAGGAGTAAAACTGAGTATATGGTTTGCAAGTTTAGTGATACCAGAAGTGCGTACGAAGAAAAAGTGATGATTCAAGACCAGGAGATACCAAAGAGTGACCGTTTTAAATATTTAGGCTCTATTATTAGTCAAGATGGAGAGATTACGGATGATGTGACCCATAGGATCCAAGTGGGGTGGCTCAAGTGGAGAAGTGCTACTGGCGTACTGTGCGACAAGAGGGTACCCACAAAGTTGAAGGAAAAATTCTATAGAACTGCTATAAGACCAGCGATGCTTTACGGGACAGAATGCTGGCCTATGAAGAAACAACAGGTGACCAAGATGAGTGTAGCGGAAATGAGAATGTTGAGGTGGATGTGTGGTAAGACTAGACGAGATAGGATTAGAAATGAAACAGTCCGCGAGATGGTAGGCGTAGCACCTATAGACGAGAAGTTGAGGGAAAATAGGCTTAGGTGGTTTGGGCATGTCTATCGTAGACCTACGGATGCAATAGTTAAGAGAGCGGATAGGATAGCTTTGCATAGCAAGGCTTCGGGGTGGGGAAGACCCAAATTGACATTAGATGCGGTAGTGCGCAAGGATTTAAGTCTACTAGGGCTAAGTGAGCAAGCAGCACTTGACAGAACTCTTTGGAGGAAAAGGATTCATGTAGCCGACCCCAATTGATTTGGGACATAAGGCTCAGTTTGGTTTGGTTTGGTTTGGTTTTGGATGTAAACAGTCTCTTTGAAATGTATTTTGATTATCTCATGTACCAAACTCTTATTTCAATATAATGATGATATTTTAGTTATTCACTCTTTTTATTAACGTGTCCGAAATTCGGGGCGTTACACGTTCTATGTCAACAAAACATGCTTGGTCTCTTTCTCATCTGAGGGCTCTGTTTTCTCTTTCCATCCTATGCATATAACATCTCCTCTTCAAGTTTGTGATCCCTCCTTCACCTTTTTCCGATCATTTTTTTCTCAATCATCTTGAGTCCTTGAGCGCAATCTGTCGGGGGTCCATGATCCTCTCCCTTTGCCAGGCAAGTCTCAGGGCTCGTTTTTTTTTATGCCAAAGAAAGTGCCAGAGGTGGAGGGGGTAGGTCAAGATGTTGTTCGTCTTGAACCTGTTCTCAAGATAGATTCCCAAAAAAATTGTGGGAGGTACCGAGATTGGACAAGTAGACTTCTCCATACTGGTGTTTTCCTTTGATGTCTCTTTGTGTGGAGTTCTTACTGTGAGAACTTTAATTTCCCCACAAATGGCGTCAAATGTAAGTGGGGCGATTTTCTCAATCTAGCAGAAAATTATTACCTCACTATCTAGCAAGAAACTCGTTCTCTCTCCTTCTAACATGTATCCTGCAAGACAATAAATCGTCAAAGAATCCACTTTCGTTGTGCTGAAAACACACTCCGATGATTAAGTCAGGCAATGATTACTTAGTTATCTATAAGATAAAGCTAATATTCTCTATTAGCTTGTGAATCGATGGGTACCTTTCATCGTGGATTTAGAATATTATTTATAGATTTTGTGACTTAATCTTTTCAATTCTCTTAGGACTGATTCCTGATCAGAATCAAAGTAAGACTACCTCATGATTGGTCACTAATGAGATAAAATCGCTCCGAATTCTTCCAGAGTGTTATCTTCTACCATTAAAGTTTTATTCAATCATAAATTTCTCATTATAAGTTGAATTGGCCTAGATTTCCTCATCCATGCCTAATTGGAACCTTATCCCAACACATTCGGAGTTTTATTTCATCTTGAACTCGAGAGTGTTAACCGCCCTTGTCCGATTGACAACATCACAAACTGCATTTCTAGGATCGATAATTACCAGACCGCGTTTACCAGGTCAGCTGGTCACCACACCGCTCTTTCTCAGGTCAACTACACCATGATTTGTCTTTCCATGATCAGCTATGCCATCATGTGATCAGTACACATGTGTGTAAGAGCACTTCTCTTGCAAACTCAATTAACGCTTTGAGGAAAAACTTCATAATATTTATTTAAGTTTTACTTCTTTTGTCATATTTAGGTTTCACATGGGCAACCTACCCTTCTTAGGTTAATTGATCCCAAATGCTTTTACAAAGAAATCCTAAACAATTAAACTTGTTTAGGGAAACCCTATGAAATTAGTTTTGTGGGCCATATTCCAAGGAGAAGGGTTGGTTGGAGATGTTAAAGATGTTTTTTATTAAATTTATAAGTGGTCCTTTCAGTGTACTCATCGCGGACTTCTTACCGACAGTAATTAAGAAGTATGAAGAACCATTTATTTTATAAATTTCTAGATGTCGTCAGCGTATGCTCTTGATTCATCACATTTGACCTAATGTTAATCATACATGATTTCTTTTTAAAATCATACCTTTTCCTTTTTTTAAGACACATTTGACTATTTATTTTTATTGCTCTTTCGTTTTTTTTATCTAATTTATATGTTACAGCGAATAAATTAATGAATGATGTAGGCCATCAACATTAACAAAGTTGTTTCATATCCATCGATCTAGTGAAAATTCATTCTTGGAAAGTATCCATGTCAAACTCAATTCATTTCGTTCCACTAGTTCATTAAGATTCTCAAACTCAAAACATCAATGGTTAGAGAATATATATATATATATATATATATATATACGCGCACGTGTGTGTGTCAGTGTGTGTATATATAATCGTTGACAACCATCATTTGCATTGTGAAACAGCATCAATTTTCTAATGATCATTTAAAAAAAATGCCAAATCCTATTTCAGTGCAAAGGACCCCGGTTTACAGTAGGGCAAGTTGGCATGGTACCCCTACTTATGAACCCTTTTCATGTTTTAAGCAAAACAAACTTTAAAAAAGTACTACTTTAAAAGCAGATTATCAGAAGCTACTGTTATGATATGCTTTGGATTCTACTTTAAAATATATAACTTTTAATTTGTACAACCGATTATCACTAACTTTGTTCTACTGAAAACGTAGGGACAACATCTTTAAAATAAGACAAAAGTATGTTTAATGAACATATGTATACAGTTTAATAATCTAATTTTCCAAGGAAAATTAGTTATATGATTGATTTTTTTTTAAAAGAGTAAATTTGAGGAGAAACGAGGAAATGGTTCAGATTTGAAGGGAAATGAGAGTGTTTTAAAATTGGAGATAAAAATAAATATTTGTGGGAGTCAGAGTAAATAGTAAAAGCCAAAAATAAAATACACATATTTCTTATCTCTTCAAATAAGTACAAGGTTGCAGATTCTTTGATGCTAACAAGTGACAGCACAACTGGTATTGTGAACCGCTTACTCCCAAATGGTTTGGGTGGATCTAGAAGAGGCCACAAGTTTGAGTCCTGCTATCAATTTTTCCTTGAACTTAGTCCTCCTGAAAAGGTCCGGTTGTGATCGACTGGCCTCTGGTGGAGCGGTAAAATTCTATGGGTAATTAATTCTGTGGGGTTCATTGCGAGTTTGAAGCCATTATGATCACGCCCAAGAAAAGTTTCTATAACCGGTTATCCCCCTCTTCCAAGGGCAAGAGCACTATTGTTTGGGCCCAAAGTCTGTCCAAACAAATGAATGGGTGCCTCCTTTTTGTCGGGCTGGATTTCACATTCGTAGCGTGCGTTTTCTCTTTTTGTCTTTTTTACCTTTTGGTGTTACGTTATAATACCCATTATAACCTTTATAATCTATGGCATTTTTATATTGGATACGGTTTCTCTCGAGTTTACGTACAAACTGCAGGAATTAGTAATACAATCTCGACTATTTATTTCGACAGTTAATAGTTTAGATTGATTAAAGACTGTTTGCTTTGCGATAAAAGAAACAAATCTAAAACCCTTAACAATATTTATGAACGGTCAAAACTCAAAAAAGCTGCTCTCTAATGTTCATAGGTGGACTACAGAGAAATCGATTACTTCCTATAAACGACATATAACTTTTAGTATATCGTTCCTGTTGTCATAAACTTTACTGTAGTGGCAGCACTGAGCACTGTTGTTTGGGGCAAAAAGTGGGTCAAATATCAACTGATTGTGTCTCCATTTTGTCGAGGTGCAATTCACATTCTTAGCATTTAGTTTCTTTACGTCAAACACATATGCAGGGGTTTTCTTTTTAAGTGTAAGTCACTAAGAACGTTACTAACAAGTAGTTTCAATTTGAAATAGTAAATTTCACCTGAGATTACTCACAAATCACTGCATTCTCCCGTAATACTCACAATGCACTTGTTTTACAAACTATTTTCTTGATTCTCTTAACAGACAGACAAAACACTAAACGCGTAGTCGGCCAAAAAAATTTTCTTCACAAGAAATTAACGACCCCAACCTTTGCTCGCGGTATAAACTCCGGATCAACTTTGCGTGATTTTTTCAGTAAGAGAGGGCATTGCATCTGGGAGGGGGGCCATCAAAATAATAGTTCGTAAAGCAACAAAGGGCAGTGCATTATCAGTTTTACGGGAAAGGCAATGATTTGGCAGTAACCGTAGGGGAGGTAGGTGAAATTTACCCATTTGAAATTGATGCTGTCGGCCTAAAGATCAAGTTTGTTTATTTCTAAAGTCTCAGGTTTAAAAAATTTCAAGTTGTATCAACTCTTACGAGGAAGTCTATATAGGATTTTGTTTTCACTTTAATTTAGCTCCCCGCTAAATTAGTCATTGTGCGCTATCGCATAGCCCAAACACTTTAATTATAAAAAACAAAAATAAAAAACATGAACTTCTAAGGGTTTTCTAATATGGTATCAAAACTAGATCTGTTACGTATTCGAATCTTCTTGTCTAACTTTCTGTCATCTTCAAACGTGTGATTCGCGCTTCGCGTGAGAGAAGGTATTAGCAAATCCCATATTGTCTATGCTAGTCTTCCTTCCTCTACTTATAAGTTTTGAGCAACTCTTACCTTACAAGCTGATTTTTAAAGTTAAATTAAACCCATAAAATTTTAACAAAAAGAAGGAATGTTAGTGCAATTTGTACAGCCCATCATCACTATCATGATGAATAAAAGAGGGCTCGCTGAAACAGGACCACTAATGATATACTATCATTATGAGGGACCCTGTATTATAGTCAGTGTGCTTATGGCCCAAACACTTTAATTGTACAAAAAAATATCAGCAAAGATCATTTTGTTGTTTGATTAACTTCCAAGGGTTTCTTTAAATCGTCAAAAGATTCAAGGAATTTGTATAACCTATCATCATTGGACAGAGACAGGAATTTCTCAACACATAGGTGAATATATATTCGAGATAAAAAAAATATAAACTAAAATATTTAATAGAAGCGAACCTATACATACTTCATTTTTAAAAAAAAAAAAATTTCTATATAATTATAGAAAAAAAATCTTGCCAAAACAACTATCCCTATTAGACCCTCCGGCTCCATCCCGAATAAAAGAGGGAGCTGTAAATGTTGCTGAAACGGACCAATAATAGGTGGATATATATTTATTAGTGCCGTGCCCAATTGGGTTTATTTCTCTCATTTTATGGGCCTTAAACAACAATAAGATATCATGTTCCATTGCCCAATCTCGAAACGCATGGCAAACTTTTTAAGTAACTGTATTAATAAGAATATTCTCCAAAATATTGCACGAATTTAAAAGCAATATGTCAAAATGATGCTATTTTTAAAATATTGCAATATTTTTCTCTCAATCTCTATAAATACAAAACAAGCATCGAAAATGTAAAATTTTGAAAGCAATACTAAACACTAGAGGCATATAAGGCCATCACCGCTTTGGGTCTCCAGTTTTTTGTCCTAATTTGTAGGGGCCCCAAAACTATGAAAAATATTAAATATATAATATCTGCTAAAATAATTAAGTTTGTGGCTTGGTAGTTTAGTCGTTTGGAGGCTATTCACCATACTTTATGGTCCAAGGTTCAGCTCTCATGCTCATCATTTTTAACTACAAACATCTATGTTATTTTTTACTACAAATGTTATATTCAATTTTATATATGCTATATCTGTATATATATGTGTATGTGTATTATATATAAAATTTTCATTTTTATTTTATTCTTCAAATAATGATTTGAAAGAAAAATATTAATTTGGATGTGTTTTGACTCAAGTATTTTTATCTTAATTTGTTAGCCTGAATTTCTTAAGGTGTATACATATATAAATATCACTCTTAATTTCTTTCGCAAATTATAATTTTAAAATATATTAACTTAAATGTGTTTTGACTCAGGTACGTACTTTTTATTAAAAACTTTAGGACTTATAAGGACTTGTCATTTTTATTTTTGTCTTTTTTTTCTCTCAATATTTTTGGATCGATTAACAACCTTATCCAATCTTTTTATTTCAAAATTAATGTTCTTACACTTTCTATTCGCTTTGAATAGTTTAATAAAATAATTGAAAAAGTAGCACATATTTAAATAAATAAAATATTTTTTGATTTTTGTGGTTTTGATTGCTAATATTATCTATATTTTTCTAAGTAAATTATTCTTTAATTAGAGACAATAATAATTTGATAAATTTTGATATAAAAAAATTCATAATAAAATTCACACTTTGCTAAATATGTGCTTAATTATATAACTATCATACAATATTTTTGAATTTTTTTTATAATCTCTACTACATTAATGTAATTAGGTAGATAGATTTTTTTATTGTGAAGCAATGAAGCACGTTTTAAAAGTTTTATTAAATTTTACTTTATCTTTTGGGAAAAAAATTCAAAATATATAAGGGCCTCATTTTTTAAGCTCGCATAGAACCTAAAATTCTGAGGGCCGGCTCTACTTAACTGTTGTTTGATCGGGTCAAACCTCCTTAGGAATTAAGGCTGCTAATGGTGTCGTCACTGCGACAAAGACTTAGAGTTGTTGTAATTTTTCTTTAATTTTTGAATTGTAAAAATCAGCTATCAATAATATTCTTTATTTTCTGTACGCTTTTTGACACAAATACGCTATTTTTTAACCAAGTTCAAAAGGTGATCCATGTGCAATGAGTTTTCTCTCTTTAATTAACCAAGCTTGAAAGGCAATCCTTTTTATGCTAATCTTCTTTTTTAATGCAGTTTTTCATCAATGCACATGGGATTCAGTGGTAAGTTTTGAATTGGCAACTCTAGCTTCACAACCCTGCACATGGGATTCATTATTGCAGTTTTTGGGCTACTTTTGATCTTTTAATTAATTCTTTTAAATTTATTATAATTCTTCAAATTTGGGCTTCAATGTGGTACTACATTAAAAAAAAAAAAAAAAACCAATTTGGGCTTAGCCCATATCATCTCTTAATTTTTCAGTTTTTTCCTTTTTCATTTGGGTTTGGGCCCAACCAAATTGAAACCAAACCGGAATTGCCGATTTGGTTCGAGTTTTTGGGCAAAACCGAATGAAATCAGATCGGTTACATTCCTAATCATCAAGTAATCTGGGAATATTACGTAACATCCTCACGTAGTGCTCTTTACAAATAGAAAATTCAAATATATATATAATATGAGTCACCTTTTGTTTTTCACTCACGTAATAAACATGTGCCATTAGTGTACCTACTAAGTTTATCGTTCTATAATTTGTTAAGAGTATCACATCAGTTATAGGACAAGGTACTGAGAAAGTATCGAATAATTAGCCAAAAGGAGAAAATACCGGTTTTAGACATTGTTGAGTGGTATATCCATATAAGAATACCAAGATAAATAAACGAACTTATAAAACGACATGCTTAAGCTATAACACCCACTGATTGGTCTTATGTTTGAGTTTTTTGTTTCATTTTGAAATGACATAAATTTGATGTACATATTTAGTTTTTGACAAATTTTAAACTTTTAGAACCAAGATATTTGAGATCTATTAAACAAGTTTTTCTTAATGAATTCTAATATTATCACAATTTTCAAGCTTCCACATTGTACATATTATCTATTTAATTGAAAATAAAAAATAAGGGCATTTGATTTCCTTTCCACCTTCCTCTTTATATGATTTTTTATTGGTTTGCAGCATGGTATAGGATTCACACAATGCCTAAGTTGTTTTCTTTCGTTCACAAAAATAGCCACTGTCATATGGTAGCTGCAATTTTAAACAACTTGCAGATTCACGCCGTTAAGTAATTAAGCATTTGGCAGCCTGATCCTGTCCAAACAGTATATGTATACATTACTAAAATATATGAAATTTAGTACTACACTCATCATATTAAAGGATGTAATGAATCATTAAATCAACAAAAATATATTTTTTAATTTATGCATAATTTAGTTAAATTTTTATAATAAATAAAAATATTTGCATTAGTACATTTTTTTATTTGATGGAATGGATAATAGAATTTTATATGTATGAATTGTTTGAGACTCGCATGATTTTATATGATATGGGCTGTGTATACATGTTGGCCTTTGTGGCCCAAACTAACCAATCCCAATCTAACCTTTGTCTTGAACCTTAACTCAAACTTATTTGGCCCAATTTGTTGAGCCCAACAACATTCTAGTTTGGCCCAAACTCCATTCCATTGGGCTATTTTATGGAGGACACACTTACACCCAATTATTTTTCTTTTCATCTTAACTTCACATGTTCTGTTGAGAATGCCTTGAAGTTCTTAGTCCCACATTGGTAAACTATAGAGTTGTGGGTTTTGTATCCTCTTATAAATAGAGGTTTTGTGGGTTTTTGTTCCACATTGGAAAACTAGAGAGTTGTGGGTTTTGTATCCTCTTATAAATAGAGGTTTTGGGAAACTCTTATTTATTATCCCTTTTGTTGCCTTTCTCTCATATTGGTGGCCTTTCTAGAGTTACGGATAATAGCCGGCTCTTTGTAATCTCTTCTCTACGGTTGATAGTAAAGTCCTCTCTCTCCTCGCCCGTGGACGTACCTCATTCTTGAGGGAACCACGTAAATCTGTGTGTCGTGTGATTGCTTGTTGATTGGCGTTTGTTAATCTCTCCGTAAACTTAGTCGCGTTCATAGCACGTGTGTTACAACAAACTGGTATCAAAGCCTTAGGGTTTCGAGATTTCCGCTTGTGGCTATGGCGGCTAAGTTTGAGATTGCAAAGTTCGACGGACAGAGCAGCAGCTTCAGTCTTTGGAGGATTAAGATGAAGGCTTTGTTAACGCAACAGGGATTATAGAAGACTTTGCAGGGGCAGGGAAAGTCCGGCATCAGCGCCGAACTTTGGGAAGACATGGATGCTAAAGCGCTGAGTTCTATTCAGTTGAGTCTAGCAGACGATGTTCTTCGTGAGATAGAGGAAGAGACTTCAGCAGCGGGAATTTGGCTGAAGTTGGAAGGCATCTATATGACGAAATCGCTCACAAACAGGTTATATCTCAAACAATGTCTTTATACGTTTCGTATGCGTGAAGGTATACCTGTTAAGGATCATTTAGACGAGTTTAATCATATTATTATGGATTTGAAAAATATTGATTCCAAGATCGATGATGAGGATCAATCCCTTATTTTATTGTGTTCTTTACCGCCTTCGTATGAGCACTTTGTTACAACCCTATTGTATGGCAAAGACACGATATCTATGGAGGATGTTAAAGCCAGTCTTTATTCGAAAGAATTGAGGAAAAAAGGTGTCTGGTGAGGGTGACGTGCAAGCGGAGGGTTTGTTTGTTAAGGGAAGAACGAATGAAAGGGGTGATTCGAGCAATAGAGCTCGATCTAAGTCAGCAGGTAAAAAGAAGAAGGGGAAGTGCAATTACTGCAAGAAACCCGGGCACTGGAAACAGGATTGTTTGGTACTCAAGCAGAAGGAAGCAGAAGGCCAGAAAGGGGGAAAGGAAATTGCTGGGGTTGCTGAAAGTTCAGATGAGTTAGATACTGATAATGTTTTATCAGTTTCGGCGGGTGATTCCCACTCGCAGGCCGAATGGATCATGGATTCTGGATGTTCATACCACATGTGCCCGCATAAAGAGTGGTTCTCCACTTATGAGGCAGTCAATGTTGGTACAGTTTTAATGGCCAATAATCAGGCCTGCAAAACTGTTGGTTTGGGAACAATTCAGTTGATGATGCATGATGGTATTGTTAGGACTCTGTCTGAGGTTCGGCACGTCCCGGATTTGAAGAAAAATCTAATCTCCCTGGGTGCTCTTGATGCTCGTGGGTACAAATTCCACGGTGAAGGTGGAGTTTTGAAGGTTTCAAAGGGTGCATTGGTGCTGATGAAAGGTCAGAAAAAGGGCAGTCTCTATTTGCTAGCGGGCAGTACAGTTACAGGTTCTGCTGCAGTGGTTGCTTCATCAAAGGTCACAAGTTCGGATTTGACTCGGTTATGGCATATGTGTCTTGGGCATATGAGCGAGAGAGGGATGACAGTTTTGAGCAAACAGGGTTTGCTGGGTGGCCAGAAATTTGAGAAGCTGGATTTCTGTGAGCATTGTGTCTACGGCAAGCAGTGCAGGGTGAAATTCAGTACAGCTGTTCATCACACCAAAGGCACGGTGGATTATTTTCACTCGGACCTTTGGGGTCCCGCTGAGGTAACTTCTAAAGGTGGTTATAATTATTTTATGAGTATTATCGATGATTTCTCTCGTAAAGTGTGGGTGTATTTTTTGAAACATAAGAGTGAGACACTTGACACTTTTAAAAGGTTTAAAATTTTGATCGAGAATCAGACCGGTAAGAAAATAAAACGATTAAGGACTGACAATGGTATGGAGTTTTGTTCTGGCGAATTTGATAAATTCTGCAGCAGTGTGGGAATTGTGCGGCATCACACAGTTCGAAAAACCCCACAGCAGAATGGTGTGGCTGAACGGATGAACAGGACTCTTTTGGAGAAGGCGCGATGTATGTTGTCCAATGTCGGGTTGGGCAAAGATTTTTGGGCTGAAGTCGTTTCCACAGTTTGTTATTTGGTGAACAGGTCTCCATCAACTGCTATTGAGTGTAAGACTCCGTTTGAGGTATGGTCGGGACATAAAGCTGATTATTCCGTACTACGTGTGTTTGGGTGTCCAGCCTATGCTCATGTGAATGAGGGTAAGTTGGAGTCACGTGCCAAGAAGTGTATTTTCTTGGGCTATCAGGCAGGTGTTAAAGGGTACAGATTATGGTGTCCAGAAACCTCCAAGTTTTTTATTAGCAGAGATGTTACTTTTGATGAAAACTTGTTGGTTAAGGGGTCGAAGCAAATTGGGGATGCAGTTCAGAAAGAGAGTGTTCCAAAGCAGGTGGAGCTTTTGAGTGAATCTTCCGACTCAGGGAAGGTTCTTGTTGATCAGCCAATTGAGGAGGATGTTCAGAGTTCAGACACAGAGAATGATGCAGAAATAGAGCAACCGCGCACTATTGCTAAAGATAGGCCTAGGAGGGAGATTCGTCCTCCTGAAAGGTATTCGGCTTATTCTGAGATGGTGGCCTATGCTTTATCAGTTGCTGAGACAGTGGAGTTTGATGAGCCTTCTAGCTATACGAAAGCTGTTTCGAGTACTGAGGGTGCACAGTGGTCAGTTGCTATGAGTGAGGAGATTGAGTCTCTTCACAAGAATCAAACATGGGAGTTAGTAGAGCCGCTGAAAGGAAGGAGGATTGTTGGGTGCAAGTGGGTCTTCAAGCGCAAACCAGGTATTCCAGGGGTTGAAGAGGCACGGTTCAAAGCTCGGCTAGTGGCGAAGGGATTTAGTCAAAAAGAAGGTGTTGACTACAACGAGGTATTTTCTCCAGTGGTTAAGCACAGTTCCATTCGCACTTTACTTGCTATTGTTGCATGTTATGATCTTGAGTTAGAGCAACTTGATGTCAAGACTGCGTTTTTGCATGGCGAGCTTGAGGAACAGATTTATATGCATCAGCCTGAGGGATTTGTTGTTTCTGGTAAGGAGGATCATGTGTGCTTACTTCGTAAGTCTTTGTATGGCCTTAAACAGTCTCCGAGGCAGTGGTATAAGCGGTTTGACACATTCATGATAAGTCAATCATATTCTAGGAGTAAATATGATAGTTGTGTGTACTTTCGAAAACTTCCAGATGGTTCATTTATTTATTTGCTGTTGTATGTTGATGATATGCTTATAGCTGCCAAAAGTGTATCAGAGATCAACAGGTTGAAGCGACAGTTAGGTGGTGAATTTGAGATGAAAGATTTGGGTGCAGCAAAACGTATTTTGGGTATGGAGATTCGCAGAGATCGAGTAGCTGGCAAATTGTTTCTAAATCAGAAGTCCTATGTGCTCAAAGTCATTGAGCGCTTTGCTATGCAGAACTCGAAGCCAGTCAGTACCCCTTTGGCAGCACACTTTCGACTTTCAGCTGAGTTGTCACCGCAATCAGAGGAGGAGGAAAAGCGTATGGAAAAGGTCCCATATTCAAGCGCAGTGGAGAGCCTTATGTATGCTATGGTATGTACTCGTCCTGATATTTCACATGCAGTTAGTGTCGTTAGCCGCTATATGGCGAGACCTGGTAAGACACATTGGGAAGCTGTGAAATGGATACTTCGGTATTTGAGTGGAACTGCAGATATGGGTTTACTGTTTGGGGTTGCTAATTCGGGTAATCAGGCTATTGGTTACGTTGATTCGGATTTCGCTGGTGACCACGATAAGAGGAGGTCTCTAACAGGTTATGTATTTACCCTGTCCGGAAGTGCCGTTAGTTGGAAAGCTACCTTGCAGGCTACAGTCGCGCTGTCTACAACGGAAGCGGAGTATATGGCCATTGCTGAAGCTGTGAAGGAGGCATTGTGGATGAGAGGTTTACTTTGTGAGCTTGGTATTGCACAAGGGGTCACTTCTGTATTTTGTGATTCGCAGAGTGCTATACATCTTACTAAAAATTCGATGTATCATGAGAGGACCAAGCATATTGATGTTAGGTATCACTTCATTCGGGATATCATCTCACAGAAGGAAGTTGAGGTGAAAAAAGTGGGTACAGCAGACAACCCGGCAGACATGTTGACTAAACCGGTTCCGGTTGCCAAGTTCAAGCATTGCTTGGGCTTGCTTGGCATTTGCAGTTGATCGCCCCTTGGGGGCATTTGGCGAGTGAGAGGTTAAAAGAGGAGAGCTATGTTTAGTGATTTGTTTTCAGTGGAATTCAAGTCAAGGTGGAGAATTGTTGAGAATGCCTTGAAGTTCTTAGTCCCACATTGGTAAACTATAGAGTTGTGGGTTTTGTATCCTCTTATAAATAGAGGTTTTGTGGGTTTTGTCCCACATTGGAAAACTAGAGAGTTGTGGGTTTTGTATCCTCTTATAAATAGAGGTTTTGGGGAACTCTTATTTATTATCCCTTTTGTTGTCTTTCTCTCATATTGGTGGCCTTTCTAGAGTTACGGATAATAGCTGGCTCTTTGTAATCTCTTCTCTACGGTTGATAGTGAAGTCCTCTCTCTCCTCACCCGTGGACGTACCTCATTCTTGAGGGAACCACGTAAATCTGTGTGTCGTGTGATTGCTTGTTGATTGGCGTTTGTTAATCTCTCCGTAAACTTAGTCGCGTTCATAGCACGTGTGTTACAACATGTTCACCTTCCAAAAACTCACATTTATATTTGCAGCAAATCCCTCCAAACTGTGAGAAATCCCCTATTCCAATGGAACCTCGCCTTAGCCCTTACTCCAAACCACTCGTGTTCATGGTTTTCTCTCAAAACTACTTTCATCCCCACATGTTTCTACAGATTGTGGCAGCCATATCTTCTTCCTCACCAATAGCAATCATGGCTACTCATCCCTCAACACTCCACCCATGTGCAAGGTCTTGAAGTTCTGTAAGAATCTAGAGAGAGAGGGAACCCATCTTTGAAGTTTCAGTCCCACTTGAAAATCTTCCGATTCGACATTTGATTCCTCAATCTGATCTTCAATTAATTTTCTATAAGGTAAATATCCATTCTCTATACCTCAATTTATGTTTTAGACCCTTAGTTCAAGCTTTACAAAGCGCCATTGAAATAAAATTCAGCTGAAATTTTGAAGAGGAAAACTCGTTCGACCAGTTGCCCTCGAACTCCAACCAGTCGAATTTTGCTACTATTTCATTTCAACCTAAAATCTTGTTGAAAAAATAATTTTAGAACATGTATTTGGTTCAAGATCATTAATGAGTGAATAAATAATTGACTCTAACTAATTTGCATGTAATATTGGTTGAAAAAATTTAAAGAGAATTTATTTTTTAATTTTATATTAGTTTAATGAATTAATTAGTAGTGTAAAGTCATGTCTAGTCATTGAATCTATTCAAATGAATAGCTACGTCACTTTATTAATAATTGTGCTTTTTTTTAATTGGTACGTCACTTCCTTTTGTTACTATTCCAAAAACTCACATTTATATTTGCAACAAATCCCTCCAAACTGTGAGAAATCCCCTATTCCAATGGAACCTCACCTTGGCTCTTACTCTAACTCCAAACCACTCGTATTCATGGTTTTCTCTCAAAATTATCTTCATCCCCACATGTTTCTACATATTGTGGCAGCCATATCTTCTTCCTCACCAATAGCAATCATGGCTACTCGTCTCTCAACACTCTACCCATGTGCAAGGTTATATATACTCTCCTATATAAATTTCATGCCCCTCCTTCATTTCTCACGTTTTCATCTAAGCATTTTGAGTATAGAAGGTGAGAGAGCGGGTCTTTAAGTTCTGTAAGAATCTAGAGAGAGAGTGATCCTATTAGGGATGGCAATTTGAACCGAACCGATGGTTACCCGAACCGAACCGCTTAATTTTCCCCGAACCGTAACCGTTTTTTCCCCGTGGGTGTGGATATGGTAGGAACAATCAAATACCCGTTCGGGTTCAGTTCGGTTATGGTTTGAAGAATAACCGAACTGTTACCCGAACCGAACCGAACCCGAACCGAACCGAAATTAAACGATGTCGTTTTATATATATATATATATAATATATATATTATATTAAATATTTTATAACCCCGGCCCAAGTCCTAATCCTATATATATATTTTATAACCCCGGCCCAGTCCCCGACCCAGACCCCACTCCCCACTCCCCAGGTCCCCGACTCCCCAACCCTAAATTCCTAAAGGAAACATTTACCATCAGTCCATCACTAATTCACCAGCGTGGGGCTGCTGCGGCGCAACTTCAGCGGAAGCTGCGGAAGTCGGAACTTCTTCTACCGACTATATCCTGCTTATCTTAGCTCTGTGAGTGCATCTCCAGCGGAACTTCTTCTCTCTGTATCTGTATCTCTCTCTCTCTCTCTCAGTAATGTTGAGTGTCTCTCTCTCTCTCTCTCTCTCTCTCTGATCCCTTGGAATTTAGACTGTTTTTTTGTGTTTCATTTACTCTTATGGTGTCTGATCCCTTGGAATTTAGACTGTTTTGGATGATGGTGTCTGTTTTGTTCTGTTTTTTATTTACTCTCTCAGTACTCTAGCGGCAGATCTGTTAGTATGTGTTTTGCTTTATGAAAAAAAACACCAAGATTATTTTTTAGCTTGTTCTTTATGTCTGATTCGTGAAGAAATTTGATAGTTTGTTGTGGGATAATAATTTTTTGTATAGGTTCCTTCTATTCAAATTTTCAATGTCGCAAACAAACGTGGGTGATAGTTCTCAATCAGTAAGTCTGCTAGGACAATCGGAAAGTACAAGTCCACTAACATCATCATCCCCTGTTGATGATAGTAGGGGTCAAACAGATAATGTTGGAGGTGAATCTGATGCAATCCCTGATGATGATATTGTGAAGCTACGGAGTCAATATTGGGCTCACTATAATAGGACAAAAATAAATGGTGAATGGAAGGCTATTTGCAAATATTGTGGAGCAAAACTTGTGGGTACAACAAAGAACGGAACTTCACATTTGAAAGAACACTATAACCGAAAACATCACAAGAAAGATTGCATGAGGCAACAAGTTCTCACGAATAATTTCAACAAAGCGTCTCCGATTTTAACTTCGTATAATTTTGATGCTGATACATCAAGAAAACAACTTGCAAGTGCCATAATCATGCATGAGTATCCTCTCTCAATTGTGGATCATATTGGTTTTAAGAGATATTCAACGTCACTCTAGCCCTTGTTTAAGGTTCCATGTAGAAACACAATAAAGAGTGACATAATCAAGATATATGAATATGAGAAGATGAAGACATTGAGTTTGATAGTGAGTAATTCAAGTAGATTGGCCATCACTACTGATATGTGGACCTCGAGCAATCAAAAGAAAGGCTTCATGGCTGTCACAGCACACTTCATTGACGATTCGTGGAACTTGCAAAGCCGTATTTTGAGGTATATTACAAGTTATTATTATTTCTTCATGTTTGGCACAACATACGTATATAATTATTTCTAATTAATTATCAATGTTATATATTAGGTTTATATATGTGCCATGTCCACATACAAAAGAAGTTCTATGTGATCATTTGTTCGAGTGTTTGATGGATTGGAACATTGATAGGAAGATTTCTTGCTTAACTATTGATAATTGCTCTACTAATGATGCGATGGTTCGACTGTTGGAGGACAAGTTTGATAGTGAATCACTTTTGTTGGGTGGGGTTTTGTTGCATATGCGCTGTTGTGCACATATTTTAAATTTGATTGTTAAAGATGGGTTGGATGTCATAAAGGGTGGTATTGAGAAAATTCGTGATAGTGTATGTTATTGGACAGCATCGCCTAAAAGAGAAGAAAAATTTGAAGAAACAGCACGCCAACTGCATGTGCATTGTACTAAGAAGTTAGGACTTGATTGTGCAACTAGGTGGAATTCAACATTTTTGATGCTTCAGACAGTTTTGAACTATAAGGAAGTATTTTACCGCTTGAGCAGACGAGATAACCTATATCAATCATTGCCTACACAAGAAGAGTGGGAGTTTGCTAAAGATGTTTGTGAGAAATTGAAAATTTTCTTTAAGGTGACAGAATTATTTTCTGGAACTAAATACCCCACTGCTAATCAATGCTTTACAAATATTTGTGATATTAGACTCTCATTGAGAAATTGGCTTTATGGTGAAAGTGAAGTGATTAAGGAAATGGCAAGTAAAATGTTAGAAAAATTTGACAAGTATTGGAATGTGATACATGGTGTTGTGGGGGTTGCTGCAATGTTAGATCCTAGGTATAAGATGGATGTATTGGAGTTCTACTTTGAAAAAATATATGCGACAAGGGCTTCGGTTGAAGTTGAGAAAATTCGTGAACTATGTTATAGGATGCTTAAGGAGTACCAAGGTACAAGTTTAGGTGAGGGTATTGGTGAAACTTCTTCCCAATCAACTGTAGATGATCCTATTCAAATAATTGAGGAGTACGATGTGTTCATTCGTAGGAAGAAAAGTAAGACAACTGATTATGGAAGAGCAGAATTAGATCATTACTTATCAGAAGAAGTCATGCCAAGAACTCCGGGATTTGATGTACTAACATGGTGGAGAGCAAATGCACCAAAATATCCACTGTTACAAGCCATGGCTAGGGATATGTTAGCTATTCCTGTATCCACGGTTGCTTCTGAGTCTGCATTTAGCTCGAGTGGCAGATTGGTGAGTTCACATCGTAGTAGACTTCATCCTGATACGATGGAAGCCTTGATGTGTGCTCAAAGTTGGTTGTGGGCTAACGAAATGACAGGTATTTAACATATTACCTTTTTTTTTTACTAATACAAAACTAATCGTCATGTTTTGAATTCATTACTTTTACTTCGTTTAGGTGAATCATCATCCGGATATGCCACAATATTGGATGATGTGGAATCAGAGGATTCATGTTTGACTCGTGAGGTAATTGAAATTTATCGTGCATTTCTTGTAGTTTTGAAAATTCATTTTGCGAATGCTATTCAGGATTCAAAGTTTTATTCTGCTAATATTAGTTTAACTTTTATTTGGATTCAATTCTACAGGCATGACTTGTTGCTGCGTTTTAGAATAGTTTGGAAGTGTAATTGGATGCGATTTGGAACGATTCATCATCCGGAATTTGTGCTTTTCAGATTTTCTCGTAAATTTCTGTTGGGTTGTTTTGGAACTGTAATTTGTTATGTTTTTTGTAATCTGTTGTGTTTTGGGATGCTTTTTTAGAGCCGTAGTTGGCTGGGTACTTAGTTTGGAAGTGTAATTGGATGTGTAATCTACTATGTTTGGTATTTGGATTGCTGGATATTTGGATTGCTGGGTTGCTTAGTTGTTTATGTGTAATCTACTATATTTTACAGCAGATTTGGGTACTTAGTTGTCTTTTTAGTTTGCTGGGTATTTGGATTGCTGGATATCAGAATTTAAGAGTGAATGCAGATTTGATGTGGAGGGATATGTTACTGGGTTTGGAAATCCAGATTGGGCACGGACTCATTCGGCTGCTACGGAAACAGCTCCAGCCATTTTGGCTGTGTTAAGGGGAGGTGCTACATGTGTGGGTAAAACTGTCTTTATATTTAAACACACTTTTTAGTCTGCTACAGAAATCCAGATTTGATGAAATGGCATACTGGGTATTTGGATTGCTGTATCTGTTTTTTTTTGCATTTTTTTATATTTATTAGTTTTTTAAATTTTCGGTTACGGTTCGGTTCAATTCGGGTAATTAATACCCGAATCATTCGGGTACCCGTTCGGTTCGGGGAATACCCGAACCCCGTTTGGTTCGGTTATGGAGCACCCCCTCTTCCTCCATTCGGGTATCGGGGCGGGTTCGGTTCGGACATGCCCATTCGGGTATCGGGACGGTTATTCAGATAACCGCCCCGAACCGCCCCGTTGCCATCCCTAAAACCTATCTTTGAAGTTTTAGTCCCACTTGAAGATCTTTCGATTCGATATTTGATTCCTCAATCCAATCTTCAATCAATCTTCTATAAGGTAAATATCCCTTCTCTCTACCTGTCCTTATTATAAACTTACTCTATTGTAGGTTTTAATTGACATCCTTGTAATGGCCTCTTTCAGTTTGACCCCTAAAAACTAAAATGTGAGTCAAGGGTTGTGATCAATGGGGAGCAAGACTGGAAGAAAATTCAAGTGAATTCTGGAATATTTCTGGTTTTGTATTCTGGTGTTGTAGCACTCCTCTTATGGATAATAGGAATTAGTGGGTTCAATTGTTATATCCCTTAACTTTCCATCATTTTCCTTTCTCAATGTTCTTTTAGTTACAACAAACCTTTTTTCTTTAGGGCTCGTTTGGATGGGGGAAAAAGAAGGGGGATAATTTTTGGAGGGGGTAAAATGATCGACGTGACATGTTTAGCATGATTTGGGAGCAAAAAATGCAGGGAGATGGAGCAAAAAATGCAGGGAGATAATTTTTCACCCCTCCAAAAATAATCCCCCGGAGAGAGATAAAGGTGGATAATTTTTGGGCCGAGGGGAAAGTGCCCAAAAAATAAGAGGGGATATTATTCAAGAATAATACCCATTCTCCCTCATTACAACTATAAAATAACTTTATCCCCCTATTTTATCTTCCATCCAAATCAAGTACTATTTTATCCATTTTTTTAATACTTCATCCAAACTATCTACTTTTTATTACCCCCTCTATAAAACATCACATCAATGTGGGTCAACCCTTTAAAAATAATATCCCCTCTTATCTTATCCCCCTCAATAACTTATCCCTAAAAATAATCTTTCATCCAATCAGCCCCTTAGCATAGCTAACATAATAAAAATAAGTTTCGTCTGATGTCTCAAATATCATTCCCTCCTTTGGTTCTTCAACTACATCTTTATAATTTTCAATTGGCTCCTTCCCACTTTGTACCTCTTCTTCTCCACACTCCATGTTTGGAGGTATTGCCGACTAAATAGATTTCGACAACGTCATCTGCTGGTTCAGAAACGAAGAAAATACTAAATTAGTAATAAGGCTAAGCTATGATCAGAAGTAAAATATAATTGCCAAGACTAGTCATTGCAAAAATGTGAGCAAAAGACTACTCTCAGTAGGACATACTCAAATAGCTTGTGTCAAGATTAGTCATCGCAAAAATGTCAACAACAGAGAAAACAAAGTGAGAATGTTGTAAAAATACTTAGTCATTGCAAAAATATTAAACGTATATCATTTAGAAAATAAAAATGTAGCACATAAACATTGTCATCGCTATTTGGCTGTCCCTCACAGATTTTAATCCCAGTTCGAATTGTCAATCCACCTTTATCTAATATGAATAGCTGCACAGAGAGAGAGAGAGAGAGAGAGAGAGAGAGACCTTTGTCGGCGCTGGCGTGGTGCGCAATGCTGGTGGTGGTCACGATTTGTGTGTGTCTTCGACTTGTTTTGGGAGAAGGGGGCCTGAGGGATGAAAACAACGAGCAACAGCAGTAAGCAATTGGGGAAGAAGACAACCTAATTTGCATTTTGGGAGAATTTTTCTTAAAATAAGACACAAATGCACCGCGTAATATACGTATACAATTGTATATCCAACAAAATCAAATTTTTTAGTTTTAATCTTCAGTATTAGGTATCATCTCCTCCGTATTCATATTTGCTATTCTGAAAAGAGAACATATACGATTAATTTGAACTTATAACCTCTTTTATCTACCATCATACTCCCTTCCTACCTATTTAATTGAAAAAAATTAATACTTATACACCATATCAAGAAAATCTACTTTTTGCAGTCCTAATCCATAGAAAAAATGAATTTAATTTATTTTCTTTAAAGGCGTAGTGTTGAAGCTACAATTCGATAGTTTAATGTAATCCAAAGTGTAAGATTTTGTCTTTGAAGGCATAATTTCAAAAAAATGTATTGGGTTACTAAGCAGTAGATACTATATACATAATATTAAATAAACACGAATATTAATACACAAATATTTACAGATATTAATATACAATTTATAAATATTAATATATTTTTTGTATGTTTGTTATTGCGTAGTGTGCGATTCTCAGTATTTTTCAAAAGTATTATAGTTCAGCTTAAAATGCAATCAATCCATTCTTGTTCGAGTTAAGTGGAGTACCACTGTAGCAGACAGGTCATAGAGAATAGTGACAGAGTTTCGAAATTCAAAATATTTCCGTATACAGGATACAATTGGGAGACAAAAGAGAAGAAATTCGGATAATCGGAACGAAACTGAACAAAATCAAGGATTAATCGTCTTGATCCTCATCCGCGGATTATCACTCCGCCATGTCTGGGTACGCAAAACCACCCGCCCCTTCTGTCTTTCCGTATTCATGTGTGTGTATATTTCTTGCTAAAAATAATGCCAAAGAACCCTTGTTGATGATTTGTTTAGTTTAATTGAAGGTTTATAAAAAGACGGCTACTTTTCTTTCTGAACTCATGTTTGCTTGATTTTTCTGTCTTGAGTTCTGATAGTGTAGAATAAAGTAGTTGTCTTTTTGTTTCTGGTGTATCGCATTAGGTCTCTTGTGACCTCAAATCAATAACTTGGATTCTACATCTGAAAAGCTGGCTCATTTGATTAATAGGGTGGATCTGATGTTTGGTGGGTTGAAATCCAAGTTTAAAGTTGATGGGTTTGGTTAAGGTCTTTGGTATGTCCACTTATGAAACCCGTCTTTGGAATACGAAAGGATTTAGGATTAGTAGGAGTAAAATTTAGTAGAATGTAAGTTTAGTTCTAGTCAAAGACTCAAAATACTAGTTGACAAACTGACCCTTCAAAATTAGAAATTATTAAGAAGCGTGCTTTTTAAATATCTTGGCTCAATTTGTTAGTAAAAATGGAGAGATTGCGGTTGATGTAACACGTAGAGTACTAGTTGTCTAGATCAAGTGATGGAGTGTCTTGGAGTTATTGTGCGATCACACTCACAAAGTTTTAGGGAACAATTTACCATGCTGCTCTAAGGTCAGCCATGTTATACAACACAGAGGATTGGGCTACAGGATAACGACATGAAAATAATTGAGTGTAGGTGAAATGAATATGTTGAGAATATCTTTGACAGGATTGTCTTTTTGGTTGAAACGGGATGGTCTTCAAACTCCCGAAATGCAGTGTAGACCCATCCCCTTTCGGACTAGACTGACTTGGGGAAGGGTCAATATCCTTCGGAGCATGCTTCACAGCCACTTATTCATCCTGACCATACCACTGAACATTATTTGGACCGAGGCTATATGGCTTTAGGCCTTTTGATGGCTGTCATTTTTGGGCTATTTGGAAGGGTTAACTAATTATTTAGTTATGTAGTCAAACAAGATCTGATGGAATCTAGCCTGACAAGCAGGCAATGGGAGTTCGAGCAATGGTACGTGTGGTTTAGTTTTGACTTTGGCTGCGGTCCTTAGTTCACAAGATTTACATGTTACAACTAATTGATTTTTTTTTTTTTTGGGGGGGGCTTCTTTTTCCCCCATTTTTCTGTGTCCAAATCTCTTCCGGTTATCTTATGGTTGATTTTCGACAATCGATGGTAGGTTTGCTATCTCCCGTGAATTATGGATGCTTTGACTTCATTGTTATTACAAACAAATTCAAAAGATTATGTTTTTTGCTTGAGCTGTGGGGATATTGAGTTACTTGTTGTGCGTCATTTGCATATTATTTCTATTCTCTTGTTGTTGCAAAGTACATGATATAAGCAAAAACAATAGGACATCACTGCCCCCTCCACCCTTTTGGAAAAAGTTGGAATTGAACTTATACCACCTTTCTGGTAACAACTATGCACTTTGTATGTTCCATGAAAAATGCACTCAAAATGAAATCATGTGGTTTCAAAAATTGTTTTCATTCAATTAATTACACGAATAAAATAACCTTGTTTTTTGTTAATTCAATGTGCCTTTGGACAAATCAGATCCAAGGTCTGATGTTGTCTCATTGTTTTGGTATCTCCCATTGCAGCTTTGTTTAGTGTATAATGCAAATGGTTGATACTTGTCAATGTCATCATTGATATCTTTGGTTTTGCTCTTTCACCATCCGGTTGTTGCCGCCTGTTGCAACTTTCTTAGAAGTTTGCTTGCGTGTTCATTTCGCTGTTAGCTAGGCAACTCGGAGATATATAATTTGTTGGAAATATGGTTAGTCAATGTGTTTTATTCCATCTACTTGTCACTGACATATATTATGGACAACTCAATGCGAAGGGTGGCATTGGTGGTTGTAGTATCTGACGAATATATTGCATAGACTACCAATATCAACGTAATTACCCGGAAGCTTCATTCTCGCTGGAACATTAGAGTCTTTATCTGCTTTGTATTGGATTAAGTGTTTGTTTTTAAGTGAAAGACACCTCAATCAAACTTAGCAACAATAGGTGTACGATACTGCGAATAATGATATTCTACCTCCTTAACTGTTACGAGGACCATGTTATAGGGTGATTAAAAAAGATTTAGACTATTGAGAACTAGCTATCATTAATCTTGTAAAGAGCACATAGGAAGTGATTTGTGATGTGAGAGCAAGAAAATTTGGTAGCAGTCTCTTAGTCTTCTTCTGATGTTTATTGTAGGTCACAGGCGGGGAATACTTCCAAGAAGAGGTGAGTAGGATGATTTGTGGTTATCTACTGATTGGTTTCCACTGTCTTCACTTTTGAACATGTTTTAGTTCTCAAGTTTCATTGGGGCCTTTCAGTAAGGCAATCGTTTTTTTGGTCCCTATATGTCTATTTTGTCCTGCCTCCTGGCATATGCAAGTTGATTAAAGAATCCAAAATCTTAAAATTGTCTTTCAGATAATTTATACTTGCCGTTGTTAAAGATATTGTGGTTACGTGACATTACTGTAATTACTGTGTATACTGTGCAGACACGCATGGCTGGTTGACAGCAATAGGATTGCAACAAAAATCAAGAGTGCGTCTGGCTTGTCCGATCCCGAAAGAGTCAACTGGAAAAGCAATCCAAGCAGGCCTTGCCCTAATTGCCAACATATCATTGACAACAGTGACGTATAATACCTCTCCTTTGGTCTGATATAATTTAGCTGTCAGTTTCTGGGTCGTGATTTGCTGACATTTTGATTTTCATTGATTTTCTTTATGCCATGGTAGTGACATTTGATGTTCATTTTTCTCATTGTAATGTCTCTGTTAGCTGTTATGCTGACAAGTGACAACGAGCATAAAACTTAAATCTAAAGTTTGAATTGAATAACTGGTTACGGAATACAAACAGGATACAGTGACTGTGTTAACGTATTACCAGTTTGTGCTGTCCATTATTGTCAGTTTAATCACTCCTACATTACGGTTCTATTGGTGGTTTTGGTTAGGTTAAGAGTTGTACAACTAGTACATTGCTGTTCAATTAGGTGTGCTTCATTATCATTATGTATATAATATATATGCACACACACAATATGTATAAGTGGGAAGCTCTTTGTAATAGTTTAGTTCAAGCACTTCTGAAGCATTTGGTGGCATAGGCTTAGCATTGTAACCTAAATTTAGCCCTGTTCTTGGTTAAAAATGACAAGCAAACATCAACAATCAACAAGGAAATACTTAACAAAGCCATTTCTTAATAAAGGGTGGAAGGTAAATATATAGATAGCTTAAGTTACAAAAAGAGGTAACATAACTATAATCGCTATTTTTAGGATGATAGACTTTTTGCAGTTGACATTTGTGAAAATTGTTCTCATGTTTCTCCATGTACGCTAATGCTTCGACATAATTGTGCAAGATGTCCTTGGTGGTTCTCATCTCTTGCCCTAATACATACAAGGTCTATTTCTCTTTTTCCGTTCTACAATTGTGAATCTGTGACTAAAACTTGAATTATCGAGTGCAAAGTGATTGTTATGTTCCAAAGTGGATGGGTTTTTGGCGCTTTCCAAATTTAAGACACCTAGGCATGGCTGTCATTTGTTTTATACTTAAACTGTTCAGACAAAGAGCTAACAAGATCATCAAGTGTTTCTTTTATGCCTGCATAAGAACTGGAAAAGGAAGCCAGAAAAAATGAAAATATTTAGTCATAATAATTTCCATAACAAAAATATGTAAGAACCTTGTGCAAAATTTGTAGGCAAATCAAGATGGACTCATTTGTAAGTGTTCCGTGTCATATGAGTGCTGCTGTGTCAACAGGTATCTAGTGCACGGATTTTTGCATGGAGATAAATTTGTAAGATCAGAAACTGCTTTTCACAAATCGAGATATATTTGTTATAGGAAAAGTCACTCATAATCTGGACCTTTAAATTTATAGGTCGCTGCGTAGAAAATTTTCCTGTACTTTTGATTTGTTCAGTTGAAGTCCTAATAGCGTAGTTTTTCATGGACTCTAGATAAAAACCTTGGATCGGATTTTTTTTTT
Organism: Arctostaphylos glauca; assembly: GCA_019985065.2. NCBI lineage: Eukaryota > Viridiplantae > Streptophyta > Magnoliopsida > Ericales > Ericaceae > Arctostaphylos > Arctostaphylos glauca. The sequence goes on along the minus strand of JAHSPW020000014.1, from coordinate 3,415,825 downwards.
TCTGCCGCTGATCAGTTGATGCTTTGTTAGATTGACCAGATATGAGAACTGCCATGTGCTGTTGTTGTTCATACATTGGACTTAACAACTAGAATACAGACAGTAGGTGAACTAAAACAGTTTTACTTCTAGGCAACGTATTTGTGTTCGGGTTTAGGTTTTGGTTTGTCTTTCATATTTTGGATTTCAGTGGCTTATGTTTATATGCTTGTCATGACTAAATTCTTATGGGCATTTGATCTTAACTACACTATATTCGCCGAACTCAGGGAGTCATTAGTATTTATGGTCATCTCGAGCATGTGTGAAACTACCCATTCGAGGGTCTGTTACTCTGTTTATAACTTGGATTGAACAATCCGCTCAGTATAAGCTACAAGAGAAGGAAAAAAAGACAAACAAAAACCAGAAATCAGAATAAAAAATGGGTCTGGATTATACTACTCTTATTAGTCCTTATGTCAGAAATGTGCATCTGGCTTGATAGTGGCTGATAAAACAATGCGCATATGAGTGGTGAAAACTCTGAGCATTTGGAGCCTCTGTGTTTTCAGGTGACTCAGGAGTGGCCAGGTTTACCCAGAGGTGTGAAATTTGATCCATCTGATCAAGAGATCATATGGCATTTACTTGCAAAAGCTGATGTCAAGGATACGAGACCCCATCCTTTTATTGATGAATTCATTCCAACTGTGAATGAAGATGATGGTATATGTTATACTCATCCTCAGAATTTGCCAGGTCAGTACAATAATTTTTCTTGCCATGATACTTAAATATCTCCAGTTAAATATGAGTCCTTATTTTAGAACTTTTTAGGTGTTAAGCAAGATGGAAGTGTTTCTCACTTCTTTCATAGAGCAATCAAAGCCTACAATACCGGAACTCGGAAGCGTCGAAAGATAAACGCTGATGATTTTGGTGATGTTCGTTGGCACAAGACTGGAAGGACCAAACCGGTTTTGTTAGACGGGATCCAAACTGGTTGCAAGAAGATTATGGTGCTTTACGTGACCCCAGTCAAGGGTGGGAAGGCAGAGAAAACCAATTGGGTAATGCATCAGTATCACTTGGGGACTGGAGAAGATGAAAAGGATGGGGAGTATGTGATCTCCAAGGTGTTTTATCAGCAACAAGTAGTCAAACAGAGTGATAAATTTGAACAGGATTTGCCTGAAGGCAGTGATGTTATGATTGCTAAAGTAGATCCAGTAACTCCGCAATCTGTAACTCCTGAACCACCACGAGCAGAAAGACGTGTTCCCGATCTTGAACCTGTACAAGTTTCCGCTATTTCTGGCACCGATCATAATGCTCAGGTAAAACGAACTTTCAGTTGGCTCCTGATTATAATGACATGTGACCAGAGTTGAGCATAGTTTCATGTGGCGCTTTGTATGCACGCACCTATCACAAGTGTTGTGTGGATCCGATTATGTGTTTGGTTGCACTTAAGGCACACGTCAGATGATGTACACAACTCTGGTACTTAAATATGGCCATTGTAGCATTATTCCTTTTTCTTTTCATTGGAAGTAAAATAATTGTAAAAATCAGAGTGGGGAGTTGCACTGGATTTTACGTTGCCTTTTGGGCTAAGAGAATATATTTTGAGGTAATCATCGATAACTTCTGGAGTTAAAAATGAATAGGGCGGTTGCAGAGAATGTTTTCTTCACCAATTTTGGAAGCAAGAACAGTTTCATATGCATTTTACACTGATCTCCTGGCAAAAGAAAAAACGCAAAACTGATACGTTTGTTTTGCCCCTCTTCATACATCTTAAGCTTCAGAATCATGAGATGGGGCACATTGAAGATGAGGACCAAGCTGTATGTGGGAGTCCGAATTTGCAAGACTCCCTGATGGAAGATAATCATGCTGATCTAACAACAGAAAATAATGAGAATCCAACTGGGGAAGAGCCAAAGTGGTGGGACAGCGAGTCTCAGAATCTATTAGATTCACAACAGCTTGTGGAAGGGCTGTCATTGTGCGACGACCTTCTCCGGAGCCAGTCCCCTGGTAGGGATGAACATGAAAATGAAGAATTTAATGCCAAGCCTCGTCTTTCTGACTATTCTCGTTTAGGACCTGAGTGTTTGAAGAAGGATTTAGAGGCGTGCCAAGACCTGGTCCTTGATCCGGCAAACATTGAGCTCGATACGCCTCCTGATTTCCGGCTGAGCCAGCTTGTATGTGCTGTTACATCCTTTACTTTTGACGTTACTAGTTTACTTTGTTTCTTTCTGCTTATTTAGCTTAAGAGTAGAATCCATATGGTTAAGCACGTTTGCTTCCGCTTTAAAAGAACTGTTTTTGGCCTTCAGGAAAATATCCAAAACTTGTACGCGTGCGTTTTTTCTTATTTGGAGTTTGTTAAGCTGACAAAGCAAATAAACTAAAAACTTGAGAAATTTAACCGAACACCCTACTTCAAGTACAGCTGTTTGGGCATGTGAATTCAGATCCAAGGTAAATATGCTGCAAATAAGTGGAAACCACCGCAAACGCTTTTGAATTTTCTTATTGATGAACTTATCTACTTTTTGTAGGAGTTTGGATCACAAGATAGTTTCCTAGCTTGGGGTGGGAGCAAGGCAGTTGACTAAGCATGGTTCAAGCATCCTCATTGTCCCAGTGGAAGATGAAATGGTGCCACCTGTGTGTTTTTATTTTTGTCTTTGTTTTCTTTTTCTTTTTACTTCTCAAGACCTGGTATCGTAAATTGTCCTCGAGTCAACGTAAAATACCCTTCCTGGTGAGCTACGTGAAACGTGCTGATTAGGGTCCATTGGCTCCCCAGAAGATATCTGAACAAAAGTCAGCTAGCTATCTGGTTTTTGTGATCTTAACTACAGCTTCAAGGCTGACTGTCTTCAAATTTCCTAAACATCAGCTTTGTTTTATATGTTTCGGATGTTCAGTTAACACATTTCGTACTTGCTTTTTATTCTCGGTGACGATAATGACCTTTCTTCTTAGCTTATTTCAGGAATAGCAGCTGATTTTATTCGGACAGCAAGTTAAGGTGGGGAAGTTTATCTCATCATTTTCGTGGTTGTATGATTTTATTGCTGACTAAATTGAAGGTGCCTATAAATAAGTAAAATCCCATATTTCCATAGGTATCTATAGTTCGGTCCAGGTATGACTAGACCTAGTTATTCTATAAAAGGCATTACCCTATTTGACATGGGCATTAAACCCTAGACAATCAGGGCACATACCATGGTCTGGTATTCGAATTCATCTCCGTGCAATCATTTTTGTGTTTGGTTAGTCGATACGAAGCTTTTTTTGACACTTTAATAGGATTTCTTGCTAGGGGATGATGGAATTGGTCGCTGAATTATCAAATAGTACGCGAGTTTGTAGGCGATTGATTTCTACGAGCAGTCTAAAGCCCCAGTCCTGCAGCAATTCGTGCAATTATGTGGGTACCTGGATTTATTGGTGGATACTCCTTTATTTTTGGTTCACAATGGCACCACCTCCAATTTGTTCCTCAAATTTTTCTGTTGTTGTCCCCCAATCAGATCTAATTTCTGAAACGCCAAAGATTGCCTGATAGGCTGGGCCTCACTGCCCTAGGTTTTCTTTGGTGTGCATAAAACAACAAGAAAGCGTATAGTTACAAAACACTGTTTATCCAAAACGTGTTCTTTTGGTAGGTTTCATTTATCAATCACGTCAGGTGCAATGCAATAAATCGAACCCACCTCATCAGAGACTTTTTTTTTTTTCCACTTAACGCGAGATTACACATAAGTACTCCACACCGTTTGCGATATATATAAGTACACATTTAAATATAAATATATACAAATGATAAAATTTCATATATATCAGATAATTGCAAATACATCTCTTTATCCGGATGCACGTGTATATCATTATCTTAGTTCGACTCCTTATCCGCATACACGTGTCTGAAACATTTTCCGTCCCAAATAGGAAAAATGAAGGCCAAGTGTTATTATTTGAGTGGGAGTTATAACTTCGTACTACATGAACAGTTTCACTACAAAAGAGTACACTGTTTGACTGCAGCTTTCTTTTCGAACCGTACACTTTCCACACGTGAATATGAATTGGGAATTGGATGCAGAAGAAACACAGGCCCCGCCAAATGAACAAAACGTCAGCAAGTAATAATTAGGCCAGGAATAAAGGAATTAATGACAAATCTCATTTTATTGGAATACACAAAACATAATATCAAAAACATATGAAGACAATTTTTTTTAAAAAATCACTCATTATGAAACCATCATGGAATCTAGTTGTTAAAACACAATAATATTACTCTCACTATGAATTTCTTTACCATCTCAACTATTATTAGGGCCGATTCTAAGTATTTTGGAACCTTAAGTGAATGATTAAATTGGGACCTTTCACATCTAGATACAGTATGACAATTCAAAAGATACGTTTTATTTCAAAAAAAAAAAAATTACAAGAACTTGAAAAAATAAAGATTAAAAAATTACTTTATCATTGCAATAACTCAAAATGTCACTTGAATATCTTTCTTCTTGTATTTTTAGACGCAAATGCATCAATTAAACTTGTATAATCTATCTTTTTTGCATAATGATTTTCAATAGATAACATGGCTAATTCACTCAACTTTTCTTGTGATATAATTGATCGATTATAAATTTTAATCATTTTTATCTTTAAAAAGCTTCTTTTGCCAGAGACAACTGTAATTGTATATTCAAAAGTATTCTAAAAGCAATTCATGAATATGAAAATAATCATTCATGCACTTTAAATTGTTGAGCACTTCAACTGGTTGATTTGTTCACTTCTTTTGGGTAATGCATTTTTTGAAGAATTTCAGCTCCATAAATAAATCACTTCTATCAATATCTGAAACGGCTGCAATGTTTCAAAAATTCTTCAAGGTTGACATAACATGTCTTCGAATACTCGTTGCTGAACTTTTTCAAATCAAACAAAAAGTCAAAGTTTGCCCAATATATTTTGAATTGTTCGACATACTCTTGAGTGAAGATAGAATTTTATCGACTATATACAAAAAATAATTAACTCTAAAAGATTCTTCAAGTGACTGCGTCACCTCTTCACTAGTGCTCTCATCAAATTGTTTCTTTTTTATAAATACTACAGTTTTCAACAAATATAGGTTTAACTATCATTTCACTTGTCATTTCTTTTGCTTCAACCAAATTGCTTCCCTTAATGATGAGGCAAGATCATCAAGTCCGTCAAAATTCTTTGGTGTCATCAGAATTTAGAAGAGTCAACTTGAGAGCGAAAAGAAGTGATGAAAATTAATCACCCTGAACTTTTTATTTAGACCACGTTGTGTATTTTCGAGGGTGAAATTATTTAAGGAGAATAGGTTGTAGTAGCCTATAATTTCAATAAAGTTTTTACATCCTTTTTAATCATTTATTCAATTATTCTCCTATTTTTAATTATATAAATTCGGGCTTTTATTTTTTTGTAGCTTATTTGAGCGACCGTTTGAAATTTTAGAACGGCCAGATTAGGATTTTGATGGCTTCTATGGCAGATTAGTTGGGGAATCAGTTTTATTATCTATGATTTTCTGACTTTGAATACGGGATTTATGAGGTTTTCCTATATAGATCTATAATGTTTGTTTCTTTTCGTTTACAATCACATAACCAGGGTTTTCAAAGAGGAAGTTGTGAGTATTTCGATGTTTTTGAGAAAGGAAGAGGGGGAAGCTCTGTTCGATTTGCTTTTCGTCAAAACAATGCTATTCATCACGTTTGTAGAGACGCCTAATCTGTTGCCTTATCCAAGTGTCATATGACCCGGTGTCGAGTGTGCATTATAAGTAGTGAAACATGTAGAGACGACTAAGTGTTCATAATAGAATTGAATTATGTAAAATCGATTTTGTAGGCGTATCGTGGCAAGATTATTGTTGGGCGTCGTCCCACATTTGGTTATGTTGTTATGTTGAAAGGACCTCAAATAGGATTTGTTGGAGATGGTTGAGGGTGATCTCGGGGACATCTACAAATGCAGTTTCGAACTCCGAGAAAGTGACGACTACTATCTTGGGCATCTTGGAATTGATTAAGAGGAAGCAGTTAAGATTCGTTGGTATCTAACCTGGTGACACCATATTTGGTTGGATCTAGTGTAATAACCTAAAATTTTAATTCAATTTAAATTATCTAATTAATAAATAAATTATAGATTTAACTGTTACTATTTAATATTTTAATTCAGAAAAATTTAATTTAATTTTGCTAGCGAGCACGAGGCTGCTCGGCCGATCGTTTGAATTCTGTAACTGCTAAGATCTGGAAGTTATGGTGGTTTGATGGAAAAATCGTTTTTTGATGCGATTTATGGCCTTGAATGCGTGTTTAAGGGCTGATACTATTATATAAATCTAAGGTTATTATAGTTTCACTTTACATTTTTACGAAATCAGAAGTATAGATAACATTTGGGAGAGAAATAGAGGTTTTGAGATTTTTTTTTAGAGTTTTGCAAGAAGGGGAGGTTTTGTCCATTTTGAGTTTCAACGGATTGTGTTTGTTTGAGCTTTTTTCTTCGGACTGAGGTAGGTTTAGTTACCTACCAGCCTAGGGTTTTATTTTCTATTGTTAATTTTGAATTGAAGCATGATTAGAATGAACATTGCATGTTAGAGTTTGTTCTTATTATTTTTGATAAAATTATCAAATTCCACGTGTTTTGTAATTTGTAGTGTTCAATTGATTTAGGGAAAAATATGTTAGATTTATGTGTTGACATCTCCTGTGGTTAATTTGATAAAATCTATGCTCAGTCTATGTTTTAATATATTTGTGTGAACCAGAAAGTGGAGGAACACTTACTCAGAATCAAGAAAAAATGAATCCACACTCGAGCGACCTCTTGACTTTTGTTCGTGAGATCTAGATAGGGTGAGGTAGGTATTAACCTAAGAAAACGGTAGAAGGTTCTTTTCTTGTCATGTTATGATTCAAATTGTGACCCTGGGTAGGCATGAATTGGTTAATACCAACTAAGGGTCAATGCTAGTGTCTAAGGGAGGATACTATATTCCTTATGGTATACCTAGAAACTTAAAGGATTTAATAAGTCTTACCAAAGTGTTTGTGTTTACGCTCACTTTTTACTGTTATGCTTTATTCCATGTTCAACATTTCTATTGTTTAGCATTTATAACTGTTACATGCTATATCACTTGTGAGTTTGATTTTTCGGATAATTTTATCTACTAGCATTTCATGCCACATAGAGATGTGTAGACGGTGGAGCCACCTGTGCAAGAAGTGTCAGGAGTCGATGGAGAAGAGTTGTTCACCTGCATGTCGTACCCCTAGATTCTCGCTCTGATTTTACACCTATTTTTAAATTATGAAATAAATATAAACCCCATGGAGTAACTTGGTCATTTTTAGTTTCACATTCTCAAATTTGATTTTGTTAATAAATAATTTATGATTAAGGTTTATGCCATTTAGATTCTTGAATTTCAATTAAAATAAGAGTTTAATGAATTATTTAGTGTTTTGAGAATTTGGGGTGTTACATCTAGTTAGTTGAGATAGTTATTAACCTAAGTGGACGGTAGAAAGTTTCTTCCCTTGTCGGGTCATTTTTCAAGTTGGGTAAATAATCCCGGACTACGGTCCCAAGATAGGTAAGGACCAGTCAAGATCAATGGAGGACACTATGCTAGATATATTGCGTAAGATTCAGAGACCTAAAAGAACGAATCATAACATACTTACGTGTTTACTTTATTGTTCAGTTTCATTATGTTATTGGTATTTATCTTGTCATATGTATTCTGATGCATGCTTGGTATCCTCTGGGTTTGGTTTTCGGTTAATATTCACTACTAAGTTTCATTATTTATTAGAGCAATTTCTCTGTCCCACATTTCATGCTAGATGAAGACGAGCACACAGAGTTCTCACCTGACCGGGGGGAGTCAGTGGTCCCAGAGGAAGAATTCATCACGTAACTGTCTTACCCTTAGTTACTGTGTTATTTATTTTGACATGACAATATAAACTTAAGAGGGTATTTTCATCAATTTACACATTTCGAAATTTGCAACTTTGTTTAATTGTTCAACTTTTATTAATAAAAGTGGTTTTCCTTTTAATTATCGTCTGATCAATAAAATAAAATTTTAAATTTTAAATTAATGTTCGTACAAATCGGTGGCCACCATGGATGAAAAATTCATCTTTTTTGATCCGAAACTAAAGTTTTAATATTTAACCAATGAAGGTTAAATTAGTTAAGTAAACAGGGAGGATATGAAGGTTTGACCTTTGCGAATGGCTTAGCATAATACCCAAGGAAATTGCTTTTCATCTCTCTCCAAAGACAAAAATCACACCCTCCTGAATAAATACTCAATTATTCCCCTAAAATTTCAAAAATATCACTCTCATTCTCTCTCCTTTTTTTCTTTTTCTCTAAATTACAAAAATAACAGCCCTCCTCCCCTTCTGAATTACAAAAATACCATTCTATTTTATTTTACTCTTTTATACTGCGTTTTAAAAAAAATATGATTAAAAATAAAATAATATCGGTTAGATTCTTAAAAGTCAACATAAATACTAAGACCATCATTGTTATTATCTTTAAAATTATTACCGACTACACAAACTCAAATTCTTTAGCTTTATCAACTCAAAATTACAGAACAATAAATTTCAAAGTATTCAAAGATGTGCGAAACAAATAAAAAAATTATGTACGAGAACGCTTATATTTTTGTATTCAAACAAAAAAGGTCGTAAAAAAATTTAAGTATCACGGAACACTTAAAAAATAAAAACAAAATATTTTTTTTTAGAATTATAGTTTTTCCTGATTTTGTTAGATATAATTCTAATTGGATACAAATGAGGAGTTCAGGGCCAATCCAACCTGAATGAAAAAGACGGTCTACTTTTGGTTCTGAAAAGAAATCTGAGTCCTAAAAGAATTAGGAAGATTAAGTCGTGGGGTCTATAAACAAAAGTCCAGGTTAATGAAGAAAGGTACGCATTATACGCTACTAAGGAATATTAGCTTGTTCCCATAGATATTCATGTGATCTTTCTCTGACTTAATCATAGGAATATCTTCCCGCCACGTCAGCGGTGAATGCTTTGACGAGTTACTATTTTGTAGATCAATAGACTTACAAGAGAGAGGGCATTATTCCTGCTGAAAAGTGAGGTATTAACTTTCATCCGATTGAGAAAATCACCCCACCTACAATTTTATTCTTATAAGTTTAATATTTATCTAATGTATTTCGATCAGGGCCGGCGCCCATGATGAAATTACTTGCTAAAAATGACGTAATATAAAATAATCTTAACATCTAATTTTGTTTCTAACTCACAGAACATCATGGCTAATTATAACTTTTCAAGTTTAGATAGTAGACTAAATGAGCGTCTCCCACAACCGTCACGGCTATACACCCGAATTTTATCATTGATTAGGTTAGTTATCAAAATGCTAGTTGCAAAAAGAAAGTATGTGGCATTTATTAAACTTATTTTGTTAAATGTAATTTTAAAGTACTGATTATTGAAGTGTAGCATAAAAAGATTAACACGTCACGTAATATAATTACGATAATTATAAATGAGATTTTAAATTAATTTAAATGTAATAAAGTATTAAATAGAGAACTACTTTTCAAAATTTTTTAATTTTAAATATAAGAAATAGCGTGTTTTCGTGCATTATGAAGCATTTATATTTTTTTTGTATCAAGGAACGCTTATATGTTTCGTCCCTATGTTTAAACAAAAAAGGGGTGAAAAAATAATTTAAGTACCATGGAACACTTAAATATTTAAAAGAAACACTTAAATATTTGCTATTAAATTTTTAAATACCACAGAACACTTAAAAGAACAAAAAAATTAATTTTTTAATGATCAAGTCCACATTTGATTTTTAAATGTTATTTTTAGTCAACTGAAGTTTTAATATTTTTTTAAAATAAGGCTAAAACCAAGTTCTCTCCCTTAACTCAAGTTCTTAAAAAAAAATAAAGATTACCAATATTGTAAAAAATAACAAGAGAACTGATTTTTAATCTTTAGATAGTCACACCCCCTCCTTATTTTTTTTGGGGAGAGATGAAAAGCAACTCTCAATACCCAATTACCATTCAATATTTAGATTTCAAATTCAAGGTCATGGACGTAAATATATAATTTCAATTCTCCACTGCAAGACGGTCAAACCGTGTGTGTGAGAGAGAGAGAGAGAGAAAGAGATCTCACCTCATATGGGGTTAGTCTTCAGAATTCAAACTCAAGGTCATGGATGTATGTATATATATATAACTTCAATTCTCCACTGCAAGACGCTACCGTGTGAGAGAGAGAGAGAGATCTCACCTCATATGGGGTTAGTCTTCAGAATTCAGACCCAAGGTCACGGACGTAAATATATAACTTCAATTCTCCATTGCAAGACGCTCAAGCCGTATCTGTGATAGAGAGATCTCTCACCTCATATGGGGTTAGTGTTCAGAATTCAAACTCAAGGTCATAGACGTAAATATATAACTTCAATTTTCCACTGCAAGACGCTCAAGCCATGTGAGAGAGAGAGAGAGAGAGAGAGAGATCTCACCTCATGTGGGATTAGTCCAACTTGTTATGACTTATAAAAAAAAATGATATGAAGGAAAAAAAGGAAATTTGATGTAGATTACAGAAAGAAATACAAGAAGGCCAAATGAGTATTTTTTTCCCCATCTTTTCCCATTTTTATTAGATTTCGCAAAAATACTGTAGATTAATCATTCGTTATATCTTGAGGAATATAAATATAAAAATATATGATCCAAAAATTAAAACAAATAAGATTAGAAAAAGGCGATTCTATTGTTAATTGTTTGTCTTTCTAAAATTTTGTAACTTCACACTATATTTTTATACTTTTTTTATTTCTCTCGTTAAAATGAACATATAATTAATCTCCTAAATTTTGCCGAAAGCTAATTAAATTATTACTAAACATCAAGAACAATTAATGAGTGTAGAAAAAAATAATTTAGAATAAACTCCATCATACTGCAATTAGTTGATCATAATCATAGTTCGAAACTCAATCTGGCTATTGATAGATCAAACCCAAGAGGCCAAACTGGTACAAAATTGGATCCAACTCCCTAATTACATCCCCCGGCGCTAGCTATTGCCTATTTACACTTCACCAAAACAACAAAAAGGAAAAAAAGAAATTAAAGAAGAAGAAGAATCATTCATGCCAGCAAAGAAGCATGACAACACATCTCCTGATAATGTATAGCTTTGCCCTTTGCTGTTTTAGAACCCCTCCAATTCCTCTGCTTGATATCCTCTTCTTCGAACCACCTCCCATGGCGCTACTGCTCATCTTCAATATATATCTCCAATCTTTGAACTTCCTTCAGTGCCAAATTATGTAGAGAGAGAGAGAGAGAGAGAGAGAGAGAGAGAGAGGTTTAATCTTGCTAAGGTGAAGGGATCTGAAATGTTAAATTTTAAACGAAGCTCTTGAAGGCGAAGTATGAGGTGAGGGGTTATTATAGTGGGTGAAGGGGTGCGCAGTGAGATAAAATGGCATACAAACAAAATCGGGGAGCGCTTGGCAGATGCATTTTTCTATTTTTTATTTAGTACTTTTGCATTTCAAATGTTTGAGAGCAGATAATTCTGAGAAAGGGACTTAAAATCACCTTCAAATGATCTTTTTTATAACATTCTCTATAGAAATCGTTTTGCAAAATTTATTGGGTATTTTGAGATTAATGAATTATTTTTTTAGATTCTAGATTCTGCAATGTCCCTACTTTTTGTTGCGCCTAATTCTCCGAGCGGAGATGCAGGCGAAAAAGAAGAACAGATTTTCGGGGAATGAAACTGAATCATGTGCTTTTGCCAATTAGATGACGGGCTTGACCGTGTGTTCTCTCCTGGTCACGTCGGAGGCTAAAACTGGGAAAGTGCATCATTCAGTGGTGGGGTGTGTCCAGCTGATCAGAGGGAGGAAGGGGCAGAGTGGTTTGATGAATGAACTCCATCTTAACTCTGAAGCCAGTCCATTCCCATGAGGGGAACAAAAGAGGGTTAGGTGATTCAGTAAAGCTGATGGAGGCGCTGGTCCGCTAGTCCTGTATCTCCCTTTCGTCATGGAAGGACTGAGTTAGGATAGTAAGGATAGGAGCCAAGCGGGGAACAGTACAAAGACCATACCATAACAACAACCGGAGAAAAGACTGTATTGTAAATTTTATATTTTGCGATTATAGTTAAAATATGTGAAAGTATTTGGATGATATGTGCAGAATAGATTTTTGAAAGAATTTTATGAGTAAAATTATAATCAGAATTCAAAAAACTCATTTAGATGTGATTTTTGAATTTTGTACTCTCAAATTCATTCTTTAGAAAGCATTTTTAAGAGAATATGTATTATTCTTCGTGGTCAAATACCTAGAATACAATTCTGTATAGTACAGAATACATACTCTAGGGGCTTAATCAAATTTAGAAAAGAAAAACAAAACGTAACGTACACAAAAAAAGCTTCACATGATGTAGTGACAATTTTGAATCCATGTGTCACTGACTCACTATAACGAGTGTATGCTCTTTGTCTTGGGATAAAAAAGAGCACAAAAACACATCATGGCTTCATAAGAAATTTGTGCAAAATCAAATTGTATTTGTATATGACTAGTGTAGTCTTACAACATGGATGACATTTTGCTCCGATTCAAAGGATAGCCGAATGGAAGGGTTTGGAGAAAATAATTAAAATTACTGATATTCATTCGTTTCGGTTAATAACTGTTATTCATTGTGTGCAGTTAAGGTATAAGTATTTTTGTCCCTAGAGGATATCGGGGTAGATTCAAATATCAGATACAATTTGGGTATCGAATATGAATATCTTGATATCCTCTTTGATCCGCTCCGTTAACACTTCTACATACAAAGAGCGGGTAAATTGTATTTAATTTGCATCACTAAATTTATTCCAAATCTCTAATTCACCCCCAAGTTTTGAAAATGATATAGGTAATCCCAACATTTTAATAAAGTTTCAACTTACGTGGCTATTTTGTTAGGTTGTTGATTCAATTAAGTCGAGGAAAGAGGACGTGCCTTCAAGGAAAGACACCAAACTTCCTTTAATTGAATGGAAAGTGGACATGCATAATGGTCATATTGACACCCAATTTTAAAGTATAGGAGGTATTAATTAAAATTTTCTTTTAAAGAAAGAGAAAAATAAGAGAGATGGACTGTGTCATTTTTAATGAAAAGCTCAAGTGAGTTTCGATGCAAAATTTTTTACCCGACAAAGAACATACGATGACCATGTAATATAATTATGTGCTAACAAAGGGCGAGAAATGTCCCCCAACTCGCAAGATATTATGGCCCTATTTGATCTGGGATAAGATTAAGTGGGATTGTAATAGAAGGAACAAATAGTCTAGGTCATTATTACTCCAAGGACTAGAGATATTCAAATCCTCCATATTCTGTGTTTATTGGTGCAAAAAATTAAAACATCGACAAGTTCTATTCAGAGTATTTTTTTTTTTGTGAAAAAATTATTTAACATATTCTTGGCCCACCGTCGTGTGATAACTCACACTTAATATTGAGTCTACATGAATTTATAGCGGAGAAGAGTCTTGTGCATCACGTGACATGTCTCAACATAACTGAATAATTTTTCGCAAAATAGAAAAATGATAAAAAGAATATAAGCAAGTGCAAACCTCCTCTCCCTCACAATGACATTTTGAGCATCTTAATATATATTATTTTCTGATTAAAAAAAACAAAAAACCCCTCTCTCTCACACTCATTGCTATGTCATTCTCCATATGCTAACGTGTACAGGCATCACCAACGACATAATAGGTAGGCCATTACCTCAATGAGGTGTGATATTTGTATAGTTTATGAGGTGCCCCATTGATCGATTTGTTGATGCTGAATTCATACTTTTTGGCCTTATCTATTACCTTGATGTTTACATATCTGTTTCTAGTACTTTGTTGTATCCGCATAAACAAGCAATACAAGGGGCCAGTTGAATCCTACTCAACATGTACAATATTGCGGGTGAAATGAGCCAACTCCGTCTTGCTTATCCATACAAGTCACGAGGACGTGGGCACACTTAGGTGGGGGTTCTTGGTTGGACCAACCCAACCTAGTTTGCCTCTTCCTACTAATGGCAACAAGCAAATATAGAAAACAGAAGATCTGGTTTCGGTATGTTAACAAAATTATTTTATTAAATTAAACAAATAATTAAAAGAAATACTGCATTAAATAAATAGTTAGTTGTGAAGTTACAATTAAAATTATGGAATTACCCACTAAGGGTAAGGAAATCACGTCTCGACGTTCTCTTCGCCTCCAAATCCCTGCTCTTCCTGCTCAAATAGCACTTCTATCTGTTCTTCTTCATCTAACATGAAACGCCAGGGACGAAAAAGTTACTCCATGAATGGTAAAACTTAGTAGAATAACATACTCGAAAAATAAAATCAAAGATGTGCAAGTACAATTGATGATGTTGAAAAATGGTGACAGGCCTTCTTCTGACCTGCTGAGCAGCTCCTGCACATAAGTCTAATGAACGGGGGTAGTTGGCCGGTTATTGACCCTCGAACGACTAAGTTAGAATCGTGGTAATTGATGAAGATGAAAGCTCTCAAAATAATTCAGCGGATAACGAGTGTGTACCTTTTTCATCCCCTCTGTGCTTATTAATTCCTGAGCGAGGGAGTAAGGATTGTGGGAATGATTCTTGGTCGTGATTCCAACAATCACGTGATCCGAGCTAATTCCTTTCGAGTTATCTAGGGGATGTCGGAGGATCTGGGGCGCCATCAAAGGAATCATGTGGATTTCCAGGAGGAGTACTCTGGAGAGCATCCACAATATTGTGGTTGAGCAATCCTACTAGTCGAGTAGGTAACAGACCAGCCAATCGGCTTGTGGTCTAATTGGTTGGCTGGCCACTCTGGTCGGTCTTAATGGAGCCCATATATAGACTCTTTATTAGTCCCCTATTCCTAAGTTGTCGTACGTGCTAGAATTAGGAATGACAATTTCGTTCAATCCGATTCGATTCGTTCCATTCTCCGCCCCGTTTGGATTGAAAGTTTGGGATTTTTTTCGGAGATCGGGTTGAATTTGGAGGCAAGATTTGAAAACAAATTGGGAAATGGATCGAAGGCGAGTCTGAGTACCTCCGGCCCGTTTTTCTGATCCATTTTAAAATAATTATTAAATAGATTTTATTTTACTTTTTAACCCTTCTATAGATACAAATATTTACAATTTTACATTAGGGTTATCCATTTTTCAACCCATTTACTAGTAGAATTGTGAGAAGTTGTTATAGTTAGGAATTATTGTATGGATGACACTTTTTCCGCTGTGTTATAATTGTATATTAAGGTGAATAGGTCTCTTCATCAAGTCCAATTAAGAAGCAAGAAAAAATAAGATTGGAAAGAATATAAAGGGTACAAGATCAAATCTAATTATATGGATGAATTGATTTGTGATTACCTTTTTATATGAGATTAATTAATTTTTTCTATTAAAAAAAGGGGGCGGGATTCCTGATCCCTATTTGGGACGGGGATGGACGGTGTAATGACCCGTAATTTTAAAAAATGTAATGAGCCGAAGTTTTAAAAAATATAGAGAATAAAAGTTAATTATTATTATTTAAAAAACAATTTAGTCATTTGTAACCGTTTATGAATTAATTTTCTATTGGACGGACAAGATTGTGTGTGATTTATATCATAATAGAACGAGATACACTAAAACAAATTTCATTTTATTTTATTTTATTTCATTTTATTTTATTTTATTAATTAACTGACTTTTTAGCTTTTCAATTTCCCTCAACCCCTCAACCGTTGGAACCTTGAGTCATAACCCATTTGGAATTATGACTTGCAATAATGGAATTCATGGTAGACAATTAATAGAATTTAAACCTTTGAATGGCAAAAGAAACCAAGTCTACTCCCTTCATTTTTCATTTAGTTTATTTCCGCACCAGAGGGTTAGAGAGCGAGTAAGATTTCTAGAGTGAGAGGGGATGCTGTCGGATTCAAATTTATGTCGTTTGCCGGAATTGCAACTGAGATAGAATTGTTTATCTTCAACCCTTAGCTTAAGTATTTTCTTTTAGTAAAAAAATCTTATCTCCAATCCTTAAAAGTATATTTGTGGGACAATTTCATGTTTAATTTTCTATAACTATATGATTTTTGATCAATTCA
Organism: Arctostaphylos glauca; assembly: GCA_019985065.2. Taxonomy (NCBI): domain Eukaryota; kingdom Viridiplantae; phylum Streptophyta; class Magnoliopsida; order Ericales; family Ericaceae; genus Arctostaphylos; species Arctostaphylos glauca. The sequence goes on along the minus strand of JAHSPW020000014.1, from coordinate 3,399,498 downwards.
TGTTAGGAAGCGTAAACATTAGAAAGTTACGAATCTGAAAAAAAAAAAAAAAACTTAGTATTAATCTGATTTTAGAAATTTTCATTAAAATTGTTCGAAGGCTGTAAAATTTCTGAAATTTTCAATGGAAGTTGCGTTATGTGTCTTTTGTATTGGCTGTCCGCTCTGGTTGGTCTTAATGGAGCACATACATAGACTCTTTAGTAGTCCCTCATTCCTAAGTTGTAGTACGTGCTGTAACTAGGGATGATAATTTCGTCCAATCTGATTCTATTCGTCCCCTTCTCTGTCTCGTTTGGATTGAAAGTTTAGAATTTTTTTCGAAGATCGGGTTGGATTTGGAAGCAAGATTTGAAAACAAAATGGGAAACAGATCGAAGGTGAGTCTGAGTACCTCCACCCTGTTTTTCCGATCCATTCTAAAATAATTGATAAATAAATTTTATTTTACTTTTTAACCCTTCTATAGATATAAGTATTTACAATTTTACATTAGGGTTGTCCATTTTTTAACCCATTTATTAGTAGAATTGTGAGAAGTTGTTATAGTTAGGAATTATTGTATGAACGACACTTTAACTTTTTAGAAGGTTTTCGTTGTGCCATAATTGTATATTAAGGTGAATGAGTCTCTTCATCAAGTCCAATTAAGAAGCAAGAAAAAATAAGCTTGAAAAGAATATAAAAGGTACAAGATCAAATTTAATTGTATGGGACAAATTGATTTGTGATTACCTTTTTATATGAGATAAATTAATTTTTTTCTATTAAAAAAATTGGGTTGGGGATTCTTGATTCCCATTTGAGACGAGGATGGAGGGTGGTTTCATTCGCGGTTCGGGGAACGGGACATGGATGGAGGTGGATTGGAGATTCGGAAATCAAGGATGGTCAAATCCGTCCCTGATCCACCCCGTTGCCATCCCTAGTTACAACTCAAGGGATGATTTTGTGTTTTTTTATCGATCTGACTCCTCATTAAATAAAGAGTCATTTTATTCTTCCTTGAGTGCCCCTGAAGTTCACGCCTTATAAGTAGCGGGTGTTTCGAGGTTGGTTTCTCTATATATTCAAAAGGGGCTCTTCATTCATCACCCTTCTTCACTCTCTTCTTCTTTGTTCATCAGACCTCGAGCTTCTTCTGTGCCTTTTCATCCCAGAGCTTGACATCGTTCCTGTCTTCGAGGGGGCTTTCTCTGCGACCTTTTCTGCTTCATGCCTCTACTCATTTTTTCGTTGCTCTCTTTAAATCTCCAGCAGCCCACCTCCTCTAAATTTACGGACTAGCAGTAGTAAGTTTCTACGCTTCTTGTTCTTTCTTCGTCCTCGCCTTGTTTGTTCGGCTCGACAAGATTGCTCAAATGCCCATTGAGTTTTCGTCATCTGATTCGGATTCGGATTCTTTTTTTGACTTAGACTCTAGCCCATTCAATTCTCGAAGGGGAGAAGTGATGAACATCACACCGCTAGCCATGGTTCTGCCATCGGATGCTTCTAGGGACCTGCCCTACACCGCCACAAACATTAAGTCAGCCTTAACTGATCAGGATCTAGTCGACATTCGAGCCCATCATGCTTTTCCTAAGTCCCTCCATCTTCATCTTCCTCACGCCGACGAGCGGGCTTGCTCATCAGTGGAGGACTAGATCTGTCTATATGAAAGCAACCTGCTATGCAGACTGTGATTTTCAATGCATCCGCTCATATGCAAACTGCTACAACATCTCAACTTGGCCCCTAGCTAATTGCTGCCCAATGCCTGGAGGCAACTGACCTCCATGATCGTCCCGTGGCACCAGGAAAGCAAAAGGAGGCATTCCCTATCTCTTGCCGAGTTTCTTTCGTGTTACTTTCCGAAAGAGGCTAAGTTCGAGTCAGGTCGGTGGTTCTTCCAATCGTGCGTCGGCTACAACTTGATAGGTGGCATCCCTACCTTCAGCAAAAGGTGAAAGGACAAATTCTTCTTCTTAAGGAGCGACAACTGGGAGAACCCTACCGAGGTGTTACCCGAGAATTCGTCCAGGATCCCTTGTCAATGAGGTAGCCATCCCAGTCCGCATCTAGTACCATCCATTGTATTTCTAAAACCGCTACCACTTTCATCGAGTAGTTGAAGAGGGGTAGCCCTTATTCGTTCAATACTCTCATAACACCACCGCTTCTCTCCATGTGCGGCCTTGAACCCAATCCTGAAGGTCCATGGCTACACGATCCTCATCTTTGTTCATCATTTACATTACTCTTCTATTCTGACTCTCTTTCTGTCTTGCAGCTGACTTGTCCAAGAAAAGGATTTCTAAGAGGCCTAGGGTGGACCCCCAAGTTGTTCAGAAATATAAGGCCGAGAAGCCTCTGGTCAAGAAGCCAAAGGTGTTTGTTCACGACGTGGGGGATGACACTGAATTGAAGGCCCGGGCCATTCCTGAGAGGACCATCCCTCTCGCGGTTGTGTCTTTTGTCATTGAGTTACCCCCGCTCCTTTTTCACTGAGAGGATGAGTCCCCGAATTGGCAGTCTTCCCCTCGAGTCTTTATCTCTTGCCAGGGCCGACCTAGCAGACGCTCCGACTCCTGTCGAAGGGTCTTTTTCTCCCGCCGACACTCAGTGAATTGCAGTGCAACTAACCGGTATTTCCTATCCCTTCGCCTTTGCCGACCCCATCCTGAAGGTAGTTGCTCCTTAATTCTGAGCCATGTTGGCAGCGTGTTAATGCTCTCGTGGAAGACGAGATGCCCCTATTGAACCAAGTGCCAACCACCATGCTGGTCTCTACATGTTTTGTCTTGTGGGGGGGACAAAAGTGTGTCGGAAAAGACAACAACATCATCGCTATAGGGGGCTCCATTGGGATCGACAAATACCAATCTAGTCCACATGTTTCAGCAGCTAAACTATTCGACACGTAGCCACCTTTCAAACTCTCGAAAAAAAAGTCTACTAATACCTATATTTCGAATACATCCAGATACAAATATATGTGAAATCATTAAATACACGTGAGATTCATAAATTATTAAGAGTGTCGCGTATTTCCAATGATGCCGACTACATTTCTATCCGAAATATTTGTGTTCCTAGTATCAATTTTCGGCAGGGGCGCAACGACGTAGAACTCGGGGGATCCAGGCCTCTACAAAAAAAATTTTAAAAATTAAAAATTTAGGTATAAATTGTAAAATTTATAAAAAAAAATTGCATTTAAAATCTTTCAAATTACATTGAGCCGTCTCACTTTCCAAACAAATAATTCCAATTTTCGCCCGTCGACCGCCAGTGTCTGTTCCGGCAATGAGCATGTGACCTTTCACACACGAGGCATGTTAACGCATATTCGGATCTCCTCCGGGGCCCACCTTGCCCTATCATAATGTAGGAAATTTTGGGCCCACAATTCCACAATTTTGTTTTTTTTCTTCCTATTAATTTTAATATTCTTTTGGCTTATTTTTATTTTTTTTAAAGTTTCTTTGGTTTTAGTCAGTAAAATTTGGTCCTCTTTGCCTTGAATTATTTGATATCAAAATCATTTATTTTTTCATATTTTTTCTCAATTTCTTATCAATTTCACGTTAAAATTACTAGATTAAGCGTTCACATGATGAAAATTGACACAAACTGCTTGATCAAAACCTTAGATTGGTGATTTTGGCTTCAAAAATAGAAATTAAAACAGCACAAAAAAACTTCACATACCACAAATCAACAACCCTTAAACTATTTCACGAATCAAATAACAAATAAACGAATTTCATGCTTTGACATAAACGAAACTAACTTTAAAACAAAAATCCTAAATCATACATTTCTACCTTTAATCTACTGTAGATCTTAATCTAAGGGGTAGTAGTGGTTCCCATACCATAACTCCTGAAGATAAAGCAACAAAATGATTCGGATTGACATAATTTCCTCCTTCAAGAACACCACAAGAGTAAATGAACTTTCTCTCTCTAACCTTTCTAATATTCTAATCCTTGATACGAAATTCCGTAAATGAATACTAACGATTACCTTAGTTTAAGTAGGAAATTCCCTTATGAACACGTAATGAAATCGTAATAATCCTAGATTAAATTCGTAAACATTTTCCTCCATTAATGGCCTTCAACTGCGTTTTTCCTGGTCAAAAATTTGAATAAGTCGCTTAAGCGGTCTACAAAAATAAAGGTCGCACGGGCGGTCATACATCTATCAATTTACAAAACCAAATCAAATTAATTAAAAATTAAAATATTAATAGAAAATTCTTTGTTATTCTTAAAAATTTTAGGTTATTACTGCATAGAAACAAAACATCAACTGAAGCTATAAAGTTTGTTGAACCCAGTTCTCGTAGTACAGACTTCACGGTAAATAAAAGAGTTAAAGTAAAAAAATGTTAATAGCTAGCTTTCATGATTTTTACGTGACTATAAGAATAATCAATGAGTTGTGTTAACTCATAAATTTAGAAGATATTGCGGACTACAAAAATATTTAAAAAATTAATTAACCAATATGACGAAAATTATCTTAGGGAAAATGAAAGAGAAACATGAGAGTATTGCACATCTAATATTACTGAGGGTTAAATTTGATATTTTTTTACTTTTAGGGATGATTGAGCTAAGTGAAATAAAATATAACTCTCAAGAAGGAGAGCCATTTTTCAAGAAATTAACCTTAGGAGGTGTTAGTGAAATTTACCCAAAATTTAAAGGTTTTACAATATTTTACCAATCCACCCCTTAAATCTTTATATCTCTCTTCAAGTTGACATATGAGTTCATCCTTTAAATACTAAATTCAAAAATCATACTATAGAAGGTGATTTGATATTTGAAAAATCGATTAGAGTATACAATTAAGCAAGCAAAATATTAAATTTTTACTATATATATAACAATAAAATAGGAAGAATCTATTGGATTGCAATACAAAACCTGGTCTTTCACTAACTACTGGTACCATAAAGTTATTTTTTGTTTTTATTCAATTTTGCTTGTAATTATAATTTTGTGCAAAAGTTTAAAAAATCACTAAAAATAAAAATAACTCAAAATTGACAATTTTATTAGATTATTTGTCTTTTTTGAATTTGTTTTGAAATTATTTCATATTTTTCTATTTTTGTTAAACTTCTCATCGTGATGAACTATTATTTCAAAAAACATTGACGCAAATAAAGATAAAAATAAATAAATTAAGCTAAACCGATAAATTTTAAAGCATTTGTTTAGTAAAATAAGGAAAACTTGCTTCAAGAAAAAGAATCAAAATAGTAAACTGTCAACCCTCACGTGAACTTCCAATCTCTCTGCCAAATTCTTGTAAAGTTCGAAAAATTCTTGTAAAGTTCGAGATTCAACTGTCTAATGCGTGCGACGTTGAACTAAATTGGTTAACTAAACTGCAAGTAATACTTCATAGAAAATGCTAATCAGTACCTATAAAACGATAAATAATATATAAAAAATATATCGATATTCATAAATTGTATAATAATATTGATAAATATGTATCAGTATCTGTAAAATATGTATTAATATTCGTGTTTATTTGATATTATGTGTACATTATTTACTGCCCACTAATAGCGGTTAGCAAGACCCATCTTTCATTAGTTTACTGTAGAAGAATACAGTAACAAGTGGGTAAAACAAGCAAACTTAAGAGGTTTTATGGTGTTACCAAGTTTGTAAGATAAATCACTCATTACTTATAAGCCCAAGTCATTAGATTATTATAAAGTTTTATACATTTACTTAAAAAAATAAAAATAGTTTATTAAAATACTTGATACAACTTTATACAAGTTCTAATTAAAGTTTAAACTGTTTTCTTTAATAATTCATAAAATAGCATATTTTTAAATAATATATATTTAGATTGTCCTAGTAATTTGATAGAAGTACTCTTGAAGTTAAATTTCCTTTTTTCGCACTTTTGTTGAAGTGGTTTTTATAGCTCCAATTAGTCTCATTCTTCTGTCAGATAAATTGAAACAACTTAAATGAGTAATTATTCATAATTATTACCAAATATTATTTATGAGATTTCCTAATCTAATTATAAATTCTAAATCATGTGATTTTATTTTTCTCTGAGCTATCACATTGTTTTTATTATGATGCCTTTGTGGTGTTTTTAATATATATGGAACTTTGTCCTATGTTTTACTGGAACAAACTCTCCACACAATGATAGGTTACAAATTATATTAAAGCCTAAAAAATGAGCCAGAGTGTTTGCTATGAATGCTTCTTGTAATTATGAACTAGTTAAAAATTATCTTCAAAAGTTGAAGAAACGGATTATTTTTTTACATTTGATCTATTTAAAGCTCTAAAATTCTCATGAAGAAAATTATTTATTTTCGAAAAAGCAACTTCATGTTTAGAGCTATGCAAAACTCTCTTCTAGCAATGTTTCAAGAGTTTTTCCCACCACAAATTGATGAAGCAGTTTTAAACGTTCTCGATCGTCCAACTGACAATAACCACTTTGGTGTCAGCTAACACTTATCTTATCAATATTCTATATACGTATGTTGAGAGCGTAGGGGAAAATAAAATTCGAAGCATCTTCAGAAATGCAAAAACACATACAAAAACTATTCATCAACGTGATAAATAACATAACATAACAAAATTACAAATCAAATTAAAATGAGATGACCAACATAGTAAAATCAGTATGTAATAGAGAACTGAGTCATGTTATTCACAGTCCCTTTAAGACTGATTTGCCATCTCACCGTGCGTGTTGGAGGATCACAATTAGCGTTTGTCTCCTAAGATAAAATGGCTCAATCGGGCGTAGAAACACCGACCTACATCCACCTGTCGAACTTCGCTACGCTTGCCTCTCTCTCCCTCAAAGAAATCAAAATATAGGAATAAATTGTAGACAAATTTTTCTGGTGGAGTTCTCCAAATTTTCAGTACTTGAACCATGAAATAAAACTAATATTTATAGTGCCCAGGAAAGACCTTTGAGCTGCAAAACATTTGAGTTGCATTCATAAACGGAGACATGCAGACCTTTGGGTGGTGGACATTAATGGCATGCATGAATAAGACTCTCTAATTGTCGTGAGACGCTTTGATATCTCAAATTCATTCATCCAAAATATCCAAAACTCTTGAATTGAATGAAATTGGGAACAATCTGACACGGAATATAAAGCAGACCCAGAGAGAGAGAGAGCACAACAGATAATCCCTACATAAAATAGGTAGCTTTTGAGCTTAAACCTTTCCTTGTGAAAGCCTATCGGATTTCCTAGTTGACCAGTGAACGTGATCTCTTGAACTGTTCTGACGTTTGTGTAAACCGAGATAATAGACTCCACAAAAGAGCTTCTCCTGACATGGTTCAGTTCTAACTGATATATTTATTTTGGTCATGAACACGCATCCTGATTTTGCAAAAATTTTAAAAAAATTATCTTTCCAAATTCTTATTGAAGCGGCCTCTGTCCACACTCACATATGTGACATCTTATCATGAGTATGTTACAATATCAATTAGGAATCTCAAATTCCATTGCAAAAGAGTCATTAAAAGCATACTCGAAATTCATAACCTCAACATTGCACCATAGAAAATGGTAGGAGAAAAAATCTCCTCAGTGATCTTCATACCACGCGTTATTAATTTGTCCATTTGAACCTTTATCTTAATATCCCCAGCCAATAGTGTTGGGTTTTCATCATGGTAGTTTTTCATATCATAGGCTTTAATCCCATTCTCATTGATGCTTTAACAACTGGCTCTCAGATTAATCATTTGGTAAGCGGATCCACAATATTGTCCTTTAACTGCACATAGTCAATAGTGACAACACCAATAGATAGTAGTTGTCTAATGGTATTATGTCTACGACGAATATGTCTAGACATACCATTATACATTTTACTTTATGCCCGACGAATCACCGATTGGCTATAGCAAGGTACACATATTGGTGGCACAAGTTTCGTACACCTTGGAATATCTACTAGAAAATGGCATAGCCATTCTGCCTCCTCAATTGCCTTGTCAAGAGTAATGAACTCTGACTCCATCGTAGACCGTATTATACACGTCTGTTTGGAAGATTTTCAAGACCGGGTGCACTTGTTAGTTTAAACACATGCGCACTCGTGGATTTCAAATCCTTTGTATCATATATCCAAATTGTATCACCGTACCCTTCAAGTATCGCAGGATGTTTGGCCTCAGTATCTCATCACTTTCACTATTGTTTTTCAGTAGTTTTCTCTTGGATTACTCGTGTACCTACACAGTTTGCTCATCGAATAAGTGAAAACGGGCCTTGTACAACTCAACAAGTATATAAAACTCCAAATTATTCGAGAATACTCGAGTTGAGAAACTCTTTCACTAAGATTCTTGAATAAGTGGAGGTTTAAATCGACACGGATCCTAGCGATATCCAAATAAAAAATTATTATATTTCTTGATAATCTTATCAACATAATGAGATTAAGACAATACAAGTTCGTCAAATGTTCTGATGATTTTGACACCTAGAATCACATCTATAAGACCCATATCATTCATGTCAAATTTTAAATTCAACATGTTCTTGGTAGATTTAATAATCTTATCATAACTATCCATAATGAGCATGTTATCAACACATAGACATAATATGACATAACCATCAACTATGTTCTTAACATAAACACACTTGTAAAACTCGTTGATTTTAAAGCCACTTGCTAACATAACATAGTCAAACTTCTCATACCGCTATTTTGGAGCTTGCTTTAGACCATACAAGGATCTAACCAACCTACAGACTATCCTTTCTTGTCCATGGGTAGAAAATCCTTCAAGTTGTTATATATACATCTCTTCATTCAAATCACCATTCAGGAAAGATGTCTTTAAGTTTACCTGATGTATTTCTAAATTGCTCAAAGCAACAATCACAATTACCATCCGAGTGGATGTTATTCTCATAAGAGGAGAACACGTGTCAAAATAATCAATACCTTCTTTTTATCAGTAGCCTTTGATAACAAATTTGGCTTTGTGCTTATCTATTGATCCATCTTCTCGTATCTTCCTCTTGAAAATCCATTTATAACCCAACAACAAACAACCTAGTGGAAGATCCACAAGTTTTTAAGTATGATTTTATATAATGGAATCAATCTCACTCTTAATTATCTCTTTTCACAGAGATCCTTCAAGTGAACTTACTTCCTTGAAGTTTTGAGACTCACTTTCCAACAGATATATTAGAAACTCAAAACCAAAAGAAGTTTACGTTCTATCTCTTTTGCTACATCTAGGTTTGTTTACAACCTCTTTCTCTTGGTATAGACTCATTTCTCCTATAATCTCCAATGTTTGTTTCACCTAACTTGCCTCTCCATTGTATCTACATGGAAACATGTTCAAAAAATATTACATGTGTTGACTTTGTGATCGTGTTCTTGTGTATATTTGATACCACGGATTCATGCACAAGAAATATATATGCATTGCTATTATGTGCATAACTGATGAACACACAGTCAACTATTTTGGGACCTATTTTCACCTTATTAGGTTTAGGTACTGTCACTTTTGCAACCCCCACTTCCGTAAGTACTCATAGGAAGGCTTCTGACCATTTCAAAGTTCATACGGAATTTTGTCAAGTTTCTTCCTTAGTACTTTGTTTAGGAAATAATTTGCAGATAGAATTGCCTCCTCCCCCCCCCCCCCCCCCCCTCCCAATGTTCTGCTGTAAATTAAAACTGATAAATATGACATTCATCATCTCATTTAAGGCATGATTTTTGAGCTCAGAGGCACCTTTTTGCTGAGGCAAATAATGTACTGTGGTTTCATGTGTTGGGTACAGAATTCACTAAATGGTGCTTCATACTTACTACCTCGGTCACTTCTAAGCATCATAATCTTCTTGCCAACTTGATTATCTACTTTACTCTTATAATGAATAAACTTGTCTACAACTTCATCTTTGCTCTTTACAAATAGACATAGCAATCGCTCATGCTATCATCGACAAAAGTAAAAAAATAGTTGTTGCCTCTTCTAGTTTGCACAATTTCAGGTCACACACATTAGTGTGGATTAAATCTAGAAGTTCAATCTCTCTGTCAACAAGCTTAAAAGAAGAGCTCGTCATCTTAGCTTCTGCATATGTTTCATACTTATAAGACTTATCAATGTGAAATACAGGAATATGGTTCAAGTTAATTAGCATACACAAGGTATCAAAGTTAAGCCAACCAAGTCTACGATGTCATAAATTGAAGACTCAAACAAGTAAGAAGAAGGGGCTTTAGTTTCATTCTTATCACGGGGATAAATAGTCATTACACTAAGCTTAACCAACCCATTATTGACATAACCTTTTTCTACGTATAACTCAGCCTTGATGAGCACAATTTTATCTAACTCCAAGACCATCGTAAAGCCATGCTTGCTTAGCAGAGAGCAAGAAACTAGGTTTTTTCGTATATCTGGCACATGGGGGACCTTGTTGAGAGTCAACTCTCTCCTGAAGTCATCTTTAGAATCACCTTGCCCTAACCAACAATATTAGAAGTAGCTGAATTGCACATATAAAGCTTCTCACCCTGAGCTGTAGGCTCAAAAGAATTGAACATTTGTCTATTAGAGTAGACGTGGCGGTTGCTTCAGTATCAATCCACCATTCCCTTAAATTAGAACCAACAAGGTTAACCTCTGATACCACAGCAAATATATTGATATCATTCACATCCCTGTAAAGATCTTCCATTACATGGGCTCTAGAATGGTGTTGATTAGGATTTCTCCTAGGCTTGCGACAATTAGCAGAGTGATGTCCCACCTTATCATAATTATAGCATCGGCCTTGAAACTTAGGCTTTAGTTTCTTGTTGATGCCACCTTTAGGTCCCAGCTTCTGACCTTACCAGACTGGCCAAATTGCTTGCTTGACACTTTCTTCCAAGTGTTAGACTTTGACTATGCTCCACAACATTAGCCTTAAACATATAAGTAGATCTCAATCTCTTATCCGTACTCGGAATGTCCTCTTTAATTGAGAGCTTGATTCATAAATCTTCTAAGGACATCTCTTTATTCTTGAATATAAGATAGCTCTTGAACTCATTCCATGTATGAGGCAACTTATGAATCACAACAACGACCTGGAAGGCCTCACTCAAAATCACGCCTTTAACTTTGATCTCATTGAGAATGAGCTAAAGCTCTTGGATTTGACATCCCAAAGTCTTAGAATCCACCATGGTAAAATCCATGAACCGGTCAACAATAATTTTTTGATGCCGACACCCTCTATTTTGTACTTCTTACCTAAGGACTTCCACACTTCCTTAGCTATAAATGGTCATTCGACTGCATTCAACACATAATACCTGCAAAGGAATTCAAAATGCTTCCAAGCATTTAGTGCAATGAGTATTCCCCTGTTAGTATCATCTTTATCCACCATATGTGCATCTTTAGTCCGAAATCTCGCAAGGTTCAGAGTGGTGAGTAAAATAGTATCTTTTGCTGCCACCTTTGAAGTCAATACCGATAAACTTGTCTAACTTATCAACATGGGCCAATGGTACATTTGGAAGAGCAACATTAGTACGGATGTCATTTCCATTACCACTGGCATTTTTGTTGCCAGACCCAGGCACATTGATAGGCACATTTTCAGTCAACATTTCTCACGTGACAATAAGATCAAATACTCGTTAGTGAACATATCTTCACAATGAAGACAAAACATAAAATAATTGCATTAACAAGGTAACTTAATAATATCAAGTTTTGTCCAATATCCTCCACACATCAGTGTACCCTCGGCGATCGCAAGGGGCTTGCCCCTGTGGGAGTTCAAGGGGGCTGAGCCCCCTAGCAGGGATCTAAGGGGGCAGCGCTCCCTGGCAAGAGTTTAAGGGCAACACCCTCAGCGAAGTTCGACCTCAGCGAGAGTCTAGGGGACAGTGTCCCCAACAGAGGGTTTGGGTAGGCCTCCAAAAGGTAAATGGTATACACAGTCCTCTACCACAGAAAAAAAGTTTCAATCCATCCACATAGTCCATGCCAAGCAATATCGAGGCCGAAGCCAAGTGGACTACTCTAGAGGGAAAATGCTTCCATCGAAACCAAATACCAACAGGTTGTCAAAAGCTGAATAGTCTGCTGTCAACAAGACCAACTACTGATCCAAGGCCAAGTCGCACACGACTGACCAAGGCTAAGTAGATCAAACAATCGAGCTTGAGGTAACCAAACCGCTAGCCCAAGATTGATCCTCTACCACTAGTTGTGATCGAATCACATGCCATAATTGAACCGACTGTTCGTACGTAAACTAAAAGATTGTGTAATTATTGTTCTATCTACAAGAACAAAATATGCTAACAACTTCGATCTACAATAAATTGTTAATCCAAATAGAATTTATATTCTAGAAAACCGATCAAACCAACTTAGACTTCGAATATGAAAAATAGATTTTTCCAACTTCGAATATGTGAAGACCATTCGACTTTGAACTATATGCCAACTACAAATTCGAACTTCGAACTTAGAAATTTACAATTTCGAACTTCAAAGGTGCCAACTTCGATTTTCAAATGTTACTTCGAATTTATTTTTCTACTTCGAATTCATGAGACACGACATGTTGTAAAACAAAATATATTTTGTAAGTTAGGAAAACAAAATTCGAAGTACGAATCAGTCTTAATCTTGTACAAAAAAAATACAATTTCAAGCATATTTGGAAATACCAAAAAAATACATTTATTCATCATCGTGACAAATTACATAACATAATGAGATTACAAATCGAATCACAATGAAATGAACAATATAAAGTGTAAAACCAATATCTAAATCAATACGATGCCGAACCGAGTCCTGTGTATTCACAGTTCCTTTAAGACTGATTCGCCGCCTCAACGTGGGTGTTGGAAGATCATAATCGGCGTTTGTCTTCTAAAATAAAATGACTCAATTGGACGTAAGAACACCGACTTTCGTCTGCCTGTTAAACTTTACTACGTCTGCCTCTTTTTCCCTCAAAAAACTCAAAATATTGGAATAAATTGTAGACAGATTTTTTTGGTGGGGTTATCCGAATTTTCAATACTTGAACCATCAAACGAGACTAATATTTATAGTGCTAAGGAGAAACTCTTGAGTAGTTGAAAAACCTTTGAGTTGTATGCATAAATTGAGACATGGAGAACTTTGGATGATGGACATCAATGACATGCATGCATGAGACCCTCCGATTGCAGTGAGATACTCCGGTATCCCAAATTTACTCATTCAAAAATATCCACTATCCTTGAAATTTCCAACACAGAGTAGTCAGGTATGTTGATTAACAAGAGTAGTGTACCTTAATCATTGAGTAGTGGTGTGTTTTTGCAGGCTTGACAGGTGAAATTAATTTCCTTAATTAGCATCAAGTCCCTTTAATTTAAGGACATGGATAAGAGTGATGCCAATAGCATGAGCCATTATAATTCCATTATGAGTGTTAGTCTTGTTAAGCCAGTAGTCAGAGTGATAATTTCATTATGCTTAGGACTCTGTTTGAGACGATTAGAACGTGTCCCTCTACATCTAGACTTCGTTGGGGCGATGGGTTGTTCGTCCAACTTTGTTACGGCCCTCAACCTCCTTTGATGATCCGCGTAGAAAATTAGTTCCGTACAAATTGACAACATTTTGAGGCGAGATCCACGTTAATTAATGTATGGTGAAGAAAGTTCTTGGAGGAATGCTCCAATAGCAGTGAATAATTTTTCTGGGCGACATAACCCAAGGCTTTGGGAACTCAACTGAATGAAATGAGTCAGCAGGTGATAAAATTCTTAAAAAGCACCATAATCAAAGGTGTTCCAGCTGGGATTGTTGTACTGTTTATAGCTTTAAAATGTCGTAATTAATTAATGGTAATGAGGAAGAAGGTCAGGGTTGCACGTGCAAATCTTCGTGATTAACATGGCTTCTACTCGACAAGCCATATGATATAAAATTCTTGTTTTCCAGGTTTATTTTAGGAGAAGCGAGATCCTGATCTCCAGACTGGAGGCTCCATAACCAAAAAGTTTGTTTTAAATATTTTAAAAGCCTGTTTTTTAATTAATAATTAAAACTGTTCATTTTTATAGTTTTTAATTACGTTGATAGATAAAATTTTAAAATTTATTTTTCTTGTAAAATACGATTGAAACATCCATTGGAATCCTTGCAAAATTGATCAAAATCCTTTTGTCTTATTTATCTCAAGGAAAAAATATTCCAACATCTTAGTAAACGATATTTTAACACAATGGTCTGTACTCTTGATGAGTTCAGAAAAATATGCGAGTTTGATCATTCAGTTGGGCTAGAGAAAGGTTGAAAAATGGCTTGAATGGTCCAGCTCTTTTTCCTAGGGCATCTTGTTTTCGAGGTTTGAATTAGGTAGAATCTCCTTCTTTTTATACAATTGCTCAATGTTATTTGCCTCGTAATGTATCGGCCGGTACCTTCGTAGCGTTTCGGTCATCGTACCAGCCTGTTTTGGCCAGTACCATACCTGAACCCCACAATTTTTTATTCTTTTATTTTTAACTGATGATTTTTTAACGAGACAAAAATTATTTCCTTTTACGTTTGGTAATTTTTTTTTTTTTAAATTTGTGAGGCTTATTTTATAAGTCCAATATGATTTTTTATTAAAAAATATATATTAATTTTGGTGATAAGTTCAAAACAGTATGCCAATATACACTGATATCGAATGTACCGTACTAATAATAAAAACGGTAGAATTCCCGTCATGATATTGATAATTTGCTATTGCTAGTTTTCTCTTCATCGCTTGCGTAGAACATTTATGAAGCAGATGGATGATCCAAATGGGTCAGGTTGAGGTTTTCTTCAATCTCTATTCAAAGGTTGAGATTTTGAATTAAATATGTACCTTGGGCTGGGTTATAATCCGAGTGACTGGGGACGATGGGCCTTTCAAAACATGTGCTGTGATTTTGTAATTACAAGTTGCCCGATGGGCCTTTCAAATATTCAAGAAATTTTTTAATTCGTATATATTTTATATTATTTATAATATGTTCATCATCAAGAGAATAAAATTCTGACTCTGTACTCCTTGGACATGTCCCAATTTGTGCTTTAATTCACTTGGACTTATTAATAGCCTTTCTCTATTTAAATTTTCTAAATTGAATAAGTTTTCATGACCCCAAAAAATATATAATTTATGAATTTTTCGACCAAATAATAGACAGAATAACCTTTATACCAACCAAAAAATCTTTTCTTTGTTGGATAGACAAATAAGTTTGGTGCAAGGATATGTGTTGCAAAGCATAGTTTCCGTGTAATAAGTGAGAGGGTGGCAGGACCCGGCCAGGGCCATGAACCGCCCCACTTTCTATTGTATTCCACATTTTTGTTATGACTTTTTGCATATTTCTTATACAAAATTAAAAAAAGAAACTACTCGTAATTGCAATGGATAGGTAATTTTTATTTTGGTTGTCCTAATCTTGAATTTATATCATACTTCGCTTTCTAACTGTACTTTTTTTATTGTTTGAATTGCTGCTTGAATTATCCGGAAAGATTTCTTTTATAATTATTTGGCCCGAGCAAATTTTAAATTATAATTTCCCCGACCAACTGAATTAATTTTCCTATCAGCAATAAAAATTAGCTTGATTTTCCCATCAAACACCTTTAAAAGTTAAATTATTCACCCGAATAGTTTAACTCATCAAAGGTAATCGGTGAAAAATTCGAGATGTTTTTCATTGCTGATAACATTTTTGGTCCAGAAAAAAGAAAAAAGAACTTCTAACTCCTTTTCTTGCCTCTCTGTTATCCATTGTCGTCCCTCCCCCTGTCTTCTCCTTGTGCCCTTTCTCTTTATCTTTCTCTGCCTTTTGTAGTGTGATAGAGACAAATCCACTGAAAAAAGAACAAAAGACTACACTGTGTACATGTCAAGCGAATGGCCACCTAAAGAGGCAAATGCAATATCTTGTGAATTAACCTAAAAGAGTTAGGGCTATAGATTGAAATTAATAGTACTTTTGACAAGAGAGAAAAATTGCTAAGGAATATTAAACGAAACTTTGAAACACCATGGGTTAATTGACACATTAGATGTGAAATTTCAGTTAGGACGATATTTATGAAAGAAAATATATATAACCACACAATTATTTCAGAATTAAATCGAATCAGTTGATCTTACTTGTCCAATATTAAATCGAATCAATTTCTTTGTTATTCTTTAATTGTATTATGCTTTAAAGAATAAATTATTAAAAAAAGATTTAGCAACTTATTTTCTTACATGTCAAATTTGATATAAAAAAAAGTCATAACCTAATTAAGCAATTAAGTGGAGTTGTTCAAATGTCAATTAATATGTCTAAATGGAAAGCCATAACATATTTGATATCCTTTATATTAGAGATGTTCTATTAGTCAATATGTAGTGAAAGAACACTTAAATGCGTAACAAAATGGGAAGAAACCCACAAAACGTGATCTGTAAACGCGCCCATAGGATGGATTCCTTCGAACAAATAAAAAATAATATTTAATATTAAAAAACTAAGAGCCATTATAT
The DNA here is from genome assembly GCA_019985065.2 of Arctostaphylos glauca. Taxonomy (NCBI): domain Eukaryota; kingdom Viridiplantae; phylum Streptophyta; class Magnoliopsida; order Ericales; family Ericaceae; genus Arctostaphylos; species Arctostaphylos glauca. The sequence continues at coordinate 3,382,883 of JAHSPW020000014.1, read as the reverse complement.
TGGAATCCTATCCAAAATTGAAGCTGAAAAACACGAAAAGAAAATATTACAAATAGCTAAGTAGAAGAAAATGAATCATGTTACTATTTTTAACCAATAAACTAACAAAATAATTTCTCAAAATATAGAATAAACAATAAAGTAGATTACAAAAAGCGTAAAGCCAAAAAAAAAAAAAGTAGTTGTAACGTATTGGCTTCCACCCAACAAAAAGAGAAAAACAATTTATAAAAAGAAAAAGGAAAACACCATGAAAGTCATCTCCGCATCTTCACAAATCCAAACACCACCACCACCACCTCTAGATATTTACAATACAAAATGAACCAATCCAATTCATCCACGTCACTACCAACGACCCCACATCATCACATCCCTTTCCTTACAATAATCACATTCGTTCAATTTACCTTTTAACCGACAGTAAACTCTATGTCTTCACCGCACCAGACAAAAAACCAAAAAACTTCTCAAATCCCCATACTATTCCTTCCCAACACGTCAGCACTCATATTGTTACATCCCTTAGTCCTTTTCCGTCCTTTTCAAAAAGAGACCCGTGGGCACGAGGGTTTTTTAATCCCCTGCGTCGTCAGCTGTCTGAAAACAAAGGCTCGTGACGGAACAGATCGTAAGGGGCCCACAGGCTATCCAAGGGACACGACTTCTTGGAATCGAGTCTTAGCCATGGCTTCCCTTTGCCACTCCAATGGAGGAGGCTCACCGGACCAGGGTGCAGATCTCGGCATAATCCTTTGAGGTTGTCTCCACCTAGACCGTGTTGGTTCCACCTGTGCTCGACCGGTTCCACATTCCCGGCAAAAACGAGTAGAAACGGAGGCAAAGAACCTGGAATTATGGACGGAAACAACCCAACTAATAAATAAATAAATAAAGAAGCACAGGCTTAAGAAATAACGACTTGCCAACCACCAAACGGATACTAGCTGCGAAATAATATACATATTTTTGTCTTCTGAATCACTTAAGAAGAAAATAATTCTAAATGATTAAATTTTTTGTCTTTTTTAATTTTTTTAAAACTATATTCATATATTTTTAATTTTTTAAAATATCTTATCAAGACAAATTAATAACCAATTAATATTTGAAGAAAACTAAGAAATGCAATTTAGTTTTTATATATTACTAACGGTCTCACATCAACTGTTATCATTTTATTTCCAAATATTGGAACGCAGGTCTACCTAATTCGGAAGAAATTTCTAAATGTTCAGCAAGATGATCCTCATTAGTATTTACAGTATTTTTCGGCTCGGTACATCTTGATTTTTCACTCAATAACACTAGAGAACTTTCTATTATTAATTGGTGATATACTTATTTATTTACTTATTACTTATTCTATCTCTGAATTAAAACGTAAAATAAGTAAAGATTCAGAAGAAAATTAATAAGGAAGGTTACCAACTGAGTTTTGATTTTGCAATAAAAGACGCAAATTTCAGGCTCTTTATTTTACTATTTGCAATCCTTGTTTTCTTCACTTACATAACTTTATGATAATTTTTAAATTTCGAAAAAGTAAACAAATAAAAAGATAATATTTCTATAAATTTACATAAATCTAGATAAACTAAATGTGGGTACAAAAAATTAAGATAATGAAAATCACTACTCTGAAAATGATGAGAAAAAAAAATATTGAGACTCACAACCCCATTTTTTTTTTTAATTCAGGAAAATTATCAAATTACATTTTTAAGTATAGGAAGGTAAAATAGGCATAACTGTAGAAAGAAAGAGAAGAGTAAAGGGAAGCACCAAAATAATTTTCCAAATGATATGCACCATAAATCTGTAATAATATTAGGGGAACTCCTCTAGGAAGAAAAGATGAAGGAATACTCTGAAACACTTAAAAAGGAATTCGCATGTAAAAATTTGACTGTATTAAAAATAGATTTTAGAATAGTGAACGTACCCAATTCATATATTCTGTATTTCTTCTGAATCCGCATCCAAATCTCAAGCTTCTCCGTGTATTTCCCACCTCTCCATTTATCAAGATCGATAACCATTACTCCGGTATTGAAGTAACACGGGCTTCGATTCTCGAAGAATGTTGAGAAAATTGGGTTTGACCAAAAACCAGAGGTAAAGTAGGAGCTGAAGTTTGCGTGGCAGTACTCTGGTGCCCCAAGTATTTTATTATTGAGATTAATTGACCAGAGTTTTCCGACGTCGTCGACCACGATTAGGTCCGAATCGAAGTAAATTATGCGGTCGACGGTGGTGGGGAGGAGGTCGGCGAGGTAGATCCGGGCGTAATTGAGGGGTTGGTCGAGGGCGCGGCGGATGGAGGAGGAGATCTTGTTTTTGACGATGTTGTGATCGAAATGGTAGAGATGGAAGGAGAGGTAAGGGAAAGTTGTGAGAATGGTGCGGCGGAGGTCGGCGCGGCGGAGGCGAGTGGCGAGGAAGTGGAATGAGATGTTTTCGGGGCAGGTGGCGTGTTGGAGAACGGAGAAGACGCCGGCGATTGAGCCGCGGAGGTAGGTGGCGTCTAGGGTCATGGCTACGTGGATGGTGGTGTTTGATTTGGAGCATTCCTTTCCATTTCGAAATGCCGGGGCCTCCCGGAACTCCGGGAGGTCTCCGGCGGGGGACACCGCAGGGAAATGTAGCAACACTAGGAGGAGGGCAGTGGTTAGGAGGTGTAGATTTGGTGGCATGGTAGTGGAATATTAAGTTGGTTGCTTGGTTGTGTGGTCATTTGGGAATGTTGAGAGAGGTATGAAGGGGGATAGACGGAACGAATCATGTGCGGATTATGAACCAGGGGTAATTACGGTATTCCGTATACAAATCACATTATTTGTGAAAAAAATCAATTTGATATGGATATCATATCCACTTGATGGGAATAACATATGTTTTCAAGATAAAAATAATTAGGATGATTCAAAGAATGAATTATAATATAATTTCGTTTTAATTAAGTAATTATAAATATTTAACCGATACAAAAATTTAATATCGTATGATTGATTTTTTGTCTTTATTTACAAAAAATTAATTTTCTATTTTGTATCAATTTTTTTATGATTGTTGGTTTGTCTGGACAAGATATTTTAGAAAAATATAAAATTATTTTTAAAAACTAAAAAAAGTTTAGAAAGATAAAAAATAAATACATGGTCTATTTTGACTTATTTTTCGTCTCTAGTGAAATTTTTTAAGTTTTTTGACATAATTTTATACTTTTTAAATTATTTTTGTCAAGACAAATCAACAATCAAATTTTTTTGATGAAAATATAAGAACTATAAAAAAATAAATAAAGATAAAAATAATTAATCTAAATAACTTAAACCAAATGAAACCGATTAAACAAAATTTATGTAAACAAAAATTTAAATCCTCAAACCATTAGGAGTACTATTATAATGTAGGAAAAATACTTCAATCATACACAAATGTGCATATACTTACATAAACAATTACATTGATAATTTACACTAAATAAAGTGCTAAATAACATTCATAAAATGAGTAATTTAAATTGTCATAACCAAAGGCTCTATTTGGTCTCTGGTTGTTAATTTTTTGTTTTTTATCCTTATTTTTATTTATTTATTAGTTTTATATTAATTTTTTGTGAATTTAATAGAGCATCCACATCAGCTTTTCTTGAATTCCTTATTCTCCATTCTAAAGAGCAATTTTTTCAGATACCTTTTCCATCAGTCTCTCTTTTTATCCTTCCTATTTTGTGAATGCTTTAGTAATTCTTTATATTTGAAGAGTCACAGTATCCTCCTTATTCAGTAAATGCAAAATTGAAATTGGTCACTATTTATTATATTTAGAGAGTCTGGTACAAAAGACATTAATAAATGTAGCTCTTTAAAGTATAAAAGAGAAAATTTCTCCCTAATTTGGTCCAAAAAATAGAAAAGTTGATGTAGATACTCTTAGTTTGTCTCACCAAATAAATTTATAATATATAAAATTAAGTTTAAAAGTTGAAAAAAATTCACATAATTATCTCCAAAAGCATCATAAGGTGTACTAATACTACTATACCGTACGAAGAAATCTTGTACCACATACAAACGGATTTATATTTCTAAAACTGTCGACGGTCAGATGGACTCGCTATAGGACCTTCGATTCCGTGTGTGTTTGACACCAGCATTACTCATGCTGTAGGGAAACACAATAGAATAATTATTTAGTAATTTTAAAGCACTGGCACAGTGGCACTTAGTATTCTGACTTTTTTATCATTATATATTTATGTAGATATTATATATTAAAATTTATATAAATGTGCTGTGTAGTGTTGTAGAATTTCGGACAAGACCACCCAATAATTTTTCATCCCACTAGCCTGGTTTTAGTGAGAAAGAATAAAAATATCGGGGGAAGCCAGGCTGGAATGCCGCGTCTTTTGTCTGGGAGACCGTGACACACTGACATTGTTTTTAAAGGTCGGAGCAGGAATCCTGTGGTAGTGGTTCTAACAACTAAATCGTGGTGCTGCTCTTTGATCTGGTCAACTACCGGAAACGGGAAAACATTTATGAGGTTATTTAATTTTTGTGCACTTCCAATGTATTTTGTTAGTAGAATATTTGTTCACGTATTTAATTTTTTATTTTTTAAAAACTTGTTCAGTAAAAAATATAGTTTTGTGAAAATCTTATTTTACTCTTGTTTCTAATTATATAAATTGTTATAATCTAATTTTCTCACAAAATTTTATTGCCAAATGAACCCAAAGATGGAAGTACTTTTTCTTTTGCACTTCACTGTCTTTTATTCATGAATAATTTTTTTCATCATTTACGTACAACTCGATTAATTTTGTAAGGACCAATTGCATCATCTACTTATGATGATCTCAATTAAAATTATAGAAGAACTATAACACTGAAGTGCTAAGGATGAAATTAACAATTTTCCTATACTGATTATTTCCGATCAAACTTTACTTGATCGTTAAGTAGATCTTCTTGTACAATTTTGTGTAGAAAAAATTATATGTTATTCATATTTTTTTGTTACTTTGTCCCAAAAATTAAAAGGACCTTACGATCATTTTAGATGAGTCTTAAGTGGGTTTTTGTACTCCTAAGTGAGTGATTTAAATTATTAAAAGAATGGACAAAATCCACTACGTTTTAAATGAAAAATTAACTTTCAAAACATGCTACATGTGTAATATGTGAAAATGTGAAATCGCTAAAATGTTTCACATTAAAAAAATACATATATGTCAAGTATATAAGTCTTAAGTTTACTTACAAATTTGGACCACTTGGAGTCTTGGATAGAGGCAACACTAGGGTTCAAGGTTTGGGAGAGGCCAAAACTTTTTCTTTCTGAAAAAGAGAGGTGAGCGAATATAATTTGGAATGATTGAAATGTAAATTCTTTTTTTTTAATAATTTTCAAATTTTATAGCTAGATTCTAAATTTTTTAAAATATTTTGGGAGGCCTGGGTCCTCCCTGATCTCTATAAAGTTCCGACTCTGCTCTTGGAGATACTAAAGTTTTTCAAAGGAACGAGGACTTAGGTAATATTAATTTTGGCCCAAAATTATCACACACGCACGAGTGCCACTACTGTCGCCTATATAGACTAGACCGTGAATAGTGGCCCTCGGCTTGGTTCGGTTATTTGATTTGTATTGCTTGGGCGGATTTTATTCGGGCCACTAAGGGGCTTGACCCCATACATGGATGAAATACATCTGGTAATTAAAACTAGCAATTATTTTGTAATCCCTGAATTGATTCTAGAATTAATCTACAAATCAATTTTGTAATTAATTTTGAAGAAATTAATTTCTAATTTAAAATTCCGAATTCAATTTCAGATTTGCTACAACACAATTTAATCTGAATTTTAAATCAGAATTTAATTTTAAATTTACAATCACATAATTTATTCTGAAAATTAAATTCAAAGTTTCAATTTTAAATTTATTATGGAATTGAATTTTTGATCTCCTCATGATCCTAAAAATTACGCACTCCTCTTTGGAAAAATCTACAACAAAATCTCATTGCATTCTTCCCAACTGATATTCAAGTGTTCTTCGTATAATTCAGTCAGAGAAAGAGAGAGTACAACAGAATTCCCGCTGATGGGGTAGTCCTATGATTGTGAACGCATCAACTGAGATACCGAGAGTGGTTTCTTCAATTCTAGTCGGTCATGCTGAAAAATTGGAGAAGTTTCACTGTGTGCACTTAAAGTGTTGGCAACCAGTGTTATTTATCTCGTTCTGTACCGGCCTCGTAACAGTAGTAGATCACTGGCGTACTGTTTTAGACAGTTTCGATCAATATCGGCTAGTACCGTACCGGTCCTTATTTTTTAAAAATAAAACACAATTCAATTAATGTTGTTTTCGTAATTAAATATAAAATGAGGCTAAAATCGTATTTTTTTTATGTTTGGTGATTTATGTTAAGTTGTAATACTTTATTTTTATATATTAATTTTAACGATGAATCTGAAATAGTATGTCGGTAAACACTAGTACTAATACATATTGTACAAATAATAAAATCAATACGTTTATTGGTACGAGATTAATAACTTTAGTGGTAGCTGAAAATGTTATACGTGACTGCACTAAAAGCCTTGGGAAGTACTTGGTAGAGGATGTCTCTGCCGATAATGAGATAAATGAGAACAAGCAGGGCATGATGAATATAGCCACTGAGTTGGCTTGGATTGATTTTGATTTTTTATATCAGAATTATGTACTGAATACCTTATAAGTTCATATTTGTGTAAGGCATAAGGCGTTTTAGGTTGTAGTGAAACCCAATGGAGTAATTATATTTAGTAGTTTTGAAATACTGTCTCTATTTGGCCCAATTTAATTAAATTATTATTTTTATTTTATTTTTAGAATAGAAACTTAAAAATTATGAAATTATATTAAAAAATTCATTTAGACGAAAAATAAAGCCCAATCAACCTTGTTTCGACTTATGTTTTGCCTTTTGTGAATTATTTTTATTTTTCTAAAATTTCTTGTTCAGAAGAATTAATAACTCACAAAGATTAACACAAAATAAAAAAAATATAAAAAACAAAACCAACTTACTAATTCAATAATCATTTCTTTTATACCGGGTGCATGAGTTGAGGGTTTCTTCTGAGCTTCATTGAAAGACTTCGTAATAAATGCCATCAAATAATTTCACAATGGAAAGATATCTCGTGCTATAAATTGCATGGTTGATTGATTGACATATGAATAAATTACAACTAGCAACAAACCCGTGCTATGCACGGGTGAATTTGAAAGTTAAGAGATAAAAATAACAGAGTTGATTTTTTTGTTACACTATGACTTTCATTTTTTGTCGTGTCACTTTGATAATCAAACTGCTAATGTGTATGAAAATATTAAAAATATATTAACGTGTACCATATGACGTCTCTCAATTTGATAATTATTTAAAAACTTTCAATCCAATCGTATATTTTAAGATATTTTTGAAATTTAACAAAAATCTTTTATAGTAAAAATCTGATTTTTCTTACCTTTTTTTCCTCTCTATTTTGAGGATTGTTTACCTACTTTTACCATTTTGAACACATGCATGCATATATATTTAATTATCCTAAAGTGCTCCATGTGTAACAATTATTACATGACTTATATTTGTTATTTCAAAATCAATACCTAAACTTTGTTTATTTACCAAAATACTATATCTTTTTGTAGCTTGGACAATTTATCATAAATAAAACAAAGCATTAATTACATTTCAAGTAATATTTTTCATGTTTTTCATAAAATTGAAACACAATCTAAGAATCATGTCATTAATTTTCAAAAGTTGTAAAAACTTCCCATAGGGCATATAAGTGCAATTCTAAAAATTTTCAAATGATGTAATTGCATGGGTCATTACTCATCTTGAAATTGAAGAGATAATCTTAAATTAAGGAATTTCATTCTTTTAAATCCAACAATTATAAGAATCTATAATTAAGTTTGGTGTATTGATTTGGGACAAATCGTTATAAATACAAAAATATCCTACACTTTATATGATTACCTACATATAATAAGAGTTCTATCATACTTGAATGTAATTTAATTCTCTTATTTCAAAACTTAAAAATTTTACTTAAATAAAATAATAATATTGATAATACTTATTATTATTGTAGTTGTAATAGTAGTGGTGGTGGTGAAAATACTAAGGTAGTAAAATGTTACTTCTATGAAAAAGAGAGAAATAAAATAAAAGAGCCATTTTACTAATTTGCTGAGCCCGCCATCTGTTAGGCAGGGTTACTCATTCGTTAAACTTGGCTAGGATGACTTAATTAAAATTTGACCTCAATTCATTCAATTTAGTCCAGACGCGTTCTTATCGTGACAAAATTGTCAGTTCACAATCTCATCAATAAATAACAACTACTTTGTAGTAATAAAAATCTATCTTGACCATACTTTGTATAATTTTAAATTTTATGTATTATAAAATATATTTATAATACAATAAATGAAAGTAAAAGACTACATAATACTTTTTAAAAAAAGTTCAAAGTCAAGAGTAATGAAAATGATATAATCATAATTTATTTATTTGTAAAAAGTTGTAGATCAAATCTAATTTCTATGTAAGAATAGATATATTTATTTCTATTTTCATTTTGAAAATCAAAATCAAAATCTAAGTTATATATGTGTATTTGTGTAGACATAGATAAATATAAAAATTTATGAGAGTAAAAATATAATATATGAAATATGGTAAGTTTTTTGAATTTGAATGCAAAAAAAAAAATTCATATTATATTTTATTGTTGTAAGGTAACATGTATTACTAAAAAAATTTGGCGACAAACCAACAAACTTCCGCCACTTGTCGCTCTCAGACGTCTTCTTACGAAAACACTCCCTGCAATAATATATAGTATAGATTGTGATTGATTCTTGTAATTCTTAGTTTTTTTTATTTTTCATATCTATATATTATATATATATATATATATATATATATATAATGCATAAGTGTAATTCAGAAAAGACTAATTATAAAAGGACTTTGAATAAAATTGCAATGAATTAAAAATGGAATAAATTGAATTTTTTATTGAATAATACATAAGCGAGTTACCAAATGCGCGTGAACCTTGACGACCCACGGGATTTGAGAGTGATGTTGATGTGAAAAATCTAAACAATTATTGACGCGATTTCTTTCATAAATTTTTTTTTTTGGTAAGACTTATGATTATTTAGAGTTTAAGAATGTATTGTGCAATAATACTACAATGATAAAAAATAAAAAAACACTAATAAAAATCTTAAATGTATCTGTTGTATAAGGGTGCAATAGCACTGAATCATTAGTCGTGCGCACAGAATCCTAGTTCTTAAAGCCGGTAGTAATCTTGTGTGGTGCTCTTCCCAAGGATCTCGGGTGTAACCAGCTGGCATCCTGAGTATTTCAGCTCGTAAAGTAATTTTTATTGGATCGTACAATTCACGCTAGGGAAAAAGAAAGTGGGGTAAGATATTATTCATTCCGTGGTAATTAATGGATATTGGACGGAAAAAAGGAGCGATGGGGCAGAAAAAGTTGACCAATTTTAAAACAAGAGTGCTACATACACATCACTTTTACACATCATTTTTACACATCACTTAAAACTACGTCGTTTTATGTTGAGAAAGACCCAAATATATTTTGAGCGATATGGGTCAAATACAAATACGGTTTTTTCTTAACACAAAACGACGTAATTTTAAGTGATGTGTAAAAATTAGGGGTGTAAGACTAAACCGGTAAACCGGACCAAACCGGTAAACCGGATCAAACCGTCGGTTCGGTCCGGTTTGATTTTTTTTGAATTGTTTCGGTTTGGTTTTCGGTTTTTGAGTTTTTGGGGCCGGACCAAACCGGACCGGACCGGTTTTAATCCTAAGTCATTTTATACTTTATAGTTTTAAGTGTTTAGGTTCTTTATGTCTCATTCCCTCTGATTTTGTATTTTTTTTACTAAGTTCGTGTACTTATTTTAGTAATTTCTAAGTTTTAGTCTTCATATACTAAGTTATGTTTTTGAATTATTTGTTTATTAATTTCGCATTTGATTTGTGGGTTCATATACTAAGTTATTTTTTTGATTTCTGAGTTATTTTTTATATTTTTTGATGATTTTGGCCCAAGACCACCCAAACCGGAAACTGGACCAAACCGGAGCCAAAACCGGCCGAGCCAAACCGGACCAAACTGAACACCATCGGTCCGGTTTTCGGTTTACGTTTTCCTCAAACCGGTCAACCGGTTTGGTCCGAGTTTATAGGGCAAACCGGACCAAACCGGACCGGTTACACCCCTAGTAAAAATAATGTGTAAAAGTAATGTGTGTGTATCATTTTTTATTTTAAAATGTTTACCTTATTGAATGATAGTAATACGTATTAAACTGACGTCTCTATTTTTCATTTAAAATGGTAATGAATGTTTTGGAACTACCAAATTTGGACGGTCAATTAAATGTGGGAGTAGTTAGCTACACAGCGCTCCTATTAAAGGAAGCCGCTGCCAATTTTTCTACCCATTAAATATTTACCGTTGAACTATTATTTTTAGAATAAGTCTATTAACACATGAAGTTGTACATCAAAGTGTGCATCATGTTTACGTGACATATTATTATAAGATAAATATAAAAGCGGGTCTCATAAATTTTAATACGTATTCAAATTAGTAGATGTCACATAAGCATAGTGTATAACTTAATATATAACGTAATGTGTTAGTAACATTGCTCTTATTTTTAAGTACATTTTGTTTCTATTTTTTTCTTTTGCACTTATTATTTTGGGCTCAAATTTTTATAAATTATTAGTCTGTCTCAATGAAACGAATTTAAAAAGTATAAAATTATGTTTAAGAGTTTAAAAAAATCAATAAAGAAAATAAATAAGCAAAAAAAATTCTATTTTAAAATTATTTTTGTCTTTTTCAATTTTTTTTAAATTTTATTCATTATTTGTAATTTTTCTAAAACCAACAATGCAATTCGTATTAGTGATGAAGTACAATGGAAATTACATGACAATGTCTAGGATCACTTGATAATTTTATCGGAGGCCCAAGACCTATAGAATTCTGTGGTGGTAAGATGTGGCGGGACATCACTATGTCATCGTATTTTAAGATTATGAAATAATTAAATTTCTGTGACTCATTTTTTTAGAGGTGTGTTGTGGATTTCGAATTTGAATTGAAATTACGCATTTTTTTAGATGGATTTTAAAACAGGTACAAAAAGTTGCAATTTTGAAAAAATAGGCCTAAATGTTTTTCGTTTATCATTCTCTAATCACATTTCTGGATAATTGTATTCTCTTCCATCTTTATAACATTGGTGCCAAAGATGAGGTCGGTGATCTTGGATTTGGACTCACCCCATTCTCTAACGGCTTTGGGTAGGGTTTCTTTCCCTAGTTTTGGGACCTCAATCATCAACATGTTCCGACGATAGTCCAGCAATGGGGCCATGCAATGACACATGTTTGGGTTTTCCTTGAGGTTTATTTTGTGTTTGAAATATTAGCTATGTTTTTTTTTTTTGCTAAACACACATTTGTATAAATAATCAAGGTAGGGTTTACATTGATTATTCGGGATTCAATTGTGTAAACAAATGAATCCCTGAGCTAACCGAGAGAAAAAACCGAGCACTAAGAACAGAGCACTGGGTTACAAAATCCTATTCCTTCCAAACATCTAACTATTTCATTAACCGAATATTGTTTAAGATCGAGTTTGGATTTTGTCCAAGTTGCTGCTCGCACTTTGATCATTTCCACCAATTCTTCTTCGCTTGTGCTGGTGTTGTTGAAGATCTGGTTGTTGCGAGCTAACCACAGTGACTAAGTTGTCGCATAAAGTGTTGCTGACCATAAAATTTTTCCTATCGTGTTTAGTCGAAACACCGGGCGTCCTTCGAGTAGGTGCTGCAGGGAGCCTGGGATTGACCATGAGAGCTTCCACCAGTTCATAATGTAGTTCCAAACCTTCCAGGAATAATTGCAATGAAGCATCAGGTGGTTTGTTGTTTCTAGCTCCGAATTGCACCAGATGCAGGTTAGGGCTCCATTCTCTTCTGATAAGATTCCCCTATGTAGTAAGATTGATTTCACTTCGATTGCGTTTTGGACCGCTCGTCAGACAAATAGTTCCACCTTTGGTGGGCTGATGTTTTTCCATATTCCTTCTAATTGATGCTTTTCTGGGTACGTAATTTGTTCCTATCTCGCATATGAGGATGCCACTGTAAATGAGGATCCCTGATTCTAGGCCCAAGATAGGGTGTCTTGAGCTGAGCTTGTCGGTGTGTGGCTTCTGATCCTTTCCAATAGCTCGTGAGTAGCTCCCTCTCCCACTCAAATAAAGGTCTTCTGAACTGTAGATTCCAATAACCATTCCTGACCATATTCGATATCTTTTCTCCCTTCTGAATGGATACAGAGTATAGCTTGGGTATTGATCTTGCAAACTTGTGTCTCCTAGCCATAGATTTTCCCAGAAAAGGGTTTGGTTTCCTGACTTTACCGTGATCCTGAATCCTTGATTTACCAAATTTGCAAAGTCCTCCCTTGTGTTGTGATCCCCAACTGAGCAAATGTTTTTCCATACTTGTGATACCTGAGCTAGGCTATTGTTCATTGGTAAAGACGGTAGCCAATTGTTAGGATCTAGCTCGTATTTTTTCTTCACTATTCTGACCCACAACGCATTTGGTTCACTATTGAATCTCCACCACCACTTCAATTGTAATGCTAAGTTATGAATATCCAGTCACTTGATCCCCAATCCACCAAACTTCTTGTTTCTCCTCAAAGTATCCCAATTGATGTAGTGCAATTTCCTCTTCTCTACTTGGTCTCCCCAAAAGAATTCTCCTTGTATCTTTTCTAGAGTTTTGGCCACTGATACTGGGATTTTGTAGATAGACATAGGATAAAGGGGCAAGTGTGATAGGGTGGATTTGATCAGGACTAATCATCCTGCCTGAGATAGAACTCCTTGTTTCCATGCTGCCAGCCTTGATCTGGTTCTATCCACCAACTTTGACCAAGTACTTTTTCTCTTGGTGTTGGAACCAAGTGGCATACCCAAATATTCAAGCGACAGGCTAGCCCATTTGCATCCTAATGATATGGCCAAATTTCTTCTGTGTTCATCATTCAAGCCTACTGTGCATAGGTTTGACTTGTGGAAGTTGACCTTCAAACAGGACAACATGTTAAAACACCTCAAAATCTTTTTAATATTTCTAAGTTCCTCTTCATCATGATTGGCAAAAATGATGGTGTCATCCGCAACTTGTAGGTGTGTGATGGTTTCTCCCTTCGGACCAACCTTGACACCTCCTACCAGTCCTCTTGCCCTTGCTCTTTGAAAAAGAATGTTGAGTGCCTCCGCAACTATGTTGAAGAGGAAGGGTGATAATGGATCTCCTTGCCTCAATCCTCTGGATGTTTTGAATGTTCATGTTGGGTATCCATTGATTAGTATGGAAATAGTTGTGGATGAGGTGCATGCTTTAATCCAAGAATTCCATTTGTCTCCGAAACCCAGAATGTTCATCATGTTAATCAAGAACTCCCAATTTACACTATCGAAAGCTTTGTCAAAGTCAAGTTTTAGAATAACTCTCACTCTGTTTGATCTCTTCCACCAGTGTATTGTTTCATTAGCCATAAGGATAGCAACTACAATTTGTCTCCCCCCCTCCCCCATAAAAGCAGCCTGTGCATCCCTCACTGTTTTAGCCAAGACAGGTTTTATCCTTTCTGCTAATACCTTGGCCAGTAACTTTTATATGCATCCTATCAAACCGATAGGCCTGAAATCTTTGAATTCCATTGCTCTAGGAAGCTTAGGTATCAAGGTGATGAAAGTGTGGTTAAGGGTAGGAAAGATCTTACCATGGTTATGGAATTCCTTAAAGAATTCTAGAACATCTTCTTTCAACTTCCAGGCAAGTTTAATGAATTTGAAGTTGAATCCTTCAGGTCTAGGGGCTTTGGTGTTGCCACAACTATTTAGTGCTCCACAAATTTTCTCCATCAAGAAATCCTTCTCCAATGAAGCTACCTCTGAAGTCGAGAGTTTGGACTGAACTGGACCTTGCAGGATAGGCCTATCTTTTAACTATTCTGTGAATTTGGTTTGGAAGTATTGGATGGCTGCCTCCTTGAGTTGACTTGGCTCCTCTAGTATCTCACCCCTGTGATTGATTGATGCAATTTTGTTTTTTTGAAACCTGTTAGAAGCTGTCAGTTGGAAGAATCTAGTATTCCTATCTCCTTCCCTAAGCCAATGAATCCTTGATTTTTGCTTCCAAAATAATTCTGCCATGTTTGAGATTCTGAGCATTTCTGCCGTTGCCATTGTTTTCTCCTGGATGGAAATGGGGTTAGGAGTTCAGTTCTCCTCCTGAACCTCTAAATTGTGAAGTTTCTCTTCAGCCATCTTCAGTCTAGAATTGATGTCTCCCCCTTCGGTTCTATTCCTTTCTTTGAGTGGCTCCTTCATGGTGTTTAACTTTCGTGAGATTCTCCATCCTGCCTCTCCCTGTAGTCGCTCAAGCTAGGCGGCCTCTGCTATCTCCATGCATTTGGGGGAAAATAACCAAAAATCAAAGAATCTAAATGGTTTTGGCCCCCAGTTTTGATCTTCGTCTGAGACTAGGATAGGTTCATGATCTGATGTGACTCGTGGTAATCCCCATTGAGTGATTTTAAATGCTTCCATAAAATCTTGGGTGGCCAAGAATCTATCTAGTCTTGAAAGAGATGGATATTGTTGGAAATTAGACCATGTATACTTCCTTCCATGCATGGGGGAGTCTACACACTCCATTAGGTTTACAAATCTACGAAAGTCCTCCATTCCTCTGTTTGAATTCCTGATGCCTCATTTCCTTTCTTCCAGCTGAAGTACCTCATTGAAATCGCCTCCCATACACCAAGGCACCGTAGATATTCTCTTTATTTCGAATAGATCCAACCATAGTTGATTTCTAAGGATAAGATCATTAGAAGCATAGACATTTATTAGAATACATTCGACCAGATTATTGAGAATGCCATGTAATAAGATGTAACTTTTAGAGCAAGAGTGAGAGAGTAACTTGAAGGATTTGGGATTCCACATACTAATCAGACCACCTGCTGAGCCCTCTGATGGCATGCACAACATTTTCATTTCAGAAAACCCCCATATTCTGTTTGCTCTCCAAGAATCTAGGCTTTGCAATTTGGTTTCTTGAATGAACAGGATGTCTAATTTTTTGATGTTGAGAAGCTTTGCTAGGGTCGAATGCTTCTTTTTGCTTCCAAGTCCTCTAATGTTCCAGGTTATGGCTTTCATTGATGGACTAATTAAAACCCTGTCTTCCTTGTTTTATCCACCGGCAACTACTTCCTATTGTTATCCCCATTTGCAGTGGCAAAGTCTTGAGCTTCCTCTGCAATCATTCTTGACCAGATCCTTTTGTCTTTATCTTTGAAAGGCTCCCCAACATTTGGGCTATTCTGATGGTGTTGCTTACTTCAAGATCAATGCTTGAGCTCATAAGATCAGAGTTATTTTCCTCGAGCTCAACTTCCTCTCCCGCCTCATGTTCATTCCCAGTTGTTGATGTTTCACTGATTTGGGACAGTAGTCTCCTCCTTCTCCTTCTATGTGATGCCTTATTTAGGTTGATCACAGTATTGATTCCTTGGCTCTCCTTTGTTGTGGATGGGTGGGCTTGTTGGGCTTCAACCTCCACTAATTCTATTTGAGTTGACCTTCCTGTAGGCCCACTGGAATGGGCTTTTGGCTCATTGTTAGTGTTACTAGGTATAAAGCTGTTCCCTGAAATCTTGTCCCTATCACAGTTGACAATGCTAATGTTTGTTTCGACAGCCGTGTTATGTCCCATCAGTCTTGTAGGTCTGTGCCTTAGATTGTGTGTAGGAGAGTCTTCACATTCTTGAGAAGTCCTATGAGAATTTGAATTAGCCGCCTCATTTCTGGGGGTTGCCACCTTCTCCCTATTTACCGTTGTCCCCTTGCAATTTTGTGCCATGAGGGATGCCATCTCCTCTGCTACCTCCTCTTGGTTTTGTTCCACGTGTGTTGTGTTGGCCATGTAGGATGCTAGGCAGTCTCCCCTGTCATCGCCATCGTCTTCATGTGGTAGCGAATGAAGACCTTGGTTGCCTTTAATGCCCTGGTTATCTTCTTCATAAAGATCTTGTGGACAAAAAGGGGCTTCCTGAATGTTGATGACATAATCTCTCCCTCCTATCCATGCTTTGATACTTTCTTGGATTTTCTCTTGGTGAGTTGTAGCTATTAAAACTCTCCCAGTATGAAATGCCTCTTCACGAATAGTTTCTTCCCCCAGCATTAGAGGTTCCCACCATAGCTTCCCAATATTGTAGAAATTTTCTCTACTCCATGCGTTTATAGGCATGCCATTGCATTGTAACAACAGTGGCCTTTCCACTCTAGTTGCTTGTCCCTCCCATCTTTTGATTTTCGTAAACCATTTCTCGTTGCCCTCAAGCTGGACAAAATTATTTCTCCTTTCAATATTTGGGAATGTGAGATAACCTATCGAACTCTTATGACTTTGACTTGAATGTCTTCAAGCCCTTGCTCAAGAAGGTCTCTTTTAATTTTCAGTAGTGGAACTCTTATGTGTCTTGTTGCTACAGCACTTCTATGTAGCCATTCATTACCAGTAAAGTTGAGGGTTATGCTTTTCTGGTTATGATCCTGCCGTGTTCCCATGTTTGAGTTTGACACTATTTGTGCATAGCTTCTCCTTCCATTGTTTACATAGTTTTGCTTGGCTACTCCATGGTGCCCCTCTTGCCTTGTGGTCTCTCTTCTGGGTAAATAGTTCATCTCCCTCTGATCTTTGTAATAGGCGTGTCCCGTGTTTCCCTTGGTATTCCTTGTTCTTGGTAAGGTTTTATTATTGTCGTAGGCTGCTAGTTTAACGAGCAGTCTGTTGTCGTCTATCCAGAGTCCATTAGTCTTGAATATGGCTACGTTTGCGGCCTCAGAGTTCTCAAATCTGACAAACCCAAACTTCTTCCCACTCTGCTTGCTCCTCTTGTAGGGAATGAAAGAGTTTCTAATCCTCCCATATCTACTGAATAATTTCTCCAACCAATGTGTATCTACTTGGTCGGGCAGATTATCCACGAATAAATTTGTGGTTAGGGTTAGCATTGCCTGCTTGTAATGTTCTGGTTTCCTGTTATATCTGGCCTTGGGTTGTACTGGGATCCACCCTCCTTCTCAAGTCTCCTTCAGGTTGGTTGATGGACCTGCTTTTTGTCCAGTGTGTCTTTCTTGACGTCTTCGGCTAACGGGTGGTTATTTTTGCAGGTATTGGAATGGATGTAGGTTTTGTCTGATGTTGAATGGTTGGCGGGTGAGTGTGCTAGCTCCCTTTTGTAGGTTGTTGGTGGATCTGTCACGCCCGAAAATTTCCCGGCCCCCCTCGCGAATATATGAATTGTTTGAACGGGGCTGAATAATTTATTGACTTGTAATGCGACGTTTAATGAAAATTGTTTAACAACTGGGACTTATTTAAAAACTCAGAGTCGCCACTTGACATGAAATTTAGGTGTGTCAAGTCACCCTCTAAGGCCATTTTCAAAGAAGATGTCCTTAGAAAATAATTTAATTTTAACTCAAAAATACGATTCTATTTCTATAAAAAAATGACTCCTTTAAAAGAAAACTGGTCTTGAAAACAGAGATGGATTCGGGGATTCACTGTTACGAGTTGGGAAGGTGTTAGGCACCCAACATCGCCCTTTCGGTACTTTATTTTCCCAATTAATTTTATTTTATTATCCTTGGCCAAATTTAAATAATATCTAGTGATTGCTGTACAATTGGATCAAAAGTAGAAACGGGTGCAGGAACAGGGTCCCGGCTTATGCAATTTAGCTTTTGGTGGCAAAAAAGTTGGAACGAATATATGTTAAACTTTGACCGAAACACGATATGCAAACTGGTATCTGCACGTCATGTTTCTATTCCCGGAGTGCCAAGTACCTTAAATCCCTGGCAGGAATTTTCAAGTTTAACATTGACCCGATTCTGTTTTATAAATGGATTATCATGTTAACCTTTTTTGGTTTTGTTTATCTGCAATTCTTCATCCCGACAGCTACACAATCATTGGCGGTCCAAATTGTAGAATTTAATAAATGTCACTTCAATCACGATATTCTGTCGTGAAAAGATAACGTGCATTGCTCGTTAAATTTTCATCCCAAAAACACTAACATGGACTACCTATGTCACCCGCGTGTTTATAGAATTCCGAGATTATCGGGATCTTTAACCAAGTGATATGGATAGTATGTCAGCGTGAACTAACAACACTATTCATATAACTTAGCTATGAAGTAACGAATTTTTTCCTTTTATTGATTTTACGTGAAATAAAAATAAAAAGAAAAAGAAAATTGCAGTAGGCTAAATAACGAATTTTTTCCTTTTATTGATTTTTCGTAAAATAAAATAAAAAGAAAATAGCAGTAACTGTTACGGGGAAACGGAAAAGGGGTAAACAAAGAAAAAAGTTACGGGATCTGGGAAAGGGAAAAAGTTAGAAGTTAGTCCCGAAAGGGGCCGACGCAATCGAGCGATATGCCGGGGGCGTTGATTTTTATTTTAAGAGATTTTTGTTTAAATCACGAAAAGTACATTGGCATAGGCCAACACCGACTTTTGTGATTTAGCAGACTAAATCCTGACATTCTAAAAGTGCAGACTAGAAATTTCTAGAACTGCGGACTAGAGATGCGGATGCTCAATTGATATTTACATAAAAAAATGCAGAAAGGATAAATAAAAATGTTCTGACATTCTAGAAATGCGGACTAGAAATTTCAAGAAAAAGACTAGAAATTTCTAGAACCGCGGACTAGAGATGAAAACATCAGCTTTTAAGCGTAGTATTTACATTAAATAAAAAAAGAAAATAAAAATAAATAAAAAAGAAATTAAATGAACAGAACATAAATTAAATAAAAAAGACAAATATTGAAATAAAATAAGTTGTTGCAATTATACCTTTGTATTGATATTTGAATCAGCTGGTTACATGAAAATAAGAAAGACACGCGAACGGCTAAGTAAAACCATAACCCGACATAACACTGGGTTTGGAGTCCTGTTATCGCGAGCTCTGCTAATATAATAGCGCGTTCGGATCTTTCTAAATCTGGAAATAATTGGGCAGAACCTCCTCTTGTTTTTGGGCCAAAAGTCTTATCTAAAAACCCTAACTCTAATTTATTTTGGGTGTCAAACGTTCCACGACTATAGAGTCGAAAAATATTTGACAATGGATGACTGAAGTCAGGTTCTCGCTCTTGGAAAGATATATGCGCGGTTGAAAAAGAAAACAGAAGGTTTCCTGAAAAAAGTTTTCTCTCTGTGTAAATTTCTCCTTTTCTCCTCTGGTTTTTCCCTCAGTTTCTGTTTCTCGCTCTCTGGGTTTTCCTCTACGGGTTTCCTCCTAAAAAAAATCCGTTGTCTCTGTCTTCTCTCTGGTTTCCTCTCCCAAAATTCTCGTCTCTGGGTTCGCTTTCTTTCTCTCTGGGTTTTCCCTCTGTCTGGGGTTTTCCTCCCAAAAAATCTGTCTCTCAAGTTTTTCCTCGTACGGAGTTTTTATAGACAAATGGGGGCGGTGAAAGGGGGAGAGAGAAATAGGAGGTTGAAAGCGGAGAGAGAGAGCTGTGAGAGAAAGGGGGAGAGAGACAGGAGAGAGAGAGAGAGTCAGGAGAGAGAGAGAGAGTGAGAGTTGGCAGGAGAAGAGAGAGAGAGAGAGTGCCACGTGTCAACAGGAGAGAGGAGAGAGAAACAGCACGGCAGGAGGGAGGGGTTCTGGTGTGGGTGAGACGGGCTGCTACGGACACGTGGAAGATAGAGAGATGGCCACGCGAGAGGAGAGAGAGAGGCGGTAATGGCAGCCAACGGAAAGCGGCCACGTCAACGCCATCACACGCACGCGTCACACTGAATCAGACCCAAATGCCGTGCACGACTTTTTAGCCGGGCACGGCCCACGTGTCGTGCACGGCTCTGGCGCGTGCAACCCACGCGCGCGTGTGTCATTATGACGTCAGCCTCTTTTTATATATTTACGAAAATGCCACTGCTTTATAAAATGCCTTCGCGCGTTATTTTTTATCTTTGGATGTCCAAACGAACTCGGATTTAACCACGGATACAGCCAATGGACTCGTGTCGTCGAGAGGATCATTTTGAGTCTAATATTTGATTTATGGACATGTCGGCTCGCAAACCTAACTCCCAAATAATCACCAGTACGCCGCTATCATTCTTTAAAATGTCATTTCTTGAGCTATCGAACTCGGATTTACCGTGGATATAGCCGATGAAATCGTATTTCTGTGCTGATCAATAACATATGCCTCTCGATGTCTGAACATATCAGCTCATAAATTGTGCTTCCGAGACCCCGTTCTGAACAATAAAAAATTGTCGGCGTTGTCCGATTTCACCCCAATCACTGTCACTGGACTCGTGTCGTCGCACTGATCAATAGTATGAGGTTCTCATGACTTGATGAAGTGGTCTCGTGAACAGTACTCCCGAACCCCGGACTGTGCAAGGGCAAAATAGTCTTTTTGTGCACAAATCCTTTTGAACCCATTTTGATGGCATTTTTCATAATAAATTGAACGGTGGGGGAAAAATCTGGTATCAACAGGATCTATAGTGAGTAGAGTTGGGGGGTGGCAGAGGTGGTGAGGGTGAGGGTGGGTGTGGGTATGGGCGGCGTAGGGGTTCTCTCTCTTTCTCTCTCTTCTCTCATTCTCACTTACAAAAAATTCTTATTTATTGGTATCTATGTTTTTGTTCTTTATGTTTTTAACAGATAATTTCTTCTATTTGCAATCTCCATGTCTTTAACAGATAACTTATCTGTTTGCAATCTTTATGTTATCTAATAATATTATTAGAAGTATTAATTTTATCTGCAAAGGGCATTTTCAAAATTGTTGTCAAAAAGACTTTCGACTCTAGTTTATTAATAGACGGATTACAGTCCCTTACTTTAGACATTTAGCCGAGAGCCCCTTTCTTGTATCATATTGAAAAAATGCAAATTTTTGTAGTGGTTTTATATACTGTTACCAAAATCTTGTGGGACCGTGATCAAAATAAGGATTCCTAATCTCTTAATCTCCTAATCGATCAAGCCACCAAAATCTTATTCTGTGGGAAACATACTCCAAATAGGATCTCAAGACCTAGAGGAGTGTAAAAGCACACTATGGTCAAGAAAAAAGTCTGGTTTTATTGTTTTACTTAATTTTGAGTATACACACCAACTTTCATATACAAATAGTCTCTGAAGTAGACATCAGAGGGGTGTTAGCCAGCACAATATTAGTGCCCTAGTTTTGGCTGTACTTTTTTTATTTGGGGAGTCGCCATCAACCAGCATTATTAGTTGACGTCTTTTGCGGGAATGACTGTCACCTTAACATTCCCAAAGAGATGTCTTACTTTTCTTTTTTATAGCACGTTTGATGGTTGAAACTCGGTCAATGGCCAACCATGGGAACAACAAAGCTCATGACGTGGTGGGCCAAACCGATGATGGAGGCCCTCTATAAGCTTCCCGTCCAAAAAAATTCGTCCGGTCGTCAACCGGCGTGCCCAATTTTTCTAGTTGGGTACGTGGTTTGATTTTGGCATTTGACTAGTGAATTTATTTCTCGAAATTGCCACCCGAATTTGAGGCTGTGATCGAGAAACTAAGAAAATACAAACATGCCATAGCTACTAATACATCGAAACTAGGGATCACATGGTTCGAGAATAGGTTACGAAGTGAGAAGGTGTTAAGCATCAACCTCGCTCTATTCGAGGATCGGTCTTTACTGAACTTTTACGGATTTTGATGATATTCTATGTCAATATGACACATTAGATGGGGGAGCAGTTAAAGGGGAATAAGTATAGTAACATGTAGATGTCTGACTTATTTTTTCTTTATGCAAAAACATCATGCATGGAATAAATTTTTTTTATACTATTTCTAACACAGGTTCTATTGTTGATTAAGCATAATAGCGAGCGTCATTAGATTGATGTAGCCTTCTTCTTTAGACAGTATGGACAATTGAGTTGAATGGTGCATGTCAGTCCAGGATCAAAGTAACACTTGTGTTACGACTTCTATATAATAAAAGCGCACATAATAAGCGGTGAAGATAACGACATCGGTGCATCCTAACAAGGTGTATGCATCGATCCCAAGAGTGGTGTACGTCTACATCGGAGCGCACACACTACTTTGGCTCAGTCCAGAGTGTTGACTCCGATCAGAATTAAAAAATGGAGCCCGAAAAACTCATGAATATTATTACTATATGTTTCCCCAATGTTCCTTAAGAACAAGTGCAAGCTAGTACGAGATAGTGTACTTGGATTTCGTAGACTTTGGCGTAAGTATTTGAGAACAAGATTAACAGTAAATAAGTAAATATCGGATTACTTATTAAATGCCAAGTCCTCCTACTTTTGCTTGACTTGCATGCTCCTACTCAGCTTCAAAAATATGTTGTCCTTAAGGCCTCTTTGAATAGAATGGTTGCTCTTTTCTTTTCAAGCCTTGGGGGTCATATTTATAGGCCCCAAAATGCCCAAAAGCGTGCATGTGAATTTTGAATCTGCAGTAGTTGAACTCGCATGTGCCGTTTCATAGTGGGGTGCGCCAGTTCATGGATTGGCGCGCACTAGGTCTTTGCAACATGCAATCGCACATTGCGCAATATGGTGAGTCATATCGAGGTTAGAATGATTTGACAAGTCATACCAAGGTTACCATGTGGTGCAGATTGGCGCACACCAGATAGAGACGTTGTTGGCCCGAAAAATGTTTTATTTGTAAAAATAGAGTTAAAGCATACATAGTCAAGCCTACCAATGTGTAACGTGACTCAAGACTTCGTTCAATGATAGGATTATCCTTTTTTTATCATAGGGATTGTCAAATCGTTCCTTTCAGAGATTCGTCGGATCCAAACTAGGGTCTCTACAATTGCCCCTCTTTGACGGGACTTGACAATCATCTAGTGACAAGAGTCACCGTCAAAGATAAACGACATAAATACATAAACTTGCAAAATGTTAACCAAGGATAATAGAGCATAAGTATCGTCATCACTTTCTATATCCCAACCCAAACTAGCTGCTTCCTCGTCCTCATGCACTAAAAAAAAAGAATGAGCGATTAAGCTATAACCAAAAAAAAAGTAATTGTATAACAAAAAAGTAATATTTGTCATCTACCAATGTAGGGCTGTCCGGACTTTCTTCTATATGGATTCCTTGGGCAATTACATTTGTCATTCGCAAAATCCATAAGGCCAAGCCTAGAATCACAACAAATTAAATAGTGAATTGAGCAATTTAGGTCTTGTAACTGCCTCTTCATAATGAATATGTAAATATTTGAGTTCTTGATGTGCACATATAGCAGTATAGGGAATTGATTATGTTTGGGAATCCAAATTGGTGTATGTAAGGTTGGGGATGATGCTCGTTACTTGTGTTTTATAAGGTAGGGGGTGTATGTAAGGTAGGGGCTGGGACTCACCGGGGGAGGGGCTACGACGGGTAGTAAACACTAAGCGAAGACACACCGATGCGGCGGTGACGAGCTGTGAGTGGCGGCGAGGACCATCGGCGGCGATGGCAACAAGCACGGTGCCGATGTATGGAGTTGAGAGGAGAGAGCGAGAGAGCTGACAGGAGCATGATCTGAGAAGAGCGATGGTGAATGGGAGATAGCGGTGCACGAGGCCAAAAAAGGGGAGGACGACTGGGACGGTCGACTGGCAGATCTGACACCGGCGGCGTCAGAATTGGAAAGGCCGAATTCAATCTCATGACGTTGTTCACCGGATATCTTGTCCCGACACCCCCCAACAAAATGGGGTTGCCGAACGCAAGAATCGTCATCTCTTAGACACTGCTCGTGCTCTTTTTTTTTTGCACGGGTGTTCCCAAATGCTTTTGAGGCGATGCCGTTCTCACCGCCTGTTATCTCACTAATCTTTTACCTTCATCCATCCTTCGTGGTGTTACCCCCCAGTCTGTCGTCTTTCCTGCTCTCACTTCTTATAGTCTCCCTATTCTCTTATTTGAGTGTGTTTGTTATGTTCATGAACTCGCCCTAGTCTGTCCAAATTAGATCTCCGCTCCCTCAAATTGTCTTCCTCGGGTACTCTAAAACACAGAAACGGTATCGGTGTTTCTCCCCACAGCTGCGTCGGTATCTTATCTATCGGAATGTTGTGTTTGTCGAGAATGAGTCCTTATATCCTCTCACCCATGTCTTTGAGTCTCCCTCTCCCCTAGATGACTTTCTTGTCTCTCTTCCCCGTCTCCCCACCCCTACAGTGCCGCTCTTGGTCCCGGCACAACCCTCTCTGGCTCCCCCTCTTGAGGCAGTCTCTTCATCGCCTGATCTGGCGTCCTCCTCTAAGGCTTCCCCTGCACCACCCAGTTGTCCTTACTGCTCCTACCATGATCATCCCTTATATGTTACCTCCTACCATGGTTTGGCGGCTCCTATTCGCTCCTTGATTGTCAGCTTGGAGTTTGTGCCCAAGCCTCGTATTCTTAGGGAGGGTTTGGCCCATACCGCTTGGCGTGTTGCTATGGAGGAGAAAATGCAGGCGTTAGAGGCTAATCATACTTGAGATTTTGTTGGTCTCCCACCTGCCAAAAAGGCTATCGGTTGTAAATGGGTTTATACTGTCAAAATGCATCCTGATGGCTCTATTGCTCACCTCAAGGCTTGCCTTGTGGCCAAAAGTTATGCCTAAAATTATGGCGTCGACTACTTTGAGACCTTCTCCTCAGTAGCCAAAATGGTCTCACTTCGTCTCCTTCTATCTTTGGCGGTTACTCATTTTTGGCCATTATATCAGCCGGATGCGAAGAATGCTTTTCTCCACGGTGATCTCACTGAGGAGGTATATATTGAGCAACCACCCGGGTTTGTTGCTCAGGGAGAGAAATGCCGTGTATGTTGGCTTCGCTTCCCTCTTTATGGGTTAAAGCAGTCTTCTAGGGCTTGGTTTGGTTGGTTCAGCACTGTGGTCACTAGTTTTGGGTTGATACAGTCTGCGACGGATCATTCGGTCTTCTATCACCACCTATCCTCCGACTGCATCATGTTGATTGTATATGTGGATGACCTTGTCATTATAGGTAATGATGCACAGGGGATTATTGATCTCAAGTAGTTTCTCAATCAGCATTTTCAAACCAAAGACCTTAGACAGTTGAAGTACTTTCTAGGCATCGAGGTATTGCGCGAAAAGAAGGGGATTGTCATTTCCCAGCGCAAATATGTCTTGGATATTTTATCTGATGTAAGACTGTTCCAAGCAAAGGGGGCAGATGCACCTATGGACTCAGGGGCCAAGTTACTGCTAGATATTGGTGAGTTATTCTCGGATCCCGATCAATATAGACGGTTGGTTGGGAAGTTAAATTATCTGACTACGATGACTCGGCCAGACATTGCTTACCCTGTCAGTGTGGTTAGTCAATTTGCTCAGAACTCACGGGTTTCGCACTGGCATGCAGTTCTCCGTATCCTCCGGTATCTACAAAGTAATCCAGAAAAAGACATTCGGTACCATAATTAGGGACACACCCGGATAGAGCGATACACCGATGCGGATTGGGTAGTGTTGATACAAGATTTTGGCCCCACCGCTCAATTATTATGAAAAATAGCATCGAAATGGGTTTAAAAGAATTTGTGCACAAAAAGACTATTTTGCCTTTGCACAGTTTGGGGTTTGGGAGTACTGTTCACGAGACTACTTCATCAAGTCATGAGACCCTCATACTATTGATCAGTACGACGACACGAGTCCAGTGACAGTGATTGGGGTGAAATCGGACAACGCCGACGATTTTTGATTGCTCAAAACGGGGTCTCGGAGGCACAATTTATGAGCTGATATGTTCAGACATCGAGAGGCACATGTTATTGATCAGCACAGAAATACGAGTCCATCGGCTGTATCCACGGTCAAATCTGAGTTCGGTAGCTCAAGAAATGGCATTTTAAAGAATGATAGCAGTGTACCGGTGATTATTTGGGAGCTAGGTTTGTGCCGACATGTCCATAAATAAAATATTAGACTCAAAATGATCCTCTCGACGACACAAGTCCATCGGCTGTATCCGTGATCAAATCCGAGCTCGTTTGGATGTCCGAAGATAAGAAATAGCGCGCAAAGGCATTTTTAAACCCAGGGGTATTTTTGTAAAAACCAAAAAGAGACTGACGTTAGCAGCGCGCGTCAGCAGCAACGCGCCACCACGCGCGCGTGGGCAGCACGCGCCGGCCGCGCACGACACGTGGGCCGTGCCCGGCTTAAATGCCGTGCTTCGGGAATGATCTGGTGTGATGCGGGCTCTTGTATCCGTGACGTGGCGAATTTCCATTGGTTTCTGTCTATCACCTTTCTCTCTCTCTTCCGCGTGTCGCTCTGTCTCTCTGCCACGTGTCCTGTGCAGCGCCTCTCTCCCACACTCAATCTTCTCCCTCTCCCGCGTCTCTCTCTCTTTTCTCTCTCCTCCCACGTGTCCCACTCCCATTGGGACACGTGGCGCACTCTCTCTCTCTCTCTTCTCTCACGGCTTCTCTCTCTCTCTCTCTCTTCTCTCTCTCTCTCCAATTGGGCTGGGCCGTGCCCAGCTCCTGGGCCGTGCCCGGCATTTGGGCCGTGCCTGGCTTCCCGACCCGAATTTTCCGTCCGGTTTTTGGCCCGATTTCTGTCCGGTTCGTTGGGTTTTCTGCCCGGTTTTGGGCTGATTTGTCCGGTTCTTAGCCGGTTCAGGTGGTTTGCCTCGGTTGTTGGTCGTCGGGCTTGATGATATTGCGGCGGCCGGAATCAGTTGGATCACAATTCGTCAATTTAACGGCCGGTGACGATTTTTGGGCTTATTGGTTCTTCTTGCGGTTTTTTCCGGCTGAGGTATTAACGTGATTGGTTCATACAACAGCAGCCGTTATTCGTTTGAATCGAAGGGGCAGCTGCTTCCCTTTTTGTGCATCCAAAGGGCAAATGCTTGCCTATAAATAGTGAAGCTCTGAAGACAGAAGGGGGATCAGAAAAATGAAAGGAAATCAGAGGGGAAAGGTTCTGAGAAAGAAAAATAGGAAGAATTTTTTAGAGCAGAAATACTCAAAATCCGAGAGTCTAATTTCCAGAGAGTGTTCTTCGTTTGATAAGTTCTAAGCTTTTTAGTTTTGAACTATCAATATATAAGAACCATATTAGAGCGAGTTTAATTTCCAGAGAGTAGAGAGTGTTCTTCGTTTGATAAGTTCTAAACTTTTTAGTTTCGAACTATCGATACAGAGAACGATATTCAAATTTAGGATTGCTAGGCTCAGTTTTGGCAAGAGGAAATTCTGCCCAATTTTCTTTTCAAGCTCCGGTGAAACTTGAGCGACCGTTTATATCAGCATAGCTCGGGATAACAAGAATTTCTAAAATTCAACGTTATGCCAGGTTATGGTTTTATTTAGGCGCTCAAGTATTTTTCACCCCTACCATTGTAATTTCCGAGCTCACAGTGAATATAAGGTAATCGTTTCAACACAATTTTTGCCTGTTCTGTCTATTTAACTTCTGTAAATTCGTTTTCTTTTTTTTTTTTTTTTCTGTTATCAGTATTAAAGTTAGGCTTATAAGCCATGTTCGCATCTCTAGTCCGCGGTTCTGGAATTTCTAGTCATTTTCCTGAAATTTTCAGTCCGCACTTCTAGAATGTCAGAACATTTTTATTTATTCTTTCTGTCTTTTTTTTTATGTCAATATTAATTGGGCATCCGCATCTCTAGTCCGCAGTTCTAGAATGTCAGGATTTAGCCCGCTAAATCACGAAAGTCGGTGTTTGGCTCTGCCAACTACTTTTCTTGATTTAAGCAAAAATCACTTTAAACAAAAATAATACTCCGGCATATCGCTCGATTGCGTCGGCCCCTGTCGGAACTAACTACTAACTTTTCCCTTTCCCCGATCTCCCGTAACTCTTTCTCTTTTTTTAATCCCTTTCCCGTACCCCGTAACGGATACCGCTATCTTCTTTTATTTTTATTTTACAAAAGGAAAAATTCGTTACATGGCTAAGTTATATGAATAGTGCTGTTAGTTCACGCTGACACATTATCCATATCACTTGGTTAAAAATCCCGATAATCTCGGAATTCCATAAACACGCGGGTGACATAGGTAGCCCATGTTAGTGTTTTTAGGATGAAAATTTAACGGGCAATGCACGTTATCTTTTCACGACAGAATATCGCGATTAAAAGTGATATTTATTAAAATTTACAATTTGGACCGCCAGTGATTGTGTAGCTGTCGGGATGAAGAATTGCAGATAAATAAAACCAGTTAAAAGAAGTAACATTTGTTAAGTTCTACAATTTGGACCGCCAGTGATTGTGTAGCTGTCGGGATGAAGAATTGCAGATAAATAAAACCAAAAAAAAGGTTAACATGATAAATTCATTAATAAAACGGAATCGGATCCTTGTTAAACTTGAAAATTCCTGCCAGGGATTTAAGGTACCTGGCACTCCGGGAATAGAAACATGACGTGCAGATACCAATTTGCGTATCATGTTTTGGTCAAAGTTTAACATGTACCCGTTCCAACCTTTTTGCCACCAAAGTAAAATTGCGTAAGCCGGGGTCCTGCCCCCGCACTTGTTTCCACTTTTAAACCAATTGTACAGCAATCACTAGATATTTATTAAAATTGGCCAAGGATAATAAAATAAAATTATTTGGGAAAATAAAGTACTGAAAGGGCGATGTTGGGTGCCTAACACCTTCCCAACTCGTAATAGTGAATCCCCGAACCCATCTCTGTTTTCAAGACCAGTTTTCTTTTAAATGAGTCATTTTATAAACAGAATCATATTTCTGAGTTTAAAATTAAATTATTTTTCTAAGGACATCTTCTTTGAAAATGGCCTTAGAGGGTGACTTGACACACCTAAAATTCATGTCAAGTGGCGACTCTGAGTTTTAAAATAAGTCCCAGCTGTTAAACAATTTTCATTAAACGTCGCATTAAAAGCAAGGAAAATTTCCGGGCGCGACAGCTGGCGACTCCGCTGGGGACTTAGGGATTAATAAAAGAATTTGCAAATCGTGACTCTTTTTAGCAAAAACCATTAACCTACCCCATTGGGTAAACTTACGGTGTAACGCAAGCTAAAGAGGGATACTATTTGCAAACCTTTTATTTTTCCTTATCAGTGGATTTCGGCTTTTTAAATTTTCCCAAAATTTTTTTTATTATCCTTGGCCTGTTACTAACATCATTCTTCTGGTTGTCTTTCAGGTGCGCTTTTGCCAAAAAAAACATGCATAAATAACTTGTTACTAATATTTATTTTGCAGGGCATTGCATTACTCTGAAAGGATTCTCTCCAAATATTTACAAAATAAAAAAAAAACAAATTTTTCAGCATATGCATACATTACATTCAGCACAACATACCCAACTCTCTTCTCAATCTCCATTCTACCTTTTATTTTTACCTATAGGATTAGGAGGGGGTTCGAAGTACGTAACGATCGTCAATGGTGCTTTTTTGTAGCCAAAGATGGTTTTCACTGAAAAGAACACTCCAACCAAATCACCAACCAAAGATGGTACCCTTCACGGGGGCCGGAGGTTTGAAGATTTGGGAACCGTGAAACCATGCTAGAAATGCATTAGCAAAAACCAAGCCGTCATGCTGCATGTAGTATCCCTCAAAAAAGAGTCAAGCCAAAACCTGATAAGAACATTCATGAAAATTGGAGAGAGTCCTCGTTGATTATGTTAAAAGGCAAAATTTTTCGAAAACATCAAACTTCCATTTCCAAGTTATTTTAGACTAAGTGTCCAGAACGTACTATCAGGGTACAGAAGCATCCTCATATGGGCTAGATACTCTCACAATTTTAGATTATATACCGAAGTCATGCCGAAATGCCGGCTAAACTTCGAAAAGTATATAAAGCCCATGTGAGTAGTGGAACTACTAACCGATAGTACATTTTGGACCCACCCATTCTGTGGACACCAAACTAACTTAGTGTTTTGGTTTTCTGAATATAAGGTGATAAGAAGCACGGCTCGCTCTATCTCTCCCCCTAGAAGAATTATTATCACAAGGTCAAGATCTAGGGCCATGACAGAAGAGGCTAACCGGTCGCAGTTACCCGTTCAGGGGACTGTGTCCCTCGAAGATTTCAATGCTCTGCAACGGGATATGGAGAACCTACAGATGATGTTCACAACATTGTACCACCAAAAGGCAGCCCCCTCTCTAACTCACCAAGCCGGGGTCGGGACTCCTGTCACCCTGAATCATGCAGCACCAAGTGTGCCTAATCCTATTGCCACCGCACTCCCGTCTGGGGCAGTGCCAACAGGACCCTCAGCAGGGCCACATCAGCAGCAAGCGCCTGTTATTCCTGTTATGCCATTTATGCCGGTTCACGAAGATTGTGAAAGTCAACAGGGGGACCCCAATCCTCCTCGGGAATCGGACCCAGCCTGGAAGCAAAAAATGCAGCAAATGGAGGAGACCCTGAGAGCTATTCAGGGGAGAAATGCTTATAACTCTACCAGTTTCTCAGATTTATGCTTCTTTCCAGATATGCAGCTCCCGCCAAAGTTCAGGATACCTGATTTTCACAAGTTTAATGGAACAAGTGATCCAATGGCCCATCTGCGGCTCTATGCCGGGGCATTATGTGGGTATCGCCACCCGGAAAAGCTAATGATGCAACTGTTCCAGCACAGCCTGGTAGGGCCAGCAGCCCAATGGTTTTCTAGGCTGGATGTCCGTCTCCTTTAGAACTTGGGCTGAGTTGTCCCAAGAGTTCGTAAAGCAATATCGCCATAACGCTGAGTTGGTTATTGACCGACTATTTTTAATTAGAATGAAGCAAGAGCCCGAGGAGTCATTCCGGGCATATGCCTTGCGTTGGAAAAATCTGGCCACCCAAGTGGACCCCCCGCTGGTCGACACCGAGTATGTTCATCTCTTTGTTCAAACATGCAAAGGGATATATTATGAGAAGTTATGTACTTCCATTGGCCGATCATTTATGGAGATAATCCAGCAGGGAGAGATGATTGAAGATGGCGTAAGGACGGGAAAGATTCTCGATCCTTATGCAAAGCTGGAAGCCGACACAGTCAGTTTATCCACCCCCGCTATTAAGAAGTTCCCTCCGAAGAAGGGAAAGGAACCCGAAGTTGCTGTTGTCATCCCGTATGACAAAGGAAACAACCAACCGCCACCATATAATCCTCCCCCATATAACCAAAATCCTTTTCCATACCCACAAAATTTCCAAACACCTTTTCCGTCGCCTTCACCATACCAAAACACCACACACCAGTCCCCCTCATATTTTCCAAATCCAGCGCGAAGCCGCCCAAACCAACCCTATCTTTACCAGGCACCTGCACCTGCACAAAGGAGGGCTCCTCCTAGAAAAAGAAATTATACGGCCATTGCCATACCTATGGCTGAGGTCCTAAACCGGCTTGTTGTCTCCGGTCACTTAAACCCAATCCCGGCAAGGCCACTACCAAATCAATTACCGCCTACACACCAGCCGGATACCAAATGTGCCTATCACTCAGGGCAGATTGGCCATGATATTGAAAATTGCTGGACTCTCCGAAATAGGGTTCAGGACCTTATTGATTCCCAAACAATCAGTCTAGAAGAGGCGAGACCAGCAACTCCAAATGTTACCAACCCACTCCCTAACCATTAGGGAGTGAATGTTATTTCAGAAGATGTCGGCACTGCAACTGGGGCAGATCTTGCTGGATTCAAGAAAGGATCAATTTATTTTCGCAGAAAGCGTCAAAGACTGGGAAGTCCATTTTGAAGTGAAAAACAGTACAGAGACTCAGCAATGCCAACTCAAATCATCCTGAATGATCCATGAGATTGTTTAGAGTTCTCAAGTTTTGGTAGACTTGCCTGAGCAAAGTCTATATTCACACTTTCTATGTTGCTTTTGTTGTTTTAAACTTTCACTATGCAAATCTGTTTCTTTCAAATCCATGAAAAATCTTGCAATGGTTATTTAGCTTTTAGCAGATTGACAAAATTTGTGTTTTTGCTTTCATATATGCTTCTCTGTCAAATCAGAAGAATTAATTTTTTGCAAAACTTGCTATTTCAGGGATCTTAAAATTTGTCATTTCGATCCAAGTAGCATAAACAATCTTAAGCACAAGGCGAGCATGACCTTGTCTTCAGACTACATTTCGAACTCATGGGGATTGAGATTGGTCTGTACCAACAGTAGAATTTCCAAACAAGCAATTGAACTAACAGAAAGAATCACATGATAACTGGCAAATCTCGAATGACAAAAGAAACAGAAGCCATTGAAAGGAAGCAAGAGTGACTGAACTTGGACAAATGACAGAAGGACAAATTCACTTCATTATCAGAAGAACACAAGGATGTGTTTACTGGTCCTAAAACATGCAAGTATCAAAACTCAAAAACCAAAAGCTCAGAAGCCTGAAGCAAGAAGCGGTCTTTTGTCTTAAGTAATTGGCAAGTGATGAGAACAATCACCATCCAGGTCTAGCCAAAGGAAAAACAGTCATTTATTTGGGATAATCAAAGAAGATCAGAACAATCCCAAAGAAATGACATTCAAGTTCACCGAAGAGGAACTCTGAAAGATCAAGTGCAAATGATGCCTACTTATCAGCTACTCCAAAGAGAACACCGAAGGGTTGGAGTTTGACTGTTACACAACAATCAAAGGAATTTCACAAGGCCTGATGTGTCCACCAAACTCATACCGGTCGTGGATGATGCCTCAACGCTCGAAAGTATTGTAGGCTACATACTGGGGCAACTAGAAGAAAGAACAATTTGTGAGCAGAACACTTGTTCCGATCTAATTTTAATTGAAACACTTTTTTCCGAGTGGCTATTTTGATTATCGAGCATTGAAATTTCTTCTCTCTATCCTTTCATATGAATATTTTGAAAAACAAGGGGCAGAAAAGATAACCCCACTGCCAAAAAAGAAAAGAAAAAAGAAAAGAAGCCAAAAGGCAAGAATAAAGGCGGAAAGGCCAAAAATGATGTGCCATTTGATATTCTCTCTCTTTCTCATGAAATTTCTGTCAATGCTCGACAGATCAAAATGCGCAAAGAATATTTGTTTCAGTTGAAATTAGGTTGAAATCCTAAAAAAAAAAGAAATACAAAAAGCCAGCATAGTTAAAACCTGAAAGGGGGCTATGGCAAAATCGGCTAAGTCAGCATAGTCAAAACCTGAAAGGGGGCTATGGCAAAATCGACAAAATCCAGCGTAGTGAAAACCTGAAAAGGGGCTATGGCAAAAATGGACAATCAAGGCACAGTCAAAACCCGAAAGGGGGCTGGAGCGCAAAAAAATAAAAAGCCGGCATCGGTGAAAACCCGAAAGGGCAGTGGTGGCAAAAATGGCTAAAAAAAAAGAAGAAAAACGACAACAAGGAGCTGAAGCCATTTGTCCGCATAAGTCAGCAAGATCGAAGTCTGAAACGCTGTCTGGATTAGACTCAGTTTAAGTTCCCATGAGTTTAGAGATTGAAAATCACGAGTCAAGCTATGCGATGCACTTGTGCCAAGATTGTGAAGCTTCATGGATCGAAAGAAGCAAAGCCCAATAAAACTGTTATTTGCTATCCAGTAAGTATTTCTGATAATCTACTGGCAAGTAAGTACAAATTTCAAAATGAATTTCTAAGAATAGGGAAGCATACATGCTCATACAACACTTCTTTTACATGCTAATCTCGAAAAGAGAACAAAGCTGCCTAACCATGCAGGATACATGTATTGAAAGATGAAAAAGAAAAGAAACAACAATCTGCAAACAGAAAGTCAGACTCGTTTAGCTGCAGTCGCTATTTCTTGTGCTGCTACACAGAAGTGGATCAAAAGGGTTTGAAAGTCCTGACCCCATGATAGGGCATACACTGGAGAGCAGTCCTCAACAACCAGATGTCAAACTCCCATTGAAGCTCAGACTACAAAAGTCTGACATGCATGAAGGGAAAGCTAAAGGAAAAAATCCCACAGAGCTTACGAATCTCTCAAACACAAAGACCTAGAGGGTCCAATTGACAAAGCGTTTTCATTATCCAGCCGACAAGGCGACATTGTCCCAGAAGCATTTTTATTATCCAGCCAACAAGGCGACATCCCAGAAGTCAACCAAAAGATGACAGACAAGCAGAATTTATGCAAGAGCAAAAGGGGCAAAGAGCCAAAGAAAATTTCCTATGTAAAAGGAGACAGACGGCATGGAAAGTCTTGGGATCCAATTTTCAAAGACTCCGCTCAAGTTATAAAACAAAAACCTTGGAATTGAATTGCCAAGGATTTTCAGATTTTCAGCTTAGAATCGAATTTCTAAGTCTCTCAAACCCTGAGATCGAATTCTCAAGGGTTTTCATCAGATGTCTTAGAGTCATAATCTCTATAGAATCTTCAAATTTTCAGCTTAGAATCGAATTTTTAAGTCTCTTAAACCCTGAGATCGAATTCTCAAGGGTTTTCATCAGATGTCTTAGAGTCGTAATCTCTATAGAATCTTCAAAACTTTCAGCTTAGAATCGAATTTTTAAGTCTCTCAAACCCTGAGATCGAATTCTCAAGGGTTTTCATCAGATGTCTTAGAGTCGTAATCTCTAT
Source organism: Arctostaphylos glauca (assembly GCA_019985065.2). NCBI lineage: Eukaryota > Viridiplantae > Streptophyta > Magnoliopsida > Ericales > Ericaceae > Arctostaphylos > Arctostaphylos glauca. The sequence goes on along the minus strand of JAHSPW020000014.1, from coordinate 3,348,000 downwards.
AGAATTTTCAAATTTTCAGCTTAGAATCGAATTTTTAAGCCTCTCAAACCCTGAGATCGAATTCTCAAGGGTTTTCATCAGATGTCTTAGAGTCGTAATCTCTATAGAATCTTTAAATTTTCAGCTTAGAATCGAATTTTTAAGTCTCTCAAACCCTGAGATCGAATTCTCAAGGGTTTTCATCAGATGTCTTAGAGTCGTAATCTCTATAGAATCTTTAAATTTTTAGCTTAGAATCGAATTTTAAAGTCTCTCAAACCCTGAGATCGAATTCTCAAGGGTTTTCATTAGATGTCTTAGAGTCGTAATCTCTATAGAATCTTCAAATTTTCAGCTTAGAATCGAATTTTTAAGTCTCTCAAACCCTGAGATCAAATTCTCAAGGGTTCTCATCAGATGTCTTAGAGTCGTAATCTCCATAGGATCTTTCATATTTTCAGCTTAGAATCGAATTTCTAAATCTCTCAAATCCTAAAATCAAATTTTCAAGGATTTTCTAGTAAAAAATTCCTGGTTTGCAAATATTTTTTATGAAATCAAATTTTTGAGAATCGTTTTGTTCTAGTAAATTTCAATGTTTTCAAATAATAATCCAAGCTATCATTTTCAGGGGCAGAATTTTCTCGAAGGATGCTACGGAGATGCCAATAGAATTCACCGCCTGCACGAACTCGGAAAAAGGCATGAAAGAGAGAAGACAAGTACATCAGTTCTCGAGATAACACAGATGTTATCTTGGATATTCAGAGCGGAGCAGTCATCAATGGCAGTTTTAAAATAGAGCAGCATGACCTAATTTCAATCGCGGTGAGACAAAATTCCGCATCTCATATTCTTTGTCTACCCTCCACTTCGCCAAGTGCAGACAAATAGGGGCAGCTGTTGATACCAGATTTTGGCCCCACCGCTCAGTTATTATGAAAAATACCATCGAAATGGGTTTAAAAGAATTTGTGCACAAAAAGACTATTTTGCCTTTGCACAGTTTGGAGTTCGGGAGTACTGTTCACGAGACTACTTCATCAAGTCATGAGACCCTCATACTATTGATCAATACGACGACACGAGTCCAGTGACAGTGATTGGGGTGAAATCGGACAACGCCGACGATTTTTGATTGCTCAAAACGGGGTCTCGGAGGCACTATTTATGAGCTGATATGTTCAGACATCGAGAGGCACATGTTATTGATCAGCACAGAAATACGAGTCCATCGGCTGTATCCACGGTCAAATCTGAGTTCGGTAGCTCAAGAAATGACATTTTAAAGAATGATAGCAGTGTACCGGTGATTATTTGGGAGCTAGGTTTGTGCCGACGTGTCCATAAATAAAATATTAGACTCAAAATGATCCTCTCGACGACACGAGTCCATCGGCTGTATCCGTGATCAAATCCGAGCTCGTTTGGATGTCCGAAGATAAGAAATAGCGCGCAAAGGCATTTTTAAACCCAGGGGTATTTTTGTAAAAACCAAAAAGAGACTGACGTCAGCAGCGCGCGTCAGCAGCAACGCGCCACCACGCGCGCGTGGGCAGCACGCACCGGCCGCGCACGACACGTGGGCCGTGCCCGGCTTAAATGCCGTGCTTCGGGAATGATCTGGTGTGATGCGGGCTCTTGTATCCGTGACGTGGCGAATTTCCATTGGTTTCTGTCTATCACCTTTCTCTCTCTCTTCCGCGTGTCGCTCTGTCTCTCTGCCACGTGTCCTGTGCAGCGCCTCTCTCCCACACTCAATCTTCTCCCTCTCCCGCGTCTATCTCTCTTTTCTCTCTCCTCCCACGTGTCCCACTCCCATTGGGACACGTGGCGCACTCTCTCTCTCTCTCTTCTCTCTCTCTCTCCAATTGGGCTGGGCCGTGCCCGGCTTCCCGACCCGGTTTTTTCGTCCGGTTTTTGGCCCGGTTTTTGTCCGGTTCGTTGGGTTTTCTGCCCGGTTTTGGGCTGATTTGTCCGGTTCTTAGCCGGTTCAGGTGGTTTGCCTCGGTTGTTGGTCGTCGGGCTTGATGATATTGCGGCGGCCGGAATCAGTTGGATCACAATTCGTCAATTTAACGGCCGGTGACGATTTTTGGGCTTATTGGTTCTTCTTGCGGTTTTTTCCGGCTGAGGTATTAACGTGATTGGTTCATACAACAGCAGCCGTTATTCGTTTGAATCGAAGGGGCAGCTGCTTCCCTTTTTGTGCATCCAAAGGGCAAATGCTTGCCTATAAATAGTGAAGCTCTGAAGACGGAAGGGGGATCAGAAAAATGAAAGGAAATCAGAGGGGAAAGGTTCTGAGAAAGAAAAATAGGAAGAATTTTTTAGAGCAGAAATACTCAAAATCTGAGAGTCTAATTTCCAGAGAGTGTTCTTCGTTTGATAAGTTCTAAGCTTTTTAGTTTTGAACTATCAATATATAAGAACCATATTAGAGCGAGTTTAATTTCCAGAGAGTAGAGAGTGTTCTTCGTTTGATAAGTTCTAAACTTTTTAGTTTTGAACTATCGATACAGAGAACGATATTCAAATTTAGGATTGCTAGGCTCTGTTTTGGCAAGAGGAAATTCTGCCCAATTTTCTTTTCAAGCTCCGGTGAAGCTTGAGCGACCGTGTATATCAGCATAGCTCGGGATAACAAGAATTTCTAAAATTCAACGTTATGCCAGGTTATAGTTTTATTTAGGCGCTCAAGTATTTTTCACCCCTACCATTGTAATTTCCGAGCTCACAGTGAATATAAGGTAATCGTTTCAACACAATTTTTGCCTGTTCTGTCTATTTAACTTCTGTAAATTCGTTTTCTTTTCTTTCTGTTATCAGTATTAAAGTTAGGCTTATAAGCCATGTTCGCATCTCTAGTCCGCGGTTCTGGAATTTCTAGTCATTTTCCTGAAATTTTCAGTCCGCACTTCTAGAATGTCAGAACATTTTTATTTATTCTTTCTGTCTTTTTTTATGTCAATATTAATTGGGTATCCGCATCTCTAGTCCGCAGTTCTAGAATGTCAGGATTTAGCCCGCTAAATCACGAAAGTCGGTGTTTGGCTCTGCCAACTACTTTTCTTGATTTAAGCAAAAATCACTTTAAACAAAAATAATACTCCGGCATATCGCTCGATTGCGTCGGCCCCTGTCGGAACTAACTACTAACTTTTTCCTTTCCCCGATCTCCCGTAACTCTTTCTCTTTTTTTTATCCCTTTCCCGTACCCCGTAACGGATACCGCTATCTTCTTTTATTTTTATTTTACAAAAGGAAAAATTCGTTACTTGGCTAAGTTATATGAATAGTGCTGTTAGTTCACGCTGACACATTATCCATATCACTTGGTTAAAAATTCCGATAATCTCGGAATTCCATAAACACGCGGGTGACATAGGTAGCCCATGTTAGTGTTTTTGGGATGAAAATTTAACGGGCAATGCACATTATCTTTTCACGACAGAATATCGCGATTAAAAGTGACATTTATTAAAATTTACAATTTGGACCGCTAGTGATTGTGTAGCTGTCGGGATGAAGAATTGCAGATAAATAAAACCAGTTAAAAGAAGTAACATTTGTTAAGTTCTACAATTTGGACCGCCAGTGATTGTGTAGCTGTCGGGATGAAGAATTGCAGATAAATAAAACCAAAAAAAAGGTTAACATGATAAATTCATTAATAAAACGGAATCGGATCCTTGTTAAACTTGAAAATTCCTGCCAGGGATTTAAGGTACCTGGCACTCCGGGAATAGAAACATGACGTGCAGATACCAATTTGCGTATCATGTTTTGGTCAAAGTTTAACATGTACCCGTTCCAACCTTTTTGCCACCAAAGTAAAATTGCGTAAGCCGGGGTCCTGCCCCCGCACTTGTTTCCACTTTTAAACCAATTGTACAGCAATCACTAGATATTTATTAAAATTGGCCAAGGATAATAAAATAAAATTATTTGGGAAAATAAAGTACCGAAAGGGCGATGTTGGGTGCCTAACACCTTCCCAACTCGTAACAGTGAATCCCCGAACCCATCTCTGTTTTCAAGACCAGTTTTCTTTTAAATGAGTCATTTTATAAACAGAATCATATTTCTGAGTTTAAAATTAAATTATTTTTCTAAGGACATCTTCTTTGAAAATGGCCTTAGAGGGTGACTTGACACACCTAAAATTCATGTCAAGTGGCGACTCTGAGTTTTAAAATAAGTCCCAGCTGTTAAACAATTTTCATTAAACGTCGCATTAAAAGCAAGGAAAATTTCCGGGCGCGACAGGTAGGATGCCAGTGGCTAGGTGATCCACCTCTAGATTCTCAGTCACCATTGGGGGTAAACTGGTCAATTGAAAAAGCAAGAAACAAGCAGTTGTGACCCGTTCAAGTGCAGAAGCAGAATATAGAGTTATGGCCCTGGCCACTTCTGAGATTATGTGGATTTGTCAGATGCTCTTCAAATTACATGCAGGAGTAGACGGACCGACCCAGCTATGGTGATAATCAGTCTGTCATACATATTACCACTAATTTCTTGTTCCACGAACGGATGAAGCATTGAGATCGATTGCCACTTCATTCGAGATGAATACAAAAAAGGCACGATCACTCTTAGTCATGTGCGCACCGGTGAACAATTGGCTGATATCTTCACTAAACTATTAGTTGGTAATCGACTTCTATATATATGTAACAAACTGGGCATGATTGATGTATATGTGCCAGTTTGAGGGAGAGTGTTAGTACTAGGTTTAGCTCTCCGTAAATCCTAATGGGCCTAGGTTGGTAGCGCTCATTAGGTTAACCCTAATCCTATTGTTTAATTATAAATAAACACCTCGACACTCAATACAGGTGTGGGTTTTCCCCTAACAACCACATAAAAAATTCAAGCCAGGGAAATTCTAAAAAGTCAATTTCAATACTCTGGATAACATGCAAAAACTTTTTAAATACAATTTTGAACTTGAAGGTTCGGCAATAGAAAAGATCGAACATAAACATTAACCCATAACAATTGATGTCCCCAACATAAAAGACCACTTTGAAATTACCTGAGATCGAACTGGCGAGGTCCAACAAGAGAGAAGACCGAAGAGGCGAGGTCCGTATCCACAAAATATCAGAGTATCAGCACAACTGATGTCAGTAACATAAAAAACCACTGTAAAAAAAGCCCTAAATCGAAATGCTTGAAGATACTGTGAAATTACCTGAGATCGGATTGGCGAGGTCCGACAAGAGAGAAGATAGGAGAGGCGAGGTCCGTATGCAGAGAATATTAGAATATCAGCACAACTGATGTCCCTAACGTAAAAAACCATTGTAAAAAAAAGCCCTAAACGAAATGCTTGAAGATATAGTTAACATTTCTTGAGGTCCGACGAGAGAGAAGATCGGAGAGGCGAGGTCCGGCGCAAGAGAGAGAGAGAGAGAGAGTGGCTGGATACAAAATATAAATGAGGGTTTTGTCTACCCAGAGCATCAGGTGATTTAGAAATTTTGACCCGACCCGCGATCGACATTCCATATTTTAGCAGGTTTTGAACTGAGCAAAATATCAACCACTAGATATGGTGGAGATTACAAGTCCTTATTTAAGTTATTTAAGGAATCCCATAATAGAAGGGCCCTATATATATATATATTACCTAATAAACTAGCAATCAGGGGCGGACCTACTAAGGGGGGAAGGGGTCACGTGCCACCCCCCTATGCTCCACTTCAACCAAATTTTTTTTTTTTTTTTTAAGATTTTAAGAGTAAATTAAGTTTATCGTGTAACACTGTGACACCCCCATACTCTTTTGTTCAGTCAAACTCTCCCCAATTTAGTTCATTAAATTTTGAATACCTATATTTTTTTGTTATTGAATACAAATTTAATTTTTAGTTGTTCATTTATTTTGATGGTGACACCCCCAGGCTCAAATCCTGGGTCCGCCCCTGCTAGCAATATGTATTTAACTAATTATAAAAGAAACTATAACACATAATACATATAAACCTATATATAATAACATGAAAAGTATTTATACACGTACACGAAATGCAGAATTTTAATTATACGCCAAAAAATGCTCGAAGTATTTTATTTCGATTAAATTTTACAGGTCATTAATTACATTTCGCCGATGATGTTCCTGCTGAGGAGGTTCCCCGACCTCCCTTTGATTTGGAGACATATGTTCCCATTCCTCATTCCTTCCATTAATCTGCTATCAAAGCCTTCCGCTCTCGAGTGCCTATTCTACAGAACTAAGAGTACAATTGTCTTGTTGAATATTTTTTTAAACCCATTCAAAAAATTTTCTTAAAACTTTTCTTTATACCTCTGTAATTCCTATTTTACTCACCTTCCATATTTGTGCAAAAGGTTAGGCAGTGGTTGTTTGGTATTTGTAGATTTTCATGCTGGTAGTAAATGTGGAAATAGTAGAGTGAATGTGAGTTTCGTAGACGGCAATGAATGGTGCATGGGTCACGTAGAAGTTCGAAGAGGAGGACGATACTGAATTTTAAAATAAATAATGTTTGATAAAAATAAAATAAATATAATAAAACCTTAATGCGCATAAATTAAGATCCATTAAACCCTTAATATTACACATAAATTAAGATTATACCCTTTAATTAGGTCACATGCAATTCACTTGATCATTTTTATAACCATTAATTTAACGGGTTTATTAACAAAAGGAGGTCAGGGCAAGTTGACCTAAAGTGCGATGGTTGTAATGTTCTCTTGTCTCAAATATTTGAGATAGACACGCTCATCTCCATCTTTTCCTACTTGGGGTCTTTTCAGTATACAAAAATAAAGGATTCTCAGTTAAAAATTCAAAATAAAATACTTGTAATAGAATTAGCCCATCTAATAATAAACTACAGGCAGGAGTTCTTTTCAAACAACAGTTCCAAACTGCCCTTGCGCCAAACACATTAATTTTATTTTAAATGCACCAATTATTTAAATTAGGCTTAAATTATATTTTTTGTCGTTATTCAAGCTTTTTGTATTTGTTTTCTATTTTCATCAATTTTTGGGGATTTGCGGTTCATTTTGATGCAAGTAATCTAAAAATATAAAATTATGTCCAAAAACTAAAAAAAATATTACTAAAGATGAAAAATAAGTCGAAACATACCGTATTTTGGCTTATTTTCGTCATTTTTGAACCTTTTTATGTTTTGGATATAATTTTTTAGTTAATCTCTTATCGAGACCAATCAACAATTAAAAATTCATGTAAAATAAAAAGTTATAAAAAGAATTTCAAATAAGGACAAAAAAAATAACAAGACAATATATTCAATAATTACCGCAATTCAAATGGATAAAGTGGACAAACAGAAAAATTTATCATGTTTAATAGACAAAGTTTTAACATACAAATCAACACATAATATTATTATCCGATAACATTATTTATTTATGGCCTTTGTAGGTAACATTATCTGATAATGTTGCAACAGATAACATTATAAGATAGCGCAAACTATATATATTGCAATTAAATGGCAACATATAACACTACAGTCCCCTTCTAATAAGGGATCTCTTATTTTGCTACGGTGTAGATTTTTTATTTTCTGATCAAATTTTAATGATCTGAATCATTCAATGTGTTTAAATCATGTTTTTAAGGGTATCCGTAAGAAATCGGTTCAAAATAATATAGAGAAAGACTTGATTTCAACAGTTTTTGATAAATATTGATATGAACAGTTTGATGAAAACTTGAATAGACCAAATCTTTTTGGATAATATTTTGAGCTGATTTCTCCCATTAATCCTTAAAAATATATTTTAAATACATTGAATGCTTTGGATTATCAAATTTTGATCAGGAAATAAGAGGTCTGCACCGTAGTAAAATAAGAGATCCTTTATTAGAAACTTACTCAATAACACTATATGGTTCTAAGGAAAAGTTCACTTACTTCTCCTGTGTTTTTGGAAATTGTACTAACCTCCCATCTGCTATGGGTTTTAACTTCATTTAAACCCAGGCGTTAAACTTTTCGTCCAATTCAACCATTTGGGCTGATGTAAGCATGAAAAATATAGTTTTTAGGACAATTATACCTAGAATAACTTATTTCTCTCTCTCTTGGGTAAGATATTTTTTTTTATAATTTTTTATTTATCCTAACTTTTAAAAAAAGTTAATTTTTTTTAATTTTTTTTTGTTTTTCTCGTTGAGATAAGTGAAAAAAATTATTGGGTTGATTTACTTACTTTTATTCGTCTTGAGTTAAAAATTTGATATAATAATTTTTCTTTCAATTTTTTATTTGTCTTGAGTTACAAGTTGATTTATTTTTAGTTAAAATAGAAAAAATATTTTTTTGTTAAAACTAGTAAATTTTATTCGATATTTTGTGATATATTTTATAATTTTTATTTGTCAAAGCAAGAGGAATGGAAACAAATATAATAACAAGAACTGAAATTTAAAATAAATCTAGGTTTATGAATAAACTAAAAATAATAAAATTTTAAACTTTTTTCATTGTTAGGATTTTTGGCCATGTTATTTTACTTTTTAGGTTCATTTCATCAAGACAAATAATTAGTTCAAAAAATTTAACATGAATGTTATTAAATTTTTAAAAAGACAAAATGCAGTAGTAAAATAATATGAATTTTAAATTTTTAGAATCACCTTTTTTATCGACTCAATTTTTATCCTAAATAGTTAAAAATCAAAAGCACTTTTTCTGGTGTTAAACTAGGAAGAAAAATAAATCAAAATTTTCATCAACCTTGTAACACCCCGACTTTTTGGCACGTTATTTAAATTATTTGTTATATAAAGCGAACATTTTAAAAGAAATAACATAGATTTTTTCTTCTTTTATTAAGAAATTAACTGTAGTGGAATTACTTTTGAAATAAAATAATTACCCTTTTAGTTTTATGTAACAAACAAAATTATAAAATTCAGAGCTTCTAATAGTGTGGCAACTCGATCTTGTTGAACTCTTCATCTTCATTGTCCTACTCTTCTTGCTCAGAAGGCAAGGGCAAAGAAGTTGCTCCAATGATTAATGAAATCTAGTAGGAAAATATACTCAAAAAACTGAACCCAAAAGTAATAACACGTACAACAGAATATACAAAAGTAATTGAACGACATTAGTAACAATTCTTGAAATGTCACCTGTAGATAGTTTATGAATTTTTCTCTTTTTAAGGGGACGACGCCCCGGGAATCAAACCCATAAAAATTAGGCTAGACAGCCAATGGGATTCCACCCCAACTCGGAAATCTATCCCGAAAACATAATATTTGTACCGTTCGACGCATCAAGACCGTCTAGCACACCAAGTACAGATCAACACATCAAGACCGTCCAGTACTTCGATCAGGTACAGTACAACACCCACAACCGTCCAGCACACCGAGTACAGATCAATGTATCTAGACCGTCTAGCACATAAAGTACAGATCAACGCATCTAGATTGTCCAACGCCTCGAGCGCAAATCAACGTTTTGTGACCATTCAGCACCTCGTTCGACACCCACAAAACAACTCGCTGGTATCCCAACGATTCTGAGGTTATAACTACCAATTATTATTTCAACTTTATTTTTGTTATCCTTACTTGTCTCTACAAGTGACCACATGTTATTGATCAATGAATCATCCTTTGTTTCCTAAATTCGAGTGTTATACAACTAATGTCCCTAACGTATAACCTAAGTTTTCTCCAATTCCCAACCAATGTCCAATGTCCCTAACGTACAACGTAAGTTTTCCCCCAAAAGTTTAGTTGTGTCAAATCTACGAAAATTTAGGTAGCATAATGGTTATAACATCGACAATCTCACCGGTAACACAACGGCCATACTCGGCATATCCAACAACTTTCAACACAATCCAGATCAAGCAAGTCTATTTAAACGTTACTCTATCATCAACATTGAATTACAACAATCATGGTCAAAACATAAATAGCCATGGTCAAACATAATAGTTCATGGTCAAACGATCCGCACGAGGTCCCGTGGGGATCCATGAACTTAATACAAGTGTTGTGGATGCTTATGCAGCGTGAGCATGTTACCTGGACTGGTTTTTAAGTTTGGACGATGTGCACCATAGGCAAAATAGTGTTCTGTAAATTTCAAAATTTGAGCAGCTCGCTCGAGTCTCCAAAACAAACTTGCTGTCCAAATTTTAACACTAAAAATTTGTGGAGCTCGCTCACTCGAGCGGCCTATTAAAAAAAATATATTTTTTAAAATTTCAAAAATTCAAAATTCCGCTCGGGCAACCCTATCTCGCTTGAGCGAGATTTTGTTTTTCAAATTCTGTAAAATTGTGTCTTTTGATTTTTCTAACATGGACAAAATTCAATACATGCATTTTGGATCTAAAATTCATGAATAATAACATAAAATAACTACCTAAGGGCTGTAAGGTATAAATCTCTACCTCGATTGAAGAATAAAATGAAGAACGAATGATAAATCGACGGAACTTCAGTTGGGCGAAGATTTGGGTATGGCTTCTTCTCTCAACGCCTCAAGAACTTCCTTTCAAACTAACAGATTCTGTAATTACGAAAATTGTGAATGGAAAAAGGAAAACCAATATTGTTTATATGGGGCTCAAAAATCAATTCTCCGATAAGCTCACATCAAACCTCATAAAATTGCCTCCTGAATTCTCAATTAAACCTATTAATCCAATTTAACAATTCATTATTCATCCCAATTGTCACGCCCTCAATTTTTAACAAAATGAAAGTCATTTTTATATCAATAAAATCCTTGCCAACTCACCACATACCCAAATTATTGTCACAAAAACGTGAAGTTTTAAAGAAGGTTACATCATCTAAGTTAAAATATCGAATGCAATTTAATATACATTCTTTTCAAAATAAAGAGTATGAAATGTTTATGACTCTCCCATGCACTTTTCCGAAAAAATAAGTTGTCTACATGCACTCCCAGTTCCTACTCCAGTGCTGTACCTGAAAAGAAAGAAGGGCTGAGCTATATAGCCCAATAGGGATATCTATACCAACATCATATGAATATGAGAAATTAGACACACAATATGATCATGAACAATAACACGAGCACGAGTATGAGCTTACTAATAGCACAAGATAGGCGTGAATAACACACTCAACTATCTTATCGCACCATCTATTTTTTATCCATTTCTATCTGAATTTCGATTCGTTCTCCATTCAATAACTTATGTCCTCTCACTAAGTCATTTATCATCTCGCACGTCACACGAGAGTAGTCAACTCATCATATCAAAATTTGAAACCTCAACATACCAAGATCACTGGGACACCCTCGAAACTCATGCTAACAAACCTATAGCATAGACATATCATTGCAAGAATTGTTTAACCGATACCCAACTCACGCGTATCTTTATATCATTATCCCGGTGGTTAAGTTGTCCTTCCTAATACAACATCCAAAGGTGACTCAACATAGCATCTTCATCCCATCAATACCAACGTGTGTATATAATATAACACACCTCCGGTGGAGACTAGACAAATTATCCTCGCATTTCATAATTTTATAGATGTATATCCACATCTCACCTTTCAAACACCAACATATAGCACATGTGAGATTGCAGGAGTGAAAGAATAATAATTCAAGGACGAACATCCAATAGTTCCATAATAATTATTCATAATCCCCTGATTCATTTAAGGCATAACATAACTCACATGTGTTTGTAATGCGCACCAAGACTCATGTGTCTCTATGTTGTATTCTCGTCAAGCGTCAAGTTGTTATATTTGGCTTACGCCCAAATCGGACTAGCGTATACCATTCCTAGCTCTCCCATGAATGGATCTAGTACACTCTTGGCATTTCCCGAAGGATCCAGTACATTTTCAAATCATCGTCCTATCTTCCCATCGACATCAAATACGCTTTCAAATTTTATTCCTAGCCTTCCCGTCGGGGAGTCTAGTTCACAATATTCCTAGCCTTCCCATTTGGGAGCCTAGTTCGGAATATTCCTAACCTTTCCTTCCCATCTGAGAGTCTAGTTCGCAATATTCCTAACCTTTCTATTTGGGAGTCTAGTTCAACATTCACGTATGTCACGTGTCCCATTCCAATCATCTCATATTGTATCGATGTCCCCCCATGTCATGCGTCACATAACCATAGTCTAGTTTTATTTAAGTAACATCATAGATCGTATGTACTGTAACTTTTCTTGTGCCTACTTCGTCATTCAAATATACCATAGGGTTTTGTGCAATCCCAATAACCAATGAAAAACTAACAATGCAGGGCAAAAGCGATAAACACTGTAAAGTGTGATAGAAACCAGAAACGAAGGTATGTGAATAACCATCTGCCGACAAGTCACTTATCCATCACTCCATGTCATTTCAAGACCAACACATCTCATGACCAGTTCAGTTCCGTTACCATACATCATACATCTTTATCTCAAACCACTACTTGACCTAACGCCATCTAATAAGACAGGGCCCCAACATCACCCTAGGAAATAAGGGAACTCCTCAAGACAAGAGTCAAGGGAAACTACTATAGAAGGAAGAACCTCTCCTCTCACTGTTCCACAACGAAATCTAAACTGTAGTCAAACATGGCGACATTCCATAGACAACGTTTCATGCCTAGTATTCCCGTAGGATTCTAATCCATTTCCCTTAGCAATCCCCTCGGAGAATCTAGTTCAAAGCACTCTTAGCGTTCCGTAAAGGAATCTAGTCCGCATATCGCGCCATTCACGCATCCACGCAAGACAAGAATCATAATAAACTTCCATTTCATCAATGTATCAACTGTGACTTTGAACATGTAAAAGAAAAGTCTCATTTCCCACTGTGGAAGCTCATATCCTAACTCATTCACCAAATAGACGAGAATCTAGATGGACTTACAAATCAAACATACCTCACCATATACTAGAACATCACACATCATACTTAAACACATTTAAGTCTTCAACACAAAGGGTAAACCCAAATTACACCATAAACAAGTCATAAACAATTAAGAAGCACAAGATAATCCCTACCTCAAGAAGAAAAATCCAAGCTTTGAGCTCAAATGGTGAAGCCCTAGCTTGAATGATGGAATGAAGCTCAACTAGGCCCTCTCCAAACAAGAACCCACCTCCAAATGCTAGATCTCAAAGGGTATTGAAGGATTCTTGAAGAAATTTGAAGAATCTAGGTGTTAGATCATGGATTTGGGTGGAAATGAGGTTTTCTAGAGAGAGAAGGAGAAGAAATTTGTGTTTGAGATGAGTGAGTTGTGTTTCAAAAGACCTGGTTCATCTTTTAAAAAAAAACACATATACCCGGCCTGACTGGTCACGGAAAAGAGGGCAAGGAGGTCTGACCAGTCACGGAAGGCTACTGCCAGAAATTGTTCTACTCACCTGACCGATCACGGGAGAAAGGCCAAAGGGCGTGACCGGTCATGCTGATCTACTGACCAAAAAGATTTTAAATTTTTATTTTCGCGTGACCAGCTCTTAACACCCCCCCCCCCCCCCCCCCCCTTTTTCCTCTTCACCTCTTCATCGTTACTCATCTTTTTATCATCCAACCTCATCCAAAGCATATCGTAATCAATTTTAATCGCCGTAAAACGTCTCAAACAACAATATAAAACAAAAATTTCCCGGGCCCTTACACCAATAATCTAATTATTCTTTACTAAAATTCCTAGGAATCCTTAGGATATTGATGAAGGAGAAGGGCAAGTGTTTCAGTGTAACGCAACCTACCGTAACTATCATGCACTCCAATTTTAACCGTTTGTCATACAACTTATCTCAACCGTTCAAATAAACACAAATAACTACATAAATAATTACAACACGAATTTTAAAATAATTATTTTTAGCTTTATTAAAATTCTCGGTTGTTACAATCTATCCCCTTAAAGAATTTCATCCTTGAAATTCTACGAAATGGTATGTGATGACGATTTGATACAAAATCTCAAATTTTCTTCCTTCCTCAACAAATTTTAGCCTTGCGCAATGGTGCTTTTGAAATTTGTGCAGTTTCCAACAAAGCTCGATCTTGATGTCTAGTTCTGTTCAGTGATACTCCTAGTAACTCTAGCGACAGAGCGTGCTCAAAGTCTTCTGGTTCCCTGAGATAAGATTTAGAATTTGGACAAAGGTTTGACTAAGAATTTTAAAAATTGAGGTTATGTTCAGTCAGAGTGAACTTAAGGAGTACGAAACGATGAGTTGTACCACAATATTTAAGAATTGAAGGTTGGATCACCAACTGAAACACATGGATGCTTTAATTTGAATGTCAATGGTAAGAAATAATTTTCCATGACAAAAGTAAATAAGTTGCAACCAATAACATGTTTTAAAGTTTAATATTGTAGAATGAAAACTAAGAACGAAGGATAAAAATTGTAACTCAAGACAAATAAAAAATTGAAAGAAAAAATTATTATACCAAATTTTTAACTACTCAAGAACAAAGAACGAACGATAAATCGACGGAACTTCGGCTGGACGAAGCTTCGGCTATGGCTTCTTCTCTCAACGCCTCAAGAACTTTCTTTTAAAGTAACAGATTCTCTCACTACAAAAATTGTGAATGGAAAAAGGAAATTAAACCAATGGTGTTTATGTAGGGCACAAAAATCAATTCTCCCACAAACTCTCCCGTAATCTCTCATCAAACCTCATAAAATTTCCCCATGAGTTCTCAATTGAACCTATTCATCCAATTTAACAATCCATTATTCCTCCAAAATAAAATCTGATTATTCTTTACTAAAATGCCTAGGATACCTTAGGATATTGATGAAGGAGAAGAGCAAGTGTTTCGGTGTAACGCAACCTACCGTAATTATCATGTGCTTCCAATCTTAATCGTTCATCAGTACACAATTTATCTCAACCATTCAAATAAATATGAATAACTAAATAAATAATTGCAACACTAATTTTAAAATAATAACTTTTAGCTTTATTAAAATTCCGTGTCTTTACAAACCTATTAAATCTCCACCAACTAACCCCGCAAAGTCTTTTTTCTCAATTTTCAACCAAACGCACGTAGCAAAAGTAGAACTAAATATTCTTTTTGTACCAATTAGTAAGTGGTAAATGCATTTATTATAGTTTCAAGATTCATTTCTTTTGGTTATATATTTTTTACTTTCAAGATTCATTTCGCAAGATAAAAAATTAGTTTAATAAATTTGACACGAATTTTATTAAAATATTAAAAAATAACCCTCCACTTTCATTGTTATAGACGTCCACTATAAAAATAATATAATTTTAGAGTAAAAAGATACTTCGTTATGTAATTCATGAATTTAATTTTTACCAAAGTAAATAAAAAATTCAGACGTGTAAAAAAAAATTAAGACGTTTAATGTTGTGCCAAAAATCTTAAAAGTTCACACAGTTTTTTGTGATGAACTATTGATACAAGATAGATGGAGTAAAAAAATCGTCGCTATTCTAAATACGTATTTTTTACTCAATTTTTATTTTTGTCTCTAGTCTGAATACACTTAAAAAGTAAAAAAGATGATTTCATTAAAAAAAAAGTTAAAACAAAAAGATAATCAACCTAAACTTAAGGGTTCTTCAAATTAAAATAACAAAAAAAAGAAAAAGTGTTAAGAGCAATGTAAAGAATCAGTGGACTGTTGACTTTTGAAGGGTAAAACCGTGAATTTACCAATTTCATCCACTTCCATCCTTGAGAAGGGAGGTAAGTGCATTTTCGAAAACTACAAGGAAGGTATCTGTAATTATTAGAAATCACAGGGGAGGTAAGTGAAATTTATCCTATGTTCTAATTGCAACATATAATGTTATCAGAAAACATCATTACATAACATTATAATTTGTTATGTTATCAAATACTATTATTTGATATTTTTGTATTATTAAAACGTGTAACATTCTATGATAACCTTATCTCATAATGTTACCATATAATGTTGCACTAGTTAAAACTATTTGATAAGATTATCACATAATGTTATAGTGATATCTATTTGATAAAGTATCAGATAATATTATCTATGACCTTGGCACATAACATCGCCTGATAGTGTTATCAGATAACATTAAAATTATTTGATAATGCTATCAGATAGCATTTTTTGATAATTTTATATGCAAATGTTACTATAATGTTATCAATGTTACTAACATTAACAGATAATGTTATCTGATAATGTTGACGAAATAACATGGAGAAATAAAGAGATTGACAGAAAGACAAATACCAAAAAATATAATTTATCCATGTTTGATTAGAAAATTAATCTATTGCAACCCCTTTTGCTTGTAGTATTTTTCATTTTACTTCTCTTATTTGATTAGAAAACGTCTAATCTATTTAGTCTAAATTATTTAAATTATTTAAATTAATTTTTCTATTTAATTTTTTTAGATTTAGTATTTTTATCATTTTTTGTAGCTTGTTGGTTCATCTATGAAATCAATCTAAAAATTTTAAAATCGTATCAAAAAGTTAAAAATGGATCATTTGGAGCTTCATGCAACAAGTTCTTGTAATACCTTGATCATTTGGATCTTCCAATCAACACTCCACAACCTAGAATGGAGTTCATTCCGCGCCGAACCGCCTAGTTAATTTCTTCTCATTTCGCTGATCCGTCGGCCTTTGCAACTCTGCCTCATCCATTGCCCGTTACTCAGTCACGATTGGCAATGGCCAATCATGTCTCCACCAGCTACCCGTAAGAAGCTCCAAGAGGAGGAGGCTGAGGAGGAGGTCAGGTGTTCCGCCCCCGTTCACTCCGCGACGTCTGAGGCTGGTGAGGATTAGGCAGATCCTACCGAGCTTGAGCCATGGAGGCCTAAGTTCAAAGCCAGCAAAACACAGGTCGTGAGCTCCAGCTCCATTGCTAACGATGGGGTCGTTCATGTCCTGGCTCGACCAGTCCTGCTGCCAAAGAACGCCAAAGCGATGCCAACGACCATCATGGCCCTTCATCGAAGAGCCCTAAAGGATGCCCTCTCAGTGAGTTTTGTCTTTTATTGGATTTTTAGCGACCACGAACTTGTTGTTTCTGTTGTTGTTCACTATTTCTTCTTTCAGACTGTCTAGGTGTTCTCGGCCTTCAACCAGCATCTTTTTGAGATGATGAAGATTACCAGCCAATCTGTTCCGCGATTGACCGCCGAGAAGGAGATGGAGATTGCCCAAATAAAGGATGAGGTGGCTTAGCTAGCCTTAAATATAGATGTCGTTCGAAGTGCTAATGACGATTTGCTGAAGAAGGTCGAAGAGCTGTGGGCGAAGCACAAAAAAGTGGCAATGACCACCTACAACACTAGTTTTGATAAGGCTGAGGTCCAATGCGAGGCTGAGCTCATAAAGGCTCAGGATATTATATATCGACGCGGCTAGCTTGATGCTCTGAAGGCTGCCATTGTTCCTGCCGACTTGCCACTCCTGTAGGATCTTCCTCCCTTCCCAACTGCAACTCTGGCAACTACTTCTGCCATTCACGGCAATCTCCCAGTCAACCGGGAGGAGGAAGTGGTGCCCGCTGCTACTCGGGGGGGAGGTGGCTCCCGCCGATCAGTAGCTTTATTTTGTTTTGTCATTTTTCTCTTTTTGTTTGCTGATGTCGATGCCAAGTTGTGGCATATGACACTTTTGTACTGCCATTTTCCCATACTTTGTTATTTTAGTTGAATTTCATGTTTTTCCAATCCCTGTTGTCTAATACTTTTGGCCAATATGCCTTTTATGTTTTACTGGTAATGGCCGATATGCCATTCAGTCGAGACGTCCTTTAATGTTTTTAGCTGCAATGGTCGATAAGTGACTTGCCCCTTTCCTCCCCCACTGAGGGTTTAGAAACTGGTGCATCTTGCAAACTCTTAGAGGCTCAAGTGACTCGACTACACACCTATTGGCCTTAGGACTCTACAAATGGACCCTAGCCTTTTGTGAGCATCACGTCGGTCATCCGAGGTCGGTCTAGGGCTCCTTCGGTCAAAGACCCTAACCTTTAATGTCTTAGTGTTAGCGTTTTCATAAGAATGACAAATGACACAAAATTAGAATTTATTGTGATATAAGTGAGCCTTAGCTTGTTACAAAGAAAATGACTACTAGTAGTATTTTCAAAAGTTGACTGTATTCCAAGGGTTTGCCATGACTTTACCCTTTATGTTTTCTAGTTGGTAGACCTCGATGCAGATCTGCTCTGGTACTTTGTACGACCCATCCCAATTTGGGCCGAGTTTTCCATCGGACTGCTTTTTTGTGTTGGCCACTACCTTTCTCAAGACCAAATCATCTGGTCGAAATGTGCGTTGTCGAACTCCCTGATTGTACCCTTTGGCCACCTCTTGCTTATTGGCGGCAGGACAGATGTAGATTCGGTCACGCTTCTCCTCGGCCAAATCCAGGTCCTTGGCAATTTCTTGGCTATTCTGAGCTTCACAGAAGTATTCGGTATGGATGGTTGGCAGCCCCGCTTCAAATGAGATGACGGCCTCCATGCTAAATGCAAAGCCGAACAAGGTTTGGCCTGTGGATCGCCTTGGTGTGGTTCGGTGCGCCCAAAGCACGCTCGGTAGTTCTTCCGCCCATCATCCCTTTGTTGCCAGCAACTTTTTCTTGATTCCCGACTTGTTGAAAGCCTCAATCTATTCATTACTCTTTGGATAGCACAGTGTGGAGTTGTAGAATTTGATCCTATGTTCGGCACAAAAAACGGTGAAGAGGCCTCCCACTTATCGAGCTCCGTTGTTCGAATGAAAGCGTAAGGGATGTCGAACCTGGAGATAAGATTTTTCCAAGCGAATCTCTTGACATCTTTTTCTTCGATGGTCACCAGTGGTTCGGCCTCCACCCATTTGGTAAAGTAGTCGGTGGCTGTAATGAGGAATTTGAACCCGCTTGGAGTTGTCAAAAGTTTTCCCACTACATTTAGTCTCCATTGTGCAAACGGCCAGGGACTTCTCAAAGGTGGGAACTCCTCGGCCGATTGCTGAATGAGTGGAGAGAAGCGCTGTCACTTGTCGCATTATTGCACAAACTTCTGTGCATTTTCCATTATCTTTGGCCACTAGTAACCTTGAGTAATTGCTCGGTAAGCTAAGGACTGTCCCCTTGAATGGTAGCCACACCTTCCGGCATGAATTTCATGTACTACCTTCTCGGTCATGGCTTGGTATACACAGTATAGGTACGGCCTGGTGAACGACCGCCGATAGAGTTTGGTCTTTGGCGAGACCCAGAATTGGGCCGACTTGTGACTTATGCAGTGTTTGTCCTTCTTGTCAGCCAACAACCTATCGTCTTTCAAATATGCGATGATGGGGTCCATCTAGCTTGGACTGTGCTCAATCATCATTACCTCAATGGATTTCAAAGGTTCGATACTTGGCCGGGCGAGGGTGTTGGTTAAAATTATTCGATGACCATTGACTTCTGCAGCTGAACCCACGCTTGTCAACGCGCCAGCATGTGAATTCTGTTCCCTGGCAATTTGTCTGACTTGAACCCTCTAAAATTTCTAAATCAACTCGACTGCCCGTGTACCTACTCATCCGCCCGTCCCTTGCCTTGTACTCTCCACAAATTTGGTTCACAACCAGTTGTGAATCACTGTGGATGATAAGTTCTTCTACGCCGATTGCTTTGGTCATCCTGAGCCCAGCCAGAAGGGCTACGTATTCGACTTTATTGTTTGTGGCATAAAAGTTGAGGCGGATGGAGGGCTCATGGAGGACGCTTTTTGGAGAGATGAGGAGTACTCCTGCTCCAGCACTGTTGTCGTTGGACGCCCCATCCAGGTATAATGTCCAAAGATTGCCGCCGAGCCCATCCTTGGCGTCTGAGCGAGGCTTTTCTAGACATTCGGTAGATGCAAAGTTGGAGTTCGGCTGTGGTGTGAATTCAGCCACAAAGCTAGCAAGCACCTGAGCTTTCATGGCTATTCGTGACTGATATCTGATGTTGAAGTTGCCCAACTCAATGACCCATTGAGATATCCTCCTTGAGAGGTTGGCCCTTCTATGTATGGCCTTCAGTGGGTATTCGGTGAGAACAACGATTGTATGCCCCTGGAAATAAGGGGTGAGCTTCCTCGATGCTACTGCAAGTACTAGAGCGAGTTTTCCAAAGAGAAGGTGCCTGGTTTCGACGCTCAAACAAATTTTGCTTGTGTAACAAATGGGGCTATCATTGTACTCGGTATGCCGCACTAGCATTGAACTGACAGCACGAGGAGAACGGAAAGATAAAAGGTACAAGGTTTCGCCTATTGTGGGCTTGGTCAGTAATGGTGCTGTCGTGAGGTATCCTTTGAGCTGAATGAGAGCTTCATCGCATTCCCCATTCCACAAGAAGTTGCGTTGGCCGTTCTTTTTTAGGCACTCAAAAATGGGTCGGCACTTATTGGAGGACCGATTGATGAATTGATTGAGAGCGGCCGTGATGCCGGTGAGCTTTTTTACCTCATTGACTGAAGTCGGTGGTGATTGTTGCTGGATCTTCTTGATTTGATTTGTAGCTCCTGGATCTTCGTGTCACCAAATAGCTAAGGAACTTCCCAGAGCCGACCCTGGAGTGTGTTGAGTCTTAGCTGGTGCTTCTTGAGGATGTTGAACACTTTCTGTAGGTCCCTTAAATGACCACCATATCATCAATATGTGCCTCCACACTTTGCCAATCTGTTTTTCAAACATTTGAGTCACCATCCGCTGATATGTAGCCCCAGCACTCTTCAGGCTGAAGGACACCACTCTGTAATAGTAGAGCCCCCTTGGTGTGATGAATGCCGTCTTGTCCTGATCTAGGGCGAACATAGCTATTTGATGGTAGCCTCGATAGGCATCCATGAAGCTCATACGCTCATGTCCTGCCCGTTGCATCCGCTAGTTGGTCAATCCTAGTCATAGGGAAATTGTCTATAGGGAAGGCGTTATTCAAGTTGATGTAGTCTACATATACCCTACACGTACCATTTTTTTAAACCACCACTGTATTTGCTAACCAACTCGGGTAATATACCTTCCTGATGGCTGTCACTTCCAATAATTTGTCAACTTCCTCAATCGCCGCATCTGTGTGGGTAGCAGCCGAGTGATGAGTGTTCTGAACCAGTGGTCGACGGTTGGGATTGACTTTTAGTTCATGACAATTTGGGGTTCGACACCAGGCATGTCATACGGTGTCCACGCAAAAATAGAGATGTTGTCAGTTAGAAAATTTACCATGCTCTCCATCTCGTGCTCGTTCACGGACAAGCTGATGAGAAAAAATGATCTGGTTCGTCATTTATTGGTACGGTGGTCAAATCTTCCACTGTTTTTTTGGCCGTTGGTATGCTGACATCCTCCAATACTAGTAGGTCTGGTACCTCAACCCAGTTAACCTATTCGGGTGGACTTACTCTTTATCGCGGCAATGTAGCACTGCTTGGCCGACACCTGGTTGTCGTAAATTCTTTCCACCCTGTTCGGTCCGACGAACTATAGTACCTGATGATAGGTGGAGGCCACTACCCCAACTTCTTTACCAATTCTCTACTGACAATGGCATTACACGATGATGGAACATCCAACACAATGAATTCCGCTGACAGCGTCACCGATCTTGCCACCACAGGGATCATGAACTTACCAAGCGGCCAAACTAGGGCCCACATCTTTTTGAATACATTGTAATACATGATTTCGGCCGAGCTGTCAAGATCCACCCGGATTCTTTAGACGAACTATGTGTCAATCTCCAATTTAATGACCAATGCATCGTCATGTGGATGCCGGACGCGTTCTAGATCTCGATCTATGAAAGTGATTACTTCCTCTGGCTCCCTTTGGTGCTTTTCGAGGGCCAACTCTACACTCATCACTTCTTGTCTTGTAATGAGTTGCAGTTCGGCCTTAAGCCTTTCTTCCTTCTCGAGGTCCGCTATAGAATGAATAACATTAATGGTACGTGCCTCCTCGACATTCATTGCCCAAGTGCCGCCATCCGTCTGTACGCCAACTTGCATCTTTTCCTCATCAAACCATTCTTTTAGGCGACCTACGGCCACCATTTCTTCCAGGAACTTCTTGAAGTGCCGGCAATTTGCTGTCATGTGTCCACGGTCCCTATGGTATGAACACCTCAATCTCTTATTCCTTGATTTCAACTCCCCCATCAACTTGTTCGGCCATTTGAAGAAGGGCTCATCCATGATCTTTCGGACAAGTTAGAACAAAGGGATTTTGAACACTGTCTTCTCGGCCACATACTTGAAGGGCGAATATCTTTCTTTTCTACTGTTTGGACAACATTTGTTTCCCTTCGCGCTCTTTGTTTGTATCATTGCAGCTCGAATCATTTTGTTCGGCTTTGCTCCTCTCTTCCTTGGTTTCCTCGAGCCAAGCATGTTGCTCAATTAAACTCTTCTGTTCGTCCATTTGCATGGGTGGGACTAGGGGCAAATCCTCAAATATCTTGCTTTTTGTATCAAGGCTGCGCTTGAAGGAAGTGATGACGAGTTTGGGGCCGTAGTCTTCGACCTCATTGTAAATTCCCAATACCAAGCCGTATACTACCGAAACGACTCAAACTTCGATTTATGCAACTTGAGCAGAGCATCCACCTTCTTCTTGACCTTCATACTTGTGATGAATTGAGCAGAGAATGCCAGACAAAGATCCTTCAAGCTCTTGATATCCCTTCGGAAGTCGATCAAACCATAGGAGACCGAGCTCTCCCAAGCTAGATGGGAACAATTTGCACATAAGCATGTCATTGGTGGAGTATAATGACATCATTTGCCTATAATGTATTATGTGGGTGTACGAGTCAGTTTTCAACTATAATTTCGGATGATGGAATCTAGGAAGAGGCTTGACTGACTCAAAGGCCCGAGGGAATAGCGTGGAGATGAGACATTCATGTGCAGCTACCAACCAAGATTGGGCTGATGCTCGGGTCGGGTAGCAGACTAGTCCTTTTTGGGCCAGTGCCTATTTCTGTCCAATTTATCCTGCAAATCTTCTTGATATCACTTTTCAATTCGATCTGCAACTTGGTAATTTACCGGGCAGCAATCTGCCTCCTATTCCCCCAGCTTGTCAAATGCCAAAGTCCTGGCGTTGTCCATTCGTTTTCCCGTGTGCCGTTTCGCCAATGGGGTTTGTTCTCAGCGCGACCCTTTTTCACCGCCACGGTAGTTGGTCATAGATTTAGAACCTAATCTATGTTGCATGGATACTCGTCCAAACTGCTCTCCACGTGGCAGGGTGGCCGTTATAGTGCTCCCCTGGTCATCTGTTCGGCTCATTGTTGGAGCTCAGTTCTTTCTCAGGCTTGCTCTGAGCCTGATGATCTCTAGACGCAGACTGTCTAGGGCTTCGCCCTTCTTCTCCATGTCTCACTCTAGCTACTTGATGCGTTCTTTAGTGGTCGGCTTCAGAGGTGTTGTCGGAGGCAACCCCTATGAAGGAATTTCCTTGATTAGCAGTGGCCCTTTTCCCTTGGAGGGGGAGACACTCACTTGTTTTTCTCTGTTGAATCTGGTGGTTCTGACTTCTTTCAACAACACAGCTTCTTTGGCCATCGCAATATTCAGATGAAGGAAACTCTTTCCTCAGCAGAGTTGCCAATTGTGGGGGTTGCAAATATTCTTTCATTTGAATTGCTCTAATAGCTTGTGCAGTGATGAACGAATTAGCGTCAACAAGTTGTTTCCAACCTGATGACACTTCAGTGCTAAAGTCAGAATACTGAGAGATCAAAGCACAGTAGTAATTGTACAATGAGTGATAACGTACCTGATTAATGACATATGATCTCCTATTTATAAGCCATCGAGTGCAATATTTTGTATCACAATCTCTGGAGAATCTTCCTTTATTTGCTGATATCAAATCGCAATTTTTTCATACAAGGCAACTTTTCAAGCATAGTGCATTCCCAAACTTGGCTACTGCCATTATTTGTACTTTCGTGTTCGGGACCTGTCACTATTCCAGAAAGTTCCACTGCCCTTACCGAACGACAGATCGGTAAGTTGGCACTCGACAAAACCCATATCTTTCTCGTAGTAAGCTCGTTTGACTCTCATTGGCCGAAGCCGTATAACACCAAAGCGGGACCGATGTCATTATGTCGACCTGTCCAAAGAGGGGCCCATTCGGCAATACATTGGCCCAAGTCCAATGCTATCGACACGGCCCATGCTTCTCTGCCCAATCCAACTATTATTTAATGCAAGTTGAGTCGGCCCTGTATTTCGACCCTCCACAGATTTTATTGTTGAAATTGAACACGATTAAACTATTTAAAATATCTATATCCAGAACTACTTACAAAAATAGCGCGAAACAATTTTAAAATTAGTTTTTATTAAATATTAAAAATCCTGGGTCGTTACATGCACACAGTTTTGTACTTCAGTTCATTGAATAAAAATCCGAAATTGGTTTTTGTACTTCTTCTTTTCTCTATTCTCCAATACTCTATATATTTTTTTCTCCTCATTTGGTGATTGAACAAAGCTCAATCAAAATTTCAGTCTTCTTCAATTCACATGCTAAAAATTTTCATTACATGATTTGTTAGGAGTATTACATAAATAATGATATAGGAAAAGCGGATGGCCATGAAACTCACGAATCCCATCAGAATTTATAGGAATTAATTCTCGTCATCCTTTTTTTTTTTTTTTAACGATTTTCACTTTTTTTTTTTTTTTTTTTGCGTGTGTCCTTCAAGTAAAAAATGACTCAGTGAAAGAACTCTATTGTAAATTTTCACAAATTAAGGGAAAAGAAACAATTAAAGATGTGCGAATATGTATATACAATAATGGAGTCTGAAAACCAATCCCTCATCTTATGGCTAAATCATGCGTTCATTAAAAAGGTAAAAAATTAAAAATGTGTGTATGATCATATTAATTTAGATTTTATTAAGCGGAGTATAAATGGAAGGATAGACGATCTATGAAAAATAAATTAAATATGTTTTATTCTAGTTTTGCCCTTAAAGTATCAGGCACTCTTATCACAAACACTAATAATCAGGTCCAGTTATTTATTTTCTCCCAGTTCTTGTTATCCTTGCTGAGATAGAAGCCATCAGGCCTTGCAACCCAGTAGCAATCAAAATAATGAGATGTACCATTCTGACATTTGCCATCTATTCTGCGATCAAAAACGGCAAATCTTGTGTACTTGTAACCCCAATAAAAATCACAATAAAAGAGAGTATTTCCAAAAAAGTTGCTCCCGAATTTCCAACTGAATTCTTGACCATTGTTGATCGTCTGCAATCCGAGATCATCATCTTTAGATCGACAATGAACTATAAATGGAGTGGGGTTGTCTTGAACGGCACTGATGATATGAACCCTAATGTGATCCATAGCTGCAGAAGTGAGGTGAAGTGATATAGCTAGGATGATCACAAAGGAAAAAGAAAATCGACCCATTCTATCTCTCAAAATGTCAGATTGATGGTGTTTATATTTTGTAAAGATACCTATATATATACACTCATGGAGTTTTTGTATTTGGTAAGTGAAGGCATTTTCTCGTGAATTCTTATTTAGTTCAAATGAGATAATGAAGTTGAAATTATATGGTCAAATACAATAAATTGAGAAATTAATAACGTAGACCATATAAATCCATTTGGATTATGTGAATTTCACTTTGACTATTCTTTCACCAAATTCTCTTGACTTGCATGTGTTTATTGTTTATCGGACAAGTATTGACATGTTTTAACTGTTTAACGCATGTCTTGATTGTTAGTGTGCTTTTGAGCGCTTTGCAGTGTTTTACAAGTCCCGCGATGTCATCGAGAATCAAGTCAAGAAGTGGAAACGAAAACATCAAAGTTGATGACAATGACTAGAACTACCTATAGTAATTGCTCACACTATCGGCAGTAGGAAATACTGTCCAGAGTGAAGCAAAACTGACTACAAAAACAAGTGACCTTGTCCCACACTACCAGTGGTAGAAGACACTGTCCAGAAAAGTCAGTGACCCACACTACTGGTGGTAAATGCCCCAAACTAATTCTTGACACGTCAAGGATTTGTTCTAATTCTTGTTCTTGATTTCTCACGGATTCGATTCGATCCATGAGGAACTAATCTTTTAAAGATTCGATTCGAAAAAAACAATCAAATCAAGGTTCCAAGGTAATTCAGTCATCGCCTATGACTTTACTTTCTGGTATCGTTTTATTAATCAAGAATTATTTTAAAATCAATCAAATATTTTTTGTAAGATTTTTAGACAAAATCTTTGGCACACACAACTCTTAGACCTGTGCACGGCTTTGGTTTGAAACCCTACTTTTCTATCTTGATTATAAATTGATACTTAATTTTTATTATTTTTAATTAAAAATTAATTTCTTCATCATCCGACAAAGGTTTGATGTAATAGAATCGGAGCTGAGTTATATCTGAGGATTGAATTATTTTGGGTCACGATCGAAGTAGATCCCGAGAATTGGATATTATTTTTATTAATTAAATAAAATCGCTTAATTGGTATTTTCACGTCCTTATCCAAACAAATCTTCCAAATGTCCTAGCAACAGTTTGAGGGGGGATGTTAAGACAATCATCTTCTAATGGTCTACGAGAAGATTCGGTTACATCCACTCCAGGTGCAAATACTGAAGCCAAAGGAAGAAGTGGTCTTGATCAGCAAAAAACAGTATCTGGTGTTCAAGCTAGCAGCTGAGAACAAAGTTCTGAATACCGGATCGGTTTGAATATCGATTTTCCTATTGATACGGTACGTACCAGTACCGGTCATGTACTCGGCACCGTCTTGGATTTATCGCAACTATACATATATAAGTATTAAGTGAAAAACGATATGGTAGAAGGGGGTTCAGTAGCGAGGATGGGCATGAAAATCATGAAACCCATCAGGATTTGACCATTCCTTTAGGAATTAATTTTCGTCATGCTTTTTTGTTTTTTTTTTTTTTTTAAATTTTTTTGTATTTCTTCAAGCCAGAAACTGAACTATGTTCTAATTTTGCACAAACTAAGGGAAAAGAAACAGCATATGCGAATATGGATATACAATGTAGTGTGAAAACCAATCCCTTATCGTACGGCCAAATCCTGTGTTCATTAAAAAGGTAAAATAAATTAAAAATGTGTTTAGGTTGGAGGATGATCATATTAATTTGCATTTTATGAAGAGGAGTATCAATGGAAGGATAAAAAATAAATTAAAGGTGTTTTATTCTAGTTTTGGGCCAATGCACCTACTCTTATCACAAACACTAATAATCAGGTCCAGTTGTTTATTTTCTCCCAATTCTTGTTATCCTTGCTGAGATAGAAGCCATCAGGTCTTGCAACCCAGTAGCAATCGTAACGAGATGTACCATTCTGACATTTGCCATCTATTCTGCGATCATAAACCGCAAATCTTGTGTACTTGGAACCCCAATAAAAATCACAATAAAAGAGAGTATTTCCAAAAAAGTTGCTCCTGAATTTCCAACTGAATTCTTGACCATTGTTGATCGTCTGCAATCCGAGATCATCATTTTTAGATCCACAATGAGCTATAAATGGAGTGCGGTTGTCTTGAACGGCACTGATGATATGAACCCTAATGTCATCCATAGCTGCAGAAGTGAGGTGAAGTGATATAGCTAGGATGATCACAAAGGAAAAAGAAAATCGACCCATTCTATCTCTCAAAATGTCAGATTGATGGTGTTTATATTTTGTAAAGATACCTATATATACACTCATGGAGTTTTTGTATTTGGTAAGTGAAGGCATTTTTTCGTGAATTCTTATTTAGTTCAAATGAGATAATGATGTTGAAATTATATGGTCAAATACAATAAATTGAGAAATTAATAACGTAGACCATATAAATCCATTTGGATTATGTGAATTTCACTTTGACTATTGTTTCACCAAATTCTCTTGACTTGCATGTGTTTATTGTTTATCGGACAAGTATTGACATGTTTTAACTGTTTAACGCATGTCTGGATTGTTAGTGTGCTTTTGAGCGCTTTGCAGTGTTTTACAAGTCCCGCGATGTCATCGAGAATCAAGCCAAGAAGTGGAAACGAAAACATCAAAGTTGATGACAATGACTGGAACTACCTATAGTAATTGCTCACACTATCGGCAGTAGGAAATACTGTCCAGAGTGAAGCAAAACTGTCTACAAAAACAAGTGACCTTGTCCCACACTACCAGTGGTAGAAGACACTGTCCAGAAAAGTCAGTGACCCACACTACTGGTGGTAAATGCCCCAAACTAATTCTTGACACGTCAAGGATTTGTTCTAATTCTTGTTCTTGATTTCTCACGGATTCGATTCGATCCATGAGGAACTAATCTTTTAAAGATTCGATTCGAAAAAAACAATCAAATCAAGGTTCCAAGGTAATTCAGTCATCGCCTATGA
This sequence comes from Arctostaphylos glauca, assembly GCA_019985065.2. Lineage (NCBI taxonomy): Eukaryota > Viridiplantae > Streptophyta > Magnoliopsida > Ericales > Ericaceae > Arctostaphylos > Arctostaphylos glauca. The sequence continues at coordinate 3,319,580 of JAHSPW020000014.1, read as the reverse complement.
CTTTACTTTCTGGTATCGTTTTATTAATCAAGAATTATTTTAAAATCAATCAAATATTTTTTGTAAGATTTTTAGACAAAATCTTTGGCACACACAACTCTTAGACCTGTGCACGGCTTTGGTTTGAAACCCTACTTTTCTATCTTGATTATAAATTGATACTTAATTTTTATTATTTTTAATTAAAAATTAATTTCTTCATCATCCGACAAAGGTTTGATGTAATAGAATCGGAGCTGAGTTATATCTGAGGATTGAATTATTTTGGGTCACGATCGAAGTAGATCCCGAGAATTGGATATTGTTTTTATTAATTAAATAAAATCGCTTAATTGGTATTTTCACGTCCTTATCCAAACAAATCTTCCAAATCTTTTCTATCTCTTTTCCGATAGCTTTTGGTTTACTTGTTCTCTATGGATTTGATTCCAGACTTTCAGATTATTTTGCTGCAACTGAATTACTGATCCTACACTTGGGATACATTCTAATTGACATTAGTTGACTACAATCAATTATTCAAACCACTCTTGGCAAAAAAAAAAAAAAAAGGATATACCAGCATTTCACTTACCCAATCACAGTTGTCCACAATGTCTGGTCGTTTTTACTATAAAATAATTAATGTAGTTGTATCCTTTGCAATACCTGCATTTTCCTATTGTTTTGTTCTTTCAGATTCTTTGGTCTACACAATTTGTTCTTTTCTTTCTCAACTCTCTTTATATCCTTTTCCTCTCCAAATAAACTTATAGATTAAATGGTCGCTCCCATTAAATTTCTACCATAAAAATATACAGTGTTTAAATATTACAATATTCTCACTTTTTGTGTTTTGAAATTTGCAAAATCTTATTTTTTATATTTGTACATAATCCGCACTATCTCTCCCTCTTTTGATCCGATTCTCCCTCTCTTATTCAACTTTTCTTTTTTTCTTTTTTTATTCAACTTTTGTTTAGATTCTTAGAGCATCTCTATGAAAAGAAGTTTCAAATTTACAACATTTTCATTTGTACGGAAAGTTGAAGAGACATCATAGATTAGTGCACCCAAATACAGTACAACTTTTGCTACTTCTCTTTATTTATTTATTTTATTTGTGACGACTCTTCAAATTTGAAGCGAGTCTAATTTTCTTATTTTGCTTGAAGGTGAACTTTTGTTGTTGGTATATTCCTTGAATTGTGAATTGCTAATTTTGAATTACGATTAGAATTGATGACAATCCTCTGAAATTGTTCGGATGATGTTTGCAGAATAAATTTTGCAACTACGTAGTGTTTGGAATAAAATTTGAATAATGCATTTTTTTCATAACCTTTTGATCATTCTGTCCTTGTGCAATATTCAACAATATTCTGTTGAGCCAAAAAACAAAGATTGAGTAATACTGTAAAATATAACGCTCCGAATTTTGGAAACATTAAGAAATATCAACATAATAATTTAATTTTTCTACATAATACTAATATTTAATTTAAAATATCATTTAGTACGGATAATTTTTCTCGCCAAAATATGACTACTTGACTAGAAACCAACATAATACTATAATTTTTGACATAAAAAAAGGCTTCCTATCAAAAGTCAAAAGAGTTCCAGGTCGAGCGCGTAAACCATAGTTCGACCTTGTCTTTCTCGAGAAATGCATCGTCCTGAACCGGGTACTTCGGGTTTGCTCTTTTCTATTTAATACTTAGCATAAAACGTCAGGAGCAAGAAAATATGCACCTTGATTTATGACGCTCAATATGTTACCCTATTCTTAGATAATATTGTAGCATTTAATGCAGTAGAGTAAAATGGAATATGAGGACATAATTAATTTAAAGATGAAGACAGAAATATGTAAGTGCGAAAACAGTCAAAAAATGCAATGTGATATCAAGTAAGGATCTGTTAGTGAAGTACTGAATGTTCAACGTCTAATCCATATTGTTCCTGTAAATCTAGTTCTCAACAAGTCCTTGACTAAATTTGCAATCTCCGAAAATGACCACACGTCATATCAACATTTCTAATATGGGGCTTCCTTCCGATAACGTTCCCAACCACCATGTCAACCATGCTCCCGAACACTTCGTTTCCGACCATTGGTTTCCATCCATGACATCCCACCACTGTGCTCCCGTGGTTATGTTTTTTTATGCATCGTGCCTACTCCAAAATACTTCTCAAAAGACAACTAGACATTACGATAAAAAGGCACGATATAGCTAAGAACATGACCTGGCTAAACGAAACTACTTGGACATTCATGATACCACTAATGATACAATATGACTAATGACATAGTTCAGCTAAAGACACCTCAAGTTAAGGGCATATCTTGGCTTATGATGCATTACAGCTAATGACACCCATAATGTCCTCATGGTGGATGCAAGTCGAAAGTACATAATTTCACACATCCAAAATCTACAATTTTTGCATATTCAAATGATACTGAGTGTGGGTATCCGCACGATACCCTAATATTTCCAAGTGCCACGGTAGTTGGTCATAGATTTAGAGCCTAATCTATGTTGCACGGATACTCGTCCAGATTGCTCTCCACATGGTTGGGTGGCCGTTATAGTGCACCCCTAGTTATTTGTTCGGCTCGTTGTTGGCGCTAGGTTCTTTCTTAGGCCTGCTCTGAGCCGGATGATCTCTAAATGCAAATTGTCTAGGGCTTCGTCCTTCTTCTCCATGTCTCGCTTTAGCTACTTGATGCATTCTTTAGTGGTCGGCTTCAGAGGTGTTGTCGGAGGCAACCCCTATGGAGGAATTTCCTCGATTAGCAGTGGAACGTTTCCCTTTGAGGGGGAGGCACCCACTTGTTTTTCTTTGTCGAATTTGGTGGTTTTGACTTCTTTCAACAACACAGCTTCTTTGGCCATCACAATATTCAGATGAAGGAAACTCTTTCCCCAGCAAAGTCGCTAATTGTGGGGGTTGCAAATATTCTTCCATTTGAATTTCTCTAATAGCTTGTGCAGTGATGAACGAATTAGCGTCAACGGGTTGTTTCCAACCTAATGACACTTTATTGCTAAAGTCAAAACACTGAGAGATCAAAGCACAGCACGATAATAATTGTACAATTAGTGATAGCGTATCTGATCAATGACATATGATCTCCTATTTATAAGCCATCGAGTGCAATATTTCGTATCACAATTTATGGAGAATCTTCCTTTATTTGCTAATATCAAATCACAATCTTTTCATACAAGGCAACTTTCCAAGCATAGTGCATTCCTAAACTTGGCTACTGCCATTATTTGCACTTTCCTATTCAAAACCTGTCACTATTCTAGAAAGTTTCACTGCCCTTACCGAATGGCAGACCGGTAAGTTGACACTCGGCTAAGCCCATATCTTTCTTGTAGTAAGCTCGTTTGACTCTCATTAGCCGAAGCCCTGTACCACCAAAGCGGGACCGATGTCATTATGTTGACCTGTCCAAAGAGGGGCCCATTCGGCAATACGTCGGCCCAAGCTCAATGCTACCAACACGGCCCATGCTTCTTTGCCCGATCCAACTCTTATTTAACGCAAGTTGAGTCGGCCCTGTATTTCGGCCCTCCACAGATTTTATTGTGGAAATTGAGCACGATTTATACTATTTAAAATATCTATATCCAGAACTACTTACAAAAATACCGCGAAACGATTTTAAAATTAGTTTTTATTAAATATTAAAAATCCCAGATCGTTACATGCACTCAGTTTTGTACTTCAGTTCATTGAATAAAAATTGGAAATTGGTTTTTATACTTCTTCTTTTCTCTATTCTCCAATACTCTCTATATATATTTTTTCTCTTCATTTGGTGATTGAACAAAGTTCAATCAAAATTTCAGTCTCTTTTCTTCAATTCACATTCTAAAAATTTTCGTTACATGATTTGTTAGGAGTATTACATAAATAATGATATAGGAAAAGCGGGTTGAGTAGCAAGGATGGCCATGAAACTCACGAATCCCATCAGAATTTATAGGAATTAATTCTCGGACAAAGTCTGTGTACATAGACTTGTGTACACAGATCCGGATACAGATCCGGAGGATGCACGTGGAACCCTTGAATTATTAAAGGCCCCATGTGCATCTGACGGATCCGGACACATCTGTGTCCGGATCTGTGTACACAGCACTGCTCTTAATCAGTGCTGGCCCCGACATTTGGGTTGCCCAAGCCCGGACTTGAATTGGTTGCCCACTTAATATTATTATGTCATAATAAAATTAAAAAATATATAATCAAACAACAAAATAAAAATAAAAATAAAAATAAAGTTACATTACACTTTTAGGTTGAATTACATAAAAAATTCAAAATCAAACTACAACTCCGGTCATAGTGCTTTATAATTAGCACGATTTGATTAAAAAATAACTCATTGTTGCATTTTTTGAAACAAAATTTTCAACTAAATCATTATAGTTTAACTTATTCAAGTATTCATGGTCAATTAAAATCATAGACAATTCACTTAATATCTCATGTGACATGGTAGTCCGAATATAAGTTTTTATCAATTTTAGCTTCGAACACCCTTTTTCGTCGAAGTATGACAATCCATAATTTTTGTTTTTATCTATTTTTATGGGTTATTGGGTTGTCTCAACAAGAGATTTAAAAATATATAAAATTATGGTTAAAAATAAGAAAACTTAGGAAATACGAAAAATAATCAAAACATGATATGTTTTAGTTTGTTATTCATATTTAGTAAAAAAAAATTAACTTTCAGATATAATTTTATATTTTTTATATTTTTTTTGGAGACGAACTAATATTTTACAAAATATTAATAAAAAATAAAAATACAAAACAAATTGGATAAAAAGGTAATTAATCTATTTAAATACAACGCTTACACTAAGTGATACAATAACTATAAATATATTTTAGGATATATTCTGTTTAGGATATCTTATTTTTTCTTTTTACACAGTAGAATATATACCAAAACTACAGTGATACATATGTTATACATATTTAATATAGTGATGGTTGAAAGGAAATTTTCTAAAAATATATGCTCTTAAAATTAATTTTGTTCACAACTAACCATTGAATTAAAAAAAATATTTCCGGTGTTTTTTTTTTGACAAATGAACAAGTGAATTTTTATTTTTTTACAAGATTTTTTTGGTAAATAAACACACACAAGAATATAGATTTTTTTTATTTTACTTCACTTCACTTTAATTTTTTTAGAACAATTTTCTCGTACAACTTTTTCGACAACTGAACGGAGCCTAAGTAATGTAAGGGCTTGATCGATGATGTAAAGGAAATAGGCAACTCTAAAATAATTTTTTTACAAAATAATTAAAATATATTTTCTTTTTTTTTGCAAATTTTTATATTTTTTGGTTGCCCCGCGCCGGGGGGTTGCCCGAGCCCCGGGGCTTGCGGGGCTTACCCCGGGGCCGGCTCTGCTCTTAATTCTCGTCATCCTTTTTTTTTTTTTTTTTTTACGATTTTCACTTCTTTTTTTTGGTCTGTGTCCTTCTTCAAGTAAAAAATGACCCAGTGAAAGAACTCTGTTGTAAATTTTCACAAATTAAGGGAAAAGAAACAAGATGTGCGAATATGTATATACAATAATGGAGTGTGAAAACCAATCCCTCATCTTATGGCTAAATCATGCGTTCATTAAAAATGTAAAAAATTAAAAATGTGTTTATGATCATATTAATTTAGATTTTACTAAGCGGAGTATAAAGGGAAGGACAGACATTCTATAAAGAATAAATTAAAGATGTTTTATTCTAGTTTTGTCCTTAAAGTATCAGGCACTCTTATCACTAACACTAATAATCAGGGCCAATTATTTATTTTCTCCCCAGTCTTGTTATCCTTGCTGAGATAGAAGCCATCAGGTCTTACAATCCAGTAGCAATCAAAATGAGTTGTACCATTCTTACATTTGCCATCTATTCTGCGATCATAAACCGTAAATCTTGTGTACTTGGAACCCCAATAAAAATCACAATAATAGAGAGTATTTCCAAAAACGTTGCTAACAAATTTCCAACTGAATTCTTGACCATTGTTGATCGTGTGCAATCCGAGATCATCATCTTTAGATCGACAATGAACTTGCACTGGAGTGGGGGCCTCTAGAACGGCACTGATGATATGAACCGTAACGTGATCCAAAAATGCTGAAGTGAGCTGAAGTGATATAGTTAGGGTGATCACAAAGGAAAGGAAGAAATGACCCATTGTATCTATCAAAATGTCAGATTGATTTGTTTATATTTTGTAGAGATACCTATATATACACTCATAGAGTCTTTGTATTTGGTAAGTGAATCCTTTTTTTTTTTTGGATTTTTTTTTATAGTTTGAATGAGTGAATGAAATTGAAATTATATGGTAGAATACAATAAATTGAGAAATTAATAACGTGGACCTTATAAATCCATATGGATTATGTGAATTTCAATTTGACTATTCAAACAATTATTGGCAAAAAAATTAGATTTACCAGAATTTCGCTAACCCAATCATTGTTTTCTTCTTTTAGATTCTTTGGTCAAAACAATTCGTTCTTTTCTTTCTCAACTCTCTTTCTAGATGAAATGGTCGCTCCAATTAAATTTCTACTATAAAAACATACAGTTCTTAAGATTACAATAATCTCACTTTTTGTTTTTTGAAATTTACAAATTCTTATTTTTTTTACATTGTACGTAATCGCACTATACTCTCCCTCTTTGATCCGGTTCGATCCCTCTCTCATTCATCTTTTTTTTTTTTTTCTTTTATTCAACTCCTTGTTTTTTTAAGATTCTTAGAGCATCTCTAAGGAAGAAGTTTCAAATTTACAGCATTTACATTTGTACGGAAAGTAGAACTTTTGCTACTTCTCCTTATTTATTTATTTTATTTATTTGTTACGACTATTCAAATTTGGTACTGGTAGTCTTATTTTTCTATTTTGCTTGAAGGTGATTTTTTTGATTTTGATATATTTCTTGAATTGTGAATTGTTAATTTTGAATTACGATTAAAATTGATTATGATTCTCTAAAATTGTTTGAATGATATTTGCATATCAAATTTTGCAACTATCTAGTGTTTGGAATAAAGTATGAATAATAGATTTTTTTCGTAACCTTTTGATCATTCTGTCCTTGTGCAATATTGAACAGTTCATAAAACAGTTTCTGCCAGTATTTTGGACCACTGTTTGGATCAAGTCCTTTTCGGTAATATTTTGAACTGATTTCTGCGGGTACCTTTAAAAACATATGTTAAACACATTGAACGGTTCGAATCATTAAAATTTAACCAGGAATGAAGAGTTTAAATGTGAGTTTAATATTGGTCTAAAAAAGTGTTGGTCCATGGAGCCCTTAAAGGTATTCACGAGAAATCAGCTCAAAATATTATCGAAAATAGCTTGATCAAAAAAGTGGTTCATAAAACAGTTTTTGTCAGTATTTTGGATCACTGCTTGGATCAAGTCTTTTCTGGTAATATTTTGAGCTGATTACTCGCGGTTACCCTTAAAAACATGTTTTAAACACATTGAACAGGTCTGATTATTAAAAGTTAATCAGGAATAAAGAGTTTAAATATTGGTCTAAAAAAGTGTTGGTACATAGAGCCTTTCCCTATATATGTATGTATGTATGCATATAGATACACACACATATTAGCGGTCGGTGCCCACGCTGTGCGTGTGCTCGTTAAATTAGACAAAGTTATATAATTAGTAATATCAAAATCAATAGGATGAGCCCAAAATATAATTTTGCACAATGATGAGGTTGGAACGCAATTACACAATGGTACAAAATCTAGACTTCTAGAATTGGTAATTGGTGGCATATTTTCACTACAAAGCGTTTAGGGGTGTTCCCAGGAATGGAGCACTCCTGAATGCTTAAAAAAAAAAGGACAGCGAGGGGGAGAGAGTAATACCATCTAGTCTATAAACAACCTTTGGTGCTTTGTCTTGGTACTTATAATGAACAAAATCAAATTTATTTGATTTACCGGTTCTGATTATTACAAAAACTAAATTAGAATAAAAGGAAAGATGAAATAAACAACGAGATGGTTCCCTAATAATCTTTACCTTTTACCAATTTCGAAGAAAATTAACAAAATGTATATCAAATGAAAATACCATTCTTACATTTTTTTCACCGTACGTTGAAGAATTAACTATACACATATTTGCTTGACCGTTCGGGTGTTTACAAAATAAGACTCTAAAAAAGGCGTCCCAAGCGTAAGACTCTCGACTGATGTAGCATAATAAATATCCGGAAGTACCGGAGTCGAACCACTGAGACGGACGGACTGTGTTTTAACCCAAGACTGCGAGCACTAGTTTTACTTGGCTCTCAGGTAGCCACCCATAAACTTTGATTTGGTTGATTAATTAACTAGAAACTTGACAATTAATTTGAATAACAATAAACTAAAAGCGAGAACAGTCACGGAAACCCAGCGTTCGTAACTAACTTAACTGATTCCTGCTCGGGCCACAATAATCCTTTCACTGACTTTGGAGTAAGCTAAAGAGGTTTTCGAATAAAAGCCCACCCGTAGGTTTCGTTTATTAAAAGGTTCTCATATTAGGAATCCCAAAATTGCTGGAAAGTATGGAAGATTCGAAACCGAGGCACGAAATCAGTTAAGTCAGTCATGGAACGCCTTCGTCCCGCGACCATACTCTGGAAAACTACTCACACATGACGAAAAACACAATAGATAGCATCCTAGATCGGAACATGATCACCTAAGGAATGATAGATAAAAAACAAGCAATGATCTATAACAAACCAACGATTACGAACAACTTTAACGAAGGCGAAAATATGATAAACGTTACCGGAGTGCGATTAAATTAAACTTGGAAGCTGGAAACAATGAAGGAACTTCAATCTGGAAATCAAGATCTGAAAAAGAGCAGCTGCTTAAGAGAAAACTAAACCTAATTAATGAAAAACATAACCCTAATTCGCCTAATTATGCATATTTATATTAAAACACTCTTAACCCTAATAAAACTGATTAAAATTATAATATTATCCGCGGAATAGGCCCAAAACGGGAACGTTTTGGCTTATAATTGTCTCGGTAGCGCTACAGGGAAAATGGGGTAGCGCTCCCGAGGCTCTTCGGATGAACCTTTTGAACCTTTGACTACTGGAACGACGGCGTTTACTTCTTGGAGCTATAGCGCTACACAGGAACTGGGGTAGCGCTCCTGAACATTCTGGAATATTTGTAACCAATTCCGAGCGCTACTGGCATAATGGGGTATCGCTCCTAGACATTCTGGACCTTTTGTAACAGTTTTGGAGCGCTCCTGGACTTTGTGGGTAGCGCTCCCGATGCTTTTACGTCTTTTCTTCGGGTAACTTGGCCTCCACACTTCTCTTCCACTGCCCCTCTCCTTTACGGGCCCACACAATCATCAAATAGCGCCAAAATTATCCCATTTTTCCTGTAAAATTACCATAAACACCAACACCAACCACGTGCACGCATTAACAGGAAAATAAGAATTAAACCGCTCATCTAATGCGCTACAACCCCGACTTAGGCGCTAAAACACATGTATTTCACGCGCCTATCAATATTCATGTAAGGATAGATTGTTTTCTCTACAATCATATATTAGTATTGCGAGGAGAATAGGCAAAAATTGGCATTTCCTTTCCCTGAGAATGAAGATGAAATTGCACGCTCTGTAATTGCTCTTCTGTGGCCTATAGCATTCCATGACGGAAATGGTTTGAATTGAAGCAGTTTTTGGGAAAATAGTTTTTGTAGCAATTTCTTTTAGGTTCAATTGTTTTATGTAAACGTCCCTACTGTTCTTAAGATTAAGGGAGCTAGGTTTTGTAATGGGTTTTTTGGAAAAAGAAAGTGTGAACCAGCCTCATAAAAAGATTCACACTAAAAAGTGTGTTCCCTTATATAATACTAGTGGCTAGTGGCCACATAACGCATGTGCTCGTAAAATTAGACAAAATAATATATTTTGTAATTCATTGGATTTTACTTACGATGTGAGAATCTTGAATAAAAAGAAAAGAAATACACTTTTTCATATGAAAGGCAGTCCACTGATCGACATGGAAAATGAGTATGTCCAACCATAGATTACATAGAATATGTTTAGAACTCTGATTTCTCAACCTATTTTATTTTATTTTTTTAAAAAATATTTTTTGAATGACTTTATGTTAGTATTTCTGTTTCTAAAATGGCAAATTTGCACTTTTTTTTCTTATGAAAAGAAAAAATATTTGAATTCTCCTACTTTGCTTTTAAATTAACGTGTTAAAAAAATCAAGGCGTTACAACTCATGAGTTGTTGATTAACTATATTCATTCTCATGCTTAGATTGTAGATATCTTCACTAAATCACTTCCAGTTCATAGATTCACTGACTTAACATCCAAACTGATGCTTTCTCCCAACGTCAAGCATTAGTTTGAGGGGGGATGTTAAGACAATCATCTTCTAATGGTCTACGAGAAGATTCGGTTACATCCACTCCAGGTGCAAATACTGAAGCCAAAGGAAGAAGTGGTCTTGATCAGCAAAAAATAGTATCTGGTGTTCAAGCTAGCAGCTGAGAATAAAGTTCTGAATACCGGATCGGTTTGAGTATCGATTTTCCTATTGATACGGTATGTACCAGTACCGGTTATATACTCGCCACCGTATTGGATTTATCGCAACTATACATATATAAGTATTAAGTGAAAAACGATATGGTAGAAGGGGGTTTAGTAGCGAGGATGGGCATGAAAATCATGAAACCCATCAGGATTTGACCATTGCTTTAGGAATTAATTTTCGTCATGTTTTTTTGTTTTTGTTTTTTTTTTTATTTTTTTGTATTTCTTCAAGCCAAAAAATGAACTATGTTCTAATTTTTCACAAACTAAGGGAACAGAAACAGCATATGCGAATATGGATATACAATAATGTAGTGTGAAAACCAATCCCTTATCTTACGGCCAAATCCTGTGTTCATTAAAAAGGTAAAATAAATTAAAAATGTGTTTAGGTTGGAGGATAATCATATTAATTTGCATAATTTTATGAAGAGCAGTATCAATGGAAGGATAGACAAGTGATAAAAAATAAATTAAAGGTGTTTTATTCTAGTTTTGGGCTAATGCACCCACTCTTATCACAAACACTAATAATCAGGTCCAGTTATTTATTTTCTCCCAGTTCTTGTTATCCTTGCTGAGATAGAAGCCATCAGGCCTTGCAACCCAGTAGCAATCAAAAGCATGAGTTGTACCATGCTGACATTTGCCATCTATTCTGCGATCATAAACGGCAAATCTTGTGTACTTGTAACCCCAATAAAAATCACAATAAAAGAGAGTATTTCCAAAAAAGTCGCTCCTGAATTTCCAACTGAATTCATGACCATTGTTGATCGTCTGCAATCCGAGATCATCATCTTTAGATCGACAATGAACTATAAATGGAGTGGGGTTGTCTTGAACGGCACTGATGATATGAACCCTAATGTGATCCATAGCTGCAGAAGTGAGGTGAAGTGATATAGCTAGGATGATCACAAAGGAAAAAGAAAATCGACCCATTCTATCTCTCAAAATGTCAGATTGATGGTGTTTATATTTTGTAAAGATACCTATATATACACTCATGGAGTTTTTGTATTTGGTAAGTGAAGGCATTTTTTCGTGAATTCTTATTTAGTTCAAATGAGATAATGAAGTTGAAATTATATGGTCAAATACAATAAATTGAGAAATTAATAACGTAGACCATATAAATCCATTTGGATTATGTGAATTTCACTTTGACTATTGTTTCACCAAATTCTCTTGACTTGCATGTGTTTATTGTTTATCGGACAAGTATTGACATGTTTTAACTGTTTAACGCATGTCTGGATTGTTAGTGTGCTTTTGAGCGCTTTGCAGTGTTTTACAAGTCCCGCGATGTCATCGAGAATCAAGCCAAGAAGTGGAAACGAAAACATCAAAGTTGATGACAATGACTGGAACTACCTATAGTAATTGCTCACACTATCGGCAGTAGGAAATACTGTCCAGAGTGAAGCAAAACTGTCTACAAAAACAAGTGACCTTGTCCCACACTACCAGCGGTAGAAGACACTGTCCAGAAAAGTCAGTGACCCACACTACTGGTGGTAAATGCCCCAAACTAATACTTGACACGTCAAGGATTTGTTCTAATTCTTGTTCTTGATTTCTCACGGATTCGATTCGATCCATGAGGAACTAATCTTTTAAAGATTCGATTCGAAAAAAACAATCAAATCAAGGTTCCAAGGTAATTCAGTCATCGCCTATGACTTTACTTTCTGGTATCGTTTTATTAATCAAGAATTATTTTAAAATCAATCAAATATTTTTTGTAAGATTTTTAGACAAAATCTTTGGCACACACAACTCTTAGACCTGTGCACGGCTTTGGTTTGAAACCCTACTTTTCTATCTTGATTATAAATTGATACTTAATTTTTATTATTTTTAATTAAAAATTAATTTCTTCATCATCCGACAAAGGTTTGATGTAATAGAATCGGAGCTGAGTTATATCTGAGGATTGAATTATTTTGGGTCACGATCGAAGTAGATCCCGAGAATTGGATATTATTTTTATTAATTAAATAAAATCGCTTAATTGGTATTTTCACGTCCTTATCCAAACAAATCTTCCAAATCTTTTCTATCTCTTTTCCGATAGCTTCTGGTTTACTTGTTCTCTATAGATTCGACTCCAGACTTCCAGATTATTTTGCTGCAACTGAATTACTGATCCTACACTTGGGATACATTCTAATTGACATTAGTTGACTACAATCAATTATTCAAACCACTCTTGGCACAAAAAAAAAGAAAGGATATACCAGCATTTCACTTACCCAATCACAGTTGTTCACAATGTCTGGTCATTTTTACTATAAAATAATTAATGTAGTTGTATCCTTTGCAATACCTGCATTTTCCTATTGTTTTGTTCTTTCAGATTCTTTGGTCTACATAATTTGTTCTTTTCTTTCTCAACTCTCTTTATATCCTTTTCCTCTCCAAATAAACTTATAGATTAAATGGTCGCTCCCATTAAATTTCTACCATAAAAATATACAGTGTTTAAATATTACTGATAGGCGCGTGAT